>CM077881.1:1200000-1682500 GCA_039720435.1 Amazona ochrocephala | reverse complement strand
GGTGATGACACTGAGCCTGACCCAGGCCCAGCCCCGGGCAGCGCAGCCCCGCTTAACAACAGCGCAGGTTTGGATATGGAAACCCAAGTGGGACACGCGCACACATACAGAGATCTCAGCTCTAGCAAGCGGCCTGTAGGCACGGAACGTTTGTTATCGCGGCACCGGGTAACTTCTGGGGATTGTTACTTTCCCTCTGCTGCAACCGCGTATTTATAAGTGATTTATATTTTATTTTGGAGCACAAACAGAAATCCATAAACTGTCGGTTCAGCGCCATTGACTCTTTGATCAGTCACTCGGCTATGGTTTTTTTCCCCTCCCGTCAGCGAGGGGAGATTAAAAGCCGCGATTTCCAGCGCTCTCGCCGCTGCAAGGGTGCGGAACTTACGCGAACAATAAAAGCGCGCTTCAATGTATCTCCTCGCAGCCTCCATTCATACACAGCCATCTATTAGACTACTACAGGGATTTCCGACAGCGTTTAGCCGCTGTGTACAAAGGAAATAAACCCAAAATAAACCCACATTGGCAACTCAGGAGAGCTCCGGAGTTTAACGGGCTCCTCTGCCACCGACCGCGATTGGTACCGAGGCCTCGGCGATGGGCTCCAACTGGAGATCCCGGCGTTTTATCCCAGGGACCATTCGGATCCAGCCCGAATTTAACCGAAAGAAGGAGAAAGTTGCTGCTCGCCGTGCGCGTTGCCTGCGAGGAGCGCAGCCCCTCTGCGTGATCTCGGGGCCCGGCGGGAGGACGGGCCGAGGCAGCAAAACCAATGCGTGCGGGTAGAAGGGCCCCGACAGGGGAGCGGGGCAGCGGCCCCGGCCTTAATTTCCATCCCGGGGATCGGGTTTCCAGTTATTCCTCATGCTCGAGCTCTCTTCCCACCCCAAAAGATAGATTTAAATAATAACCATAATTAAAAAAGTGAAATTCTCCCCGAAAAAAAAAAATGAAAAAATAAAAAAGGAGGAAAAACAAAGGGCGAAGGAGAAAAAAGGGGGGGGGGGGAAGGAGGAAAAAGTTGTTTCCATCCAAATCTAGTAAGTGCCTTTTTTTAATTGCCGTGGTGCAACGCTGATAACACGTAGTTATCATCGGAAAAGTTGCCCAAGACAGGTTAAATAATTAAATAAGGAGCCGCTTGTAATTATGTTATTTACAAGGTATGACAGAGGTTCGAGGAAGGAACAGGAGCTGGTCCCAGGGAAAGGGACGGGTTCGGGTGACCCCTGGAGCACGGAGTTTGAATTATGGAGATGGGGGGCCGAGAGGTGACTGTGGACCAGAGGAGAACAAGGTGACTTTTCACCTCGGCGCATTTCACTTTTAAATCCAAATAAACGCCTTCGCTGTCCTGGAGCACGGAAAAGGGGCTCATGGCAGCTGCCCTCCCCTCGTCCACCCGGGGAAATATCACCCCAAAAGTTACACAGTGAGGGGGGGAAACTGCTTTTAGAAATAAATCTGACCAACACGATGTTGTTGGGGATTTTTTCCCCTCCTTTCTTTTTCCTCCTCTTTCTCCCTCGCTAAATGAATTCTACCCAACATCTGCTCACTCGACGTTGTAACGCCACACTACCGAAAGCACACGCTGTCAAACGATGCCAACGCTTCCTCGAGTAGCAAGCACACACCTTTTCGGGTTTGGGTAGTACCCTCCAGGTGCAGGAGGAATTACACCGGTCAATTACAAGTAGGTGCAAGTTACCGGTTTCCCACGCCCCTCGCCAAGGGGAAACTACAAACTTAGTAAGGGAAGAGAAGCGGAAACTTTCTCACCTGTTTGGTCATGGAGTCTATGAGGCGAACGTAGAGGTCCTGCTCCGTCCTGACGCCTGAGGAGGGGAGAGAAACGCCATCAGAGCTCAGCAGCACCCACCCGAGTCTCAGCAGGGTCAGGGGCACCCCGAATTAAACGCTATTCAAAACTAAATTACAAATACATTTAATAAGGACCCCAAAGGCCAGCGATGGGCCGGTGACGGCGTTCCGGCCCCTCCGGAGGCCCTCTGGAGCACCCCCCGGGCCAGGCTCGCTGCGGGGCACGGGGGATAGGCGCGGGGGGCCGCTGTCGCGTAACCCCGGTGGGCCGCGCTCTGGCTCTGCCTGCTCTGCCCGCTCTTCCCAGCCCCGTCATTCCCATTCATGGCCCAAAACTGGGAAGAAAAATCAAAACAAGTCCCCGAAAAGTGCGGCTCGGCGGGAGCGCCCCATCGATCCCCTTTTCCTTCCCACTCCGAGCCCGGCCGGTTCATCATGTGAAGTACCATCGACTTATCGATCGGTTCTGGTTTGTTTTCCTTCGGTGCCGCGGAAAGCGCCGTGTTTACCCGCGTGCAATTTTAATCTCGACAGCTTTACATCCAAAAGGCCTCGGATAAGAAAAGTGAGACTTTGCTGCGGACGTTCGAAACGGAGACAGGGGCCACTTACCGTTGCTATACAATAACTGAAGTTTATAATGAATCCCATTGTTAGTTTTTTCATTGTTTGGCTCCTGCAAGCAACGATAAATAATTACATTTAGCATGAAAAATATCCCCCTCCTCCTCCTCCTGCCGCGCGTTTTATTTCTCTTTCTCATCCCTGAAGCGGCTCAGAATTAAGAGAGTTGCAGGAATTCGGCCACGGTCACTTTTTTGGTGGAGCGGTGATGATGTCATGAGCTCGGTGCGAATATGTCACGGTTAAACCCGGGTTTTCCCGGCGTTAAAACGAGCCGGGGAGTTGCTGAACCCGGGTTTGCTCGGAGCGGCCGCTATAACCCGGGGGCACCGGGAATGAACCGGGATCAATTAACCCGCGCTGAAAGGCTTTGGAAGGGGGGGAAACGAAGGAGAAATAGGAAGACAGGCGGACTTACTTTCTCTTTCTCCACAAAGTCCACAAAAGCCGTTCGCTCAATCTCCACCGGCTGCCCCTGCCTGTCGTACAGAGCTAAGACGAAGTGGAAAAAATTGGATTTTCTGAGATTGGAAGGCGGCTGTTTCTCGAAATGTGCCCGAGCCAGCCCCACGCCGCTGCGGGAGAAAACAAGACAAGGCGTGGGTGAGAGCGGCGGGAAGGGGCGCGCAAGCTCCGCGCCCGCGGAGAGCGGAGCGGGGAGGCTGTAAGTGCTAACGGGGCGGGCGGGGGTGGGGTGGGGTGGTGGTTGAGGGGGGGAATTTACGGCCGGGATGAGAAATACGGGAGGAGAAAAGCGGCGGGAGAGGGGTTGGCAGCCGTACCTTTGGGCGGCCGTGTTGGCGTCCACCACCCCGGCGGTGTGCATCCAGGAGCGGACCGGGTTCATCCCGCTGCCCAGCGGCTCCTCCTTCATGGTCGTCCCGCCTCGTGGTATATTTTCCTGAATCCCAAACATTAAAACAAATTTGGGCAAACCCCAGCTCCTAACCAAAAGGGGTTAAAACGGAGGGAAATGTCAGATAAACGGGGTGGGTTGGTTGTTGCTTGATTTTTCTCTCTCTCTCCGTGGCGACTGGGGGTATAAGAGATGACTTTACTCCCTGTGAGCAGTAGGAGAAAAGCCCAGTTCAAGTCTTGCTTCCTTCTTCACTCTGTCCTGTATTGGCACGACATAAACAATTTACTGAGTACTTCTGTGCGGCGACTTGGACGGCGTTCCAGTGCGGTGGGTTCGGAAAAATAACACAAAAAAAAGGGGGAAAAAAAGGGGGGAAAAAAAAAAAAAAAAAGGAAAAAAAGTAAGTGCAGCCGCTGACACCGGGGTGGTGGTTTGGGGGGAGGGGGGAGAAAACCGGGGTAAATGTTGTTGTTGTTGTTGTTTGCAGACGCGCTCTCAACGTGGTGGCATCCTAAGGAAAAGCGCGGAGAGGAAAAAAAAATAAATAAAAAATAAAAGAATAATTAAAAAAAAAAAAAAAAAAGCTTCAGGACACTGCTGAATCGACCACTTTCTGGCAAAGCGCTCCTGCTCCAAAAGACAAATAAACGGGGAGGGAGGCACAAAAAAAAACGCACCCGCTTGATTACCGCGGAGGTGTTCCCGGGCACACGGGAGGAACAGGGGCGCGGGCCCGCGGCGTCTACGCGGAATGGACGGAGGCGCGCAGAGCCCGGCCCTCCCTCCCCGAGGAGCGCGCCCTGCCCCGGGAGCCGGGCCCCCGCCGCCGCGGGAGACGTGGCGTCACTGATGACGTCGCCAGCAGGCGGGATTAGAGCCATATATGGAGTAAAGGGGGGGTTTGTAGGCGGGCGCCGGCGCGCTCCCGACCGGACTTGGGTCCCCCCCCCTACATCCCCGAATGGGCTGGGGAGGACGACCCGGGTCTGGTCGAGAGCGCGCTGTCGGGGTCCCAGATCTCCTCTTCCAAGTCCTGGACCATCAGTGACCCCCAGACACTCCATGTGTAGGGAGAGGTGACCCCCGTGGAAGGGTGTCTGGGACAGAGGAGTTGAGTTTCGGGGGGGGCACACAAAGGGCGCGAGGCGCGCAGCACCCCCCCACGGGCAGGTATAGATATCTACACACATGAATATAGATATATATTTATTACATGTATATATATCCACGCACGTGGATACGGGTGGGTGAAGTCTTCGTGCGGGTGTAGCACAGCTATATGTCCGCCTTGTCCATATATATAATATATCTATATATTTATAAGTCTATATATCTATATGTCTATTTATCTACCTATATATCTAGATACATATATTTATCTAACTACCTATCTAACTATCCACCTACCTACCTATATATCTAGATATATGTACATATTTATCTATATATCTCTCTCTATATAAATACATATCTATAGACACATACCTATATATCTAAATACATATCTATAGATATTAATCTATCTATCTATCTAGATCGCTCTATATCCGCCTCGAGTGATGCGCTTTTTCCACCCAGCGTGGCTCAATCCCTGCTTTCATTTCCTTATTTTATTATTCTTATTAGTACTATTATTATTATTATTATTTGGGAGCTGCCAAAGGTCGGTGCATTCCCGTTGTAATGACTCGCTGGAAAGCCCAAATCTGTGCCAGGAGGAGACCCCCCGATCCCTTCTCCAAGGGGTAAGGAGGGGAAAGGAGGGAAAAAAAAGGAAAAAAGATGTGTTAGAAAGCAATCTATTTTGCTGGTGTTGGGGGTTAATGACTATTGCCAAAGATAAGTGAATTATCAAAGCTGTTGCTCTACCCGATCTCAAAATCCATTACATTGCTGGCCGTCTAATTAAATACGTAAGTATAATAAAATCATATTTTATGACTATTTGAGGGTAATGAGATTAGTCTTTAGAAGCGATCGCCACATATTAAAGATGCCACTGTCTATAGAATGTTAATAACCTTAAATCAAAGTGTATGGAAACTAGTCGTGATAAATTAAAAGCAAATTCCGCCTATTCGCAACCAGCCCGCCGCTTTGGAGGTCCAGGATTGCGGATTCCAGCCCCAAACACCTCCAACCGCACGGGGACGAGCCGACCAAAGTTCCCGCACAACGCGTTCGGAGGCGCGGAGACATGTCGGGACCTCAGCCGGGTGCTGCGTACCCCCCGCGCAACATCCGCCTCCCGCAAACCCGAGGTAAAACCGCCCCGAGACGTTGAAATGAGAAGAGATTTTCCCCCAACAGCCCCCAAACGGTGCCGAAGTCGGGGCTTCCCTCCGCTAACGAATGCTTAAAATCATTTACAGTATCTTTAATTCAGATTACACGCGCCCAGGCGATTTAAATCTGATTACCAAATTAGGAGGTTTTAAAACAAATCCTTTTAAATCTGATACTGTTGACTAAGGAGGGAAAAAAATAAAAGAGAAAGAGAAGGGAGGGGGGTGAAAAAAGGAAAGTTCCATAAGCCCATCACATAAGGTAACGATCCTGCCCCAGAAAGAAAGGGAGTTTTAAACCTTTTTGACAACAAATGCAGCTGCCCCGCTATTTTGGACGATATTAAGCGAAAATGAATGCAAATCTGTGTTCAGAAGCCATCTGGCCGGGGACGGGGGAATCAGCTGCTCTTCACAACAGGCTCTGAGGCTGAATCTATTGCAGCTCATTTTCTACATCATCTGGTCCTGCACCCAAAGCGTGGAAAATACGGTCTTTATCATTCACCAACTTTAGCTTTTTTTTTTCTCTTCCCCCCTCCCCTCCTTCTTTCTTTCTGTCACTCCGCGCCTGGCTCCCGGCAGCCCGCCCGCTCCGCGCCCCTTCCGCGTCTCTCCGCGCCGGCCGTCCCGCAGGGAAAACCGCCCCCCGACGCCTTCTCTGGGGCTGGGAGCGGAGCAGGGCCCGGTGTGGATGGAACGGCGGGAAGCGGCCGCAGCGGAGCGCTCCGCGGGGGCCCTGCCGCCGCAGCGGCACCTTACGCGGGAGCCGGCGGGAGCGGGGCCGGCGCCGGGCGGGCGGAGGTTGGGGGGGGGGGGGCAGCGGAGCCAGGGCCTCCTCCTCCTCCCTTCTCCTCCCTCCTCCTCCTCCTCCTCCAAGTCTCCCTTTTGTGTGAATTTACGGGGTGAGGCTCCAGTGATCCCCCCGCAAATTTGCATTTAAATAGCGACATCAAGCGACTCGCGTGCCACACGCCACTGGGCTCCCAGATGTCGCGGCCAGGCCGCTCAGATGGCCGCAGCCCAGCTGTCCCGTGTCCCCCCCCCCCCCCCCCCCCCGCGACATCCCCCCCTCACCATCCCCCGGGCCGCGGGACCTCCGCGCCCGCGGTAAATCACGCCTCCCCCTCCTGCCTCCGCGCCGCGCAATGACACCTAATGACACGCTGGGCAGATTTAAATGGATCGCCTCGTCCCCTCGCTGCCGTGGGAGTCTCCTAAACTTTATTATTTTATTTATTATTTTATAACCCCCCCGAGACTATTAGCGTTATTATTATTATTATCATTAATTCCTCTAATTTCCCATTTCATCTCCAACCGCAGAACTTTCAGCCCGTATTAACCGACCCACATGGGCCGCTGGTCGGGATTTCCCTTTCTCCGCGCACCTCCCAACCCCAGGAGTGGTTCCCACCGCACAAACTTTCCCAGCGGAAAGTTGCGCAGGACAAGGCCCGGCCCTGCCCTCCGCCAACCTCCGCGGCCAGCGGCGCAAGCCAGCGGAGGTTCATAGACCAATTTTATTGTCTTAGAGGCACCGGCACTGCTGCCGCACTCGGTCCCGGAGGGGTCATTGATGTCCGGTTGGACCGGAGCACCCCCCACAAGTTCCCGTCTTCCCCACTGCGGAGCGGACAGAAATAGGTATTTTCGGGGATTTTCAGTACAGCGGATGCTCAGGACCGCGGCCGCGCTGTCCGGTGGGGTTTGGCCGCAGCAGGTTAAACCCAAGGGGGAAGGCGGTAATCACCGCAGAGGCGCAGAGCCATGGAAGGCCCGACCCTGTTTTGCGCGGGGGGCGCGCATCCTGCGCGTAAGCCGGAGAGGCGACCGTGCCGAAGCCGAGCCCTCGGAGGGGTTCAGGCGCTACCGAAGGGGTTTCGGGGCTCGTCGCCACCCTCCTGAGCTAGCGAAGGGCCCCACGACGGGCCCGGTGTGCGGCCGAGTCCCCCCTGGTGCTCCTGCCCCGCTCGCCGGCCCCGGCGCCCGCCCTTCGGTGCTTGAGCCTCGGCTCGGGCTCGGTTCGGTTCTCGAACTCAAATTCCTGAGCACCCCGGCCCCGGGAAGGGAAGTGACCGGGGACAGGGGTGCGGAACGGACACTGACCGCCCCGCGGAGCTCCGCGGCCGCGCAGGGCAGGCGGGTCACCCTCTCCGCGCTCCGCCGAGGCTCCGCGAGGGAGGAGCAGGGCGATGAGGGGGTGGAAAGGGGGTGTCTCTTCCCCCGCCCTGAGGTCCCGAGGGCGGCCGGAGGCGCACTTTGCGCGGCCGTACGCTGCCCGCTGCCAGGCTGCGCGGCGAGATGGTGCAGGCGCCTCGGAGTAAAGAAACTGCGCGTCGGCGCAGGGGTGTTTTACTGAAACGGGAGCTTGGTCCTGCGCTGCTGCGGGCGGGATTTCACCGTCCGGTGCCCTGATATTGTTAAATCAAGAATTAGTACTCTTTAAAACGTATGTGTGTATATATATATATATATAGGGGGGAAAAAAGGCTAAAACGTTCCCGGACCAGCATCCAGCCCCGGCAAGAGCCTTCCCTCGGCACGGAGAACCCCCCGCGGCCCCGCTCCTGGCTTCCGCTTGTCCGACGGCGCGGCCCGGCTCTGCGCCCCCGGAGGGGCTCCGGGGGGGCCGTTGCCTCCACCGCCCATTCCACTCTTCCCGAGCCCAGTGAGGAGGGACTTGGGGAAGTCTCTGGTCCCCACCGGCCCAGGGCCGCCCCGCGGTGAGGCGCGGAATGGGCGCGGGCGCGCAGCCGGGGAGTTGGCGGCCGGACGGGTCCTGTGGTGCATCAAGAACAATATAAACTGAGTCCAACTGAACAAACAAGGATCGATCAGATAATTTCAGATATTATAATTGGCTTTAATTAAACACACTTCGTTCTAATTAACTCTGAAATTTTAGCATGCTTTGGGACGTCGGTGTCTGATTTGATATTGTCAGTCCAGATGTCCTAATAAAATTCAATCCTCCACTCAAGACTTCAATATTCACTAAGAACAAAATGCAAATTAAATGTAAAACCTAAAGTATCGCCAAAGGTATAATCAAGAAAGGTGTCTCCAAACTTCTCACTTTTTATTACGCCGTAGTTAGAAAATGCAGATTACATCCTGACAAGACCTCCGCTGAATAAAATCCACCTTAACTCTTTCAGGGGCCGAGGCGCTGCCCTGCAGGGATCCGCTCGCATCCCCGGCCAGCACGAGGCGGGGGAAAGCCCCGGAGCTGAGGCGGAGAACCGCGGAACGGAGTCCGCGGCCGCACCGCGGAGCGGAACTTCCCGCTGCAGCAAGGGCCGCGGAGGGCAGTGGGGGATTCCCCGATGCTCAGCGCCCCGCAGGACAAGCGCGGCGGGGGAACCGGGCCCGGTGCTGCGGGCGGGGGACGCCCGGAGTTCGCCTTTCCCGAGGTGGGACACACATAGAACACCCCTCTCTTGCCCCGCCGTTTCCCTACAAGCGGCCTTTCAACCGTGGGAGCGGGCGCAAATCACGGCGGAGCCTCACAGGGCACCTCGCGCCCGGCGGGGCCGGCTGTTACCCGCTCCACATCTGTATGTTTTCCATGCTAATGGAGACACTTAAAGCTGTTGCTAATTTAACTTTTCCATACATTTTCCCCCTTTCCAAAAGGCCGCGGCGCGCTGCATTTGCATTTTCTTTAGGATATTGAAATGAAAGCTGCCGGGCAGCGAAGCTGCCCCGGGCATAGCTGGGGACCATGCCGAAATAAAACCAGCCAAAGAACACAAGAAAGAAGGACGCAGCCTCCCCTTCCAGACTATTAATAAGCAATTTGTCCCGCCGCTATTTACATTGCAAAGACCGGCGGCCGCCCAACGCTTCCAAAGCGCGGAAATTCCGCGCTGGAGCTGCTCGGGCTCACCCCGCGCACCCGCGGCTTAGAATTCCCACTGAATTCCCGAGCGCCCGGCGGAGGAACGCTCCGTGATCCCTGTGAACAACAAGTGCGGGGACGGATGGTTCCCTCTGCGGGTCCTCGGCTCTGCGCGGGTGCCGTGTGCCATCTACAGGACACTGCGCGGGTGGCCGCGCACCGCCCGCGGGGGAGCACCCGGCTTCTCGCCTCTTGAACTTTCGAACACCGCGTGGAAAGTTTGAGGGTGACAAAAGCTGCGGTTTGTTGGCGTGAGGTTGAGGGGGGAAAACGCAAGAGGTGAAATGGGGAGATAATGCGGTTTGATTTGTTAGTCTAACTCCGCGATTTGAGAGTTGATGTCCCCAAAGACCCGGGGAGCTTTTTTTCCCCTTTATTTATTTTTATTAAAACATCAATCTACTCCGGAGCTGGGTGAACTCAGTTTCACCTAGAGAACATAAAATTCCCCATACCAAGGAAATAAGCACCTTTCATAAATCAGCAGTATTCCTGACAGATCGATCAATTTTTGGTTGTTAATCCGAAAGGAGGAGTTTTAATTGCTTCCTGCCTTCCAGCCCGGGCACCTCGCAGCGCCGGCTCCGGCACAAGCGCGGCTCTTCCCCTTCCATGCTCGGCCAGGGGAAAAGTCGCCGAGACCCCGCGCAGCACTGCGTAGAGCAGCGCCAACCGCGCTACCTGCACGCCGGCGGCAAGGAACTGCGAGGCAGGACCCGTGCGGGGTGCTCAGCGGGGCGCGCAGACGCGCGGTGCGGCGCGCACGGTTCGTCCCAGGTAAGCGGGCGCTCCGCCACCCGCCCGCGCTCCTTCCGCCCCACCCCGCGGACGCGGGCGCTTACCTTACGCGGCTAATGAAGCCGGGGAGAGGTTTTCCGTGGGAAAAGGGAAGCGTTTATTGAGGACGGGGGGGGGGGGAGGGGGAAGGCGGCGGGGTGTGCGTGTGCCCTGCGCGCTTTCAGACACCACTTACCCGCTGCGCAGCCTCGCCGCGGCTCGGCGCTGCGCGGCGCGCAGCAGTGCGCAAGCGCCCCCCCCCCCCACCGCTCTGTGCGGGCTGGAGGCGGGCGGAGGAAGGGGGGAACCCAAACTCCCCCCCATGGGACCCCCCCCCCGAATCCTTGAGGGGAGCTCTAGCAATGGGGGTGAAGCCCCGCGGCGGGTTGCGCTGCCGCGGAAAGGCGGTGGGCGATTCTCGGAGCAAAACGCGTTCGGAACTCAACCGTTTGTCCGGCGGGGCCGCAGCCCCCCCTCGGCTCCGGTCGATGCGGGGCAGAAATCGCGTGTTTCGAAAGTACCGGGCTGTTTGAATTCACAACCAACGCTGCCCCCTCCCGCGCTGCCGGGATGGAGCTTCCGAGAACTTCCCAGCTCCACGGATATCGGATTTAGAAGCTTGTGTGGCCGCGCTGGCGGGGCAGCGCACGAAGAACCCGGCATAAGCCGTGTTTGGGTTATTCCTGCTCTTCCCTTCCTCCCTCTGCCAGCCCAGTCCAGGACCTCCTGCAGCGGTGGTTAATCCTCCACGAGGGGACAGCCGCTGCGATAAGCAAACTCGGTGCTACAGGGATGCTCTCTAGTGATGAGACGTCTTTGTAAGTGATTTAAGTTTACAAGATGTGAAGGTATTTAAGAAGAAAGTAGCAGTTGCCAAGTCAGGCAGGTTCCTGCAGTGAAGTGAAGGCGCGGTTTGGGGATGGAGCTCCATTTCGATGAAGAAATAAGTCTATCAGTGCTGATCCTGGTTATTAATCCAAGTAATATTCAGCATTAGGTTCTGACAGCAGCTACTTTCTGGTTGGGTTTTAGTTCACTTTAATTCTAGGTAAAGGGAGGAGAACATCTGCAGAGATTTGGGGGCATCAGACCTGTGTCTGGGGTGGATATGGGGATGGTGGCTGTGGTCAACACTACCCTGGTCCGCCACAGAGCTGTCAGCTTGTCCTGGGCACTGTGAGCTCACACAGGGCTGCTTCTGCTGTGTGTGCCCATGCACAAGCTCTGCTGCTGCTTGCACCAGGGTGATGGCTGGGGAAACAGCTGTCCAGATGTGCTGGAGGTGTTTAAATGTGGGGTTAGACATAGAGAAGACAACACAATGCTTGTCTCCCTCTCCAGTGTCCTGGGGTGTCCCCACTGCAGGTCTGATCAGTGGAGGTGCTTCAGCCTGGACTCCAGTGGAAGGTGTTCCATGGAGAGAGGACCTGGATCTTGTGATCCAGTGGGAATCTGTGGTGGTGGCCTCAGGAATTCTTCCAGGAGTAATGTACCAGGAGTGGGACATAATCGTTTTCCAGTACACTGACTGCATGGGTTGGTAAAGCTCAGTTCATGTGGGACCGTTTCAGGGAAGGTTTCAGAGCAGATGCCTGGAAAGCTGTGACAAACACACACATTTTTAGAAGTGTTCCTGTCTGGAGAGAAGAAAAAGGTTTTGTGAAGTCAGCATGGGTGAAACATCCGGCACAAAAGGGATGCGGACCTGCTTGAGCAAGTGCAGGGGAGGCCACAGAGGTGCTGCGAGGACTGGAGCAGCTCTGCTTTGGAGCCAGGCTGAGAGAGCTGGGCTGGGGCAGCCTGGACAAGAGAAGGCTCCTTAAGGGGGGACCTTAGAGCAGCTCCAGTGCCTAAAGGGGCTCCAGGAGACCTGGAGAGGGGCTTTGGACAAGGGCCTGTAGGGACAGGACAAGGGGAATGGCTTTAACCTGCCAGAGGGGAGACTGAGATGAGCTCTTAGGCAGAAGCTCTTCCCTGTGAGGGTGCTGAGGCGCTGGCACAGGGTGCCCAGAGAAGCTGTGGCTGCCCCATCCCTGGCAGTGTTCAAGGCCAGGTTGGACACAGGGGCTTGGAGCATGCTGCTCTATGGAAGGTGTCCCTGCCCATGGCAGGGGTTGGAACTGAATGAGCTTTAAAGTCCCCTCAACCCAAACCGGGCTGGGATTCTGTGATACTAATTGTGCCACTCTTCTGTTGCAAGAAGCATCCCCAGCCCACTTTTTATAATGTAAAAACATCATCTATTTTCCACATGCCCACTGTGCTCTTCTGAGAAGAAAGCTGGGTTCTGCTCCAGCCTTTTGGATCAAGAGCGCACAGTGCTGGAGGTTAAATACTTTAGTGGGAAGCGTCAGGGCTGTAAGAAGACATTGACTGGAGCAGTGGCCCCTTCCTTAAGGAACTGTCTGTATGCACAGGCTTCAGTCCCCTGGCTGAGGACCGTGGGGAAGCAGGGTTGTGGGGTGCGAGGTCACTTTCTGTGTGGCCACCGGTTCAAGAGGAGCTGTGGCAGCAGCGTTCACAGGGGACCACAGCAGCCAAAATCACAGCAACCTTCCCATCGGGCAGGGAGCCCTGTCAGGCAGCAGCATCTCCCTGCGCACCAGGAATTCAAACAAGAACCAGCAGCGACAGGGAACGCTAGCCTCCGGGCCTGTTTGCTAGTGCAAAAGTGCTGCGACCTGCTGATGGAGACAGCTGGGACGAGGGAGGAAAACGGGAGCATTAGAAGAAACCCCAAACAAACAGCAGCAAAGAGAATAACTGAATTTAAATACCACAAGCAGAGCATTCCATGAGCAGACTCTGCTGGAAATGATCTCAGACACCACGATCCAAAAACGCTTCCTTTTTAAAAGGGAAACGGCCTAATCATGATGTATGTGCCTGGCAATACACTTGCAGGCAGAGTAAGTTGGAGTTATCTGCTTCAATTACGTGCACTTACTGTGCTCTTGTCCTAGCAGATGACGTGAATCCTAAGTATAAAGCAGCTTTTCCCAAACCTGTATCTTGGTCCCCTCAGCTCAACATCCTGAGTTGTACATGCAGTATGTGGCTGCCCCATCCCTGGCAGTGTTCAAGGCCAGGCTGGACACATGGGCTTGGAGCAAGCTGCTCTAGTGGAAGGTGTCCCTGCCAGTGGCAGGGGTTGGAACTGGATGAGCTTTAAGGTCCCTTCAACACAAACCAGGCTGCGATTCTGTGTGAAGGAGAATTTACAAGGGTGAAAATGTTGTGAATATTTCCAAGTAATCACAGAATCAGAGAATGGTTGAAGTTGGAAGGGGCCTTAAAGACAAGGGTTTCAACCCCTCTGAGCAAGTTTGTATCCCACCTGTGCCCACCAAAAGCTGATTGAGAAATGATGGGTTTGGCAAAACCGCAAATCATTCCTTCTCCTTGCTCCTGTTCCTGCTCTCTGCCCAGCATCCCTGCAATGGCTCCTGTTGGGACTTGGATACCCAGAGCCTTTGACACCTCATCCCTGTCCCTCCTAGAACATGCGAAGTCCTGAGTCACAGCGGATCAGGGGTTGTGTTTTGCAGCCAGAAAGCCGACGCAGGAGCGCACCCAGGCATATCTTGCTGTTTGTTTCCATACACATTCCATGTTTTTATAGCATAAATCCTGGAAGTGGACAGTGTTGCTGTTAGAGCAGCGTTATGAAAAATGAACTTTGGCTGAAAGCAAACAGCAAATAAAGCAGGAAATGAGTTAAAATATGCTGTGGGCCTTGGCTCCTTTGGAGGTTAAACGACTGGTCCCAAGTGTCAGCACCTCGTAGACCTGCTGAGATATGTTTTGAACCCACTAAATAATAGATTTTAGTGTGGGTTTATTTGTCTGCTTTGTTTTGGGTGGGATTACAAACCCAATCTGCTTATCTCTGTGTGCTACTGGTAAGCGAAAGTTGTGTTTTGCTGACTGAATCGACTTCACCAGCAGATGCTCAGCTGCTAAAAAGTGCATATGATTAACCACTCTTTTACTAATGGAATTTATAGAAGGTGTAAGTAAGAGCTTCTTTATTATGAATTGCTTCTGTGTTAGTGTAATACCTATGAAATCTAGACAGAAAATAAGACATATGTTTGAAAACAACCCCCTATGTCCTGTTCCAGGGCATCAGCACAGAACTGGAGCTGGCATCACAGCATCGCAGATCCCAGAAAGCAAGAACTTGGGGCATATTTAAACTAATTCGTTAGTGCACCTCGAATATTCACAGTACCAGAAGGTTTTTGCTACCTGCAATTCTCCATTCCAATGCTCTGCTCGAAAGTAATGCTGCAAATATGCTTTTCTGGCTTCTTTTTTTATAAGTGATAGATTCATCTCCTAATTTTGCTCTTGTTTCAGGCTTTTATAGGACCCTTGGACAGTTTATAGACACCAGCTGACACCTGTAAAGTTCATCTGAAGCTGTACAGCAGTTTGAAACACCACACTGCGATTTATCTGCAACTCTTAATGCACCAAAAAGGGAAAAATTCATCAGAGTGGATGAGGAACTCCTCTGTTCTGTCTCTAGAATGTGGATGTAAAGCTGTCAGGTTTTACAACGGCCCTCACAGTGCTTCAATTAAAGAGAGCTTTTGAGGGGAGACTGGGCATTTCTTTCCCAGCCTGGGGTCCTGATGATCCCAGCACAGCCCCAGCCATGGTGGGGATCCAGTGCTGGGTTCGGGTGTGAATAAGCAGCATCGACATCACCAGCAGCATCAGCATCAGCAGCGTCAGCATCAGCAGCATCAGCATCAGCATCCTCACCCTTTCCTGAGAAAGGTACCAACAGCACACACGTGGCTGTGTGATGTTTAGTAACTTCATTTAACCTGATAAAGTCAAATTAGCAAAAGTATAATAGAAATGGGAAGGAGAACCCCTTATTTTATGACTTTGAGAGCCTTTGCCAGTGCCAGGCTGCCAGGACAGAAGGAAGCCCAGTGGTTTGCCCAGCCAGGTCCAGGTGATCCAGGCAAGGAGGCTTCAGGGCTCCAGCACACACTCCTCAAGTTAATCACTGGTTTTAACACCTTCAAACTTAATCTGACAGGCTCAGATGCTCAGAATAAAGGGACATACATAAAACGAGGACTTGCAAGATGCTCTTTACCCATCCTGTGCCATTTCTCCTTTACAACTTGTGTTTTCACCCCAACCAAAGTATCCAGGCAGGCTGGTAACTGTTTGTCTCAGTGGGGAGCTGGGAGGCTCTTGCAATCAGTTGCAGCATCTGTAAATCTGGGTAAAGCAGTGGCTCTCGCCCTAATCCCAGTCCTCACAATCACCTCAAGTTTGATCATCTGAAGAAAGCCACCTCCTGGCTGGGTATTTATCATCTTTCAGACAGTCGCAGACAGTGATCTTTTACTCCCTCATGCAACATTTCCGCGAGCGTTATATATTTCAGAGACATTTTCATGTATGTATATGCTAGGAATTGTATGCAATATCCCAGAATGGTTCCACCAGTAGCGTACAGGGAAACATTATGGTATTAACCACCTCTCACCTCGCCCATTACCGTGTTTCTTTTCCTAACGTAGTGCAGTATAAGAAGCATCTGATTTCCTGTTTAAGTGCCATATAATCACTTGTTACACATAACAGCACACTTCCTTTTAATGCTTAAATCCTGGGAGCTGCGATTTCCAGAGGCCCTGTGACTGCTTCAGTGATCCTCTATGAATCGTTGAGCCCATCAGACCTGATCCCTGGAATAAAACAGCCCATGGGGCTTCCCAGAGCTCTCTTTGGATATGGACACAATATATCATGTCGATTAAAGGAAAAAGGTGGGTGATAGAGATGCACAACAACCGCTGGTAAGCTTTTTCTGATTAATTAATCATAGATTTAAAGAATCCCAGCCCTGTTTGTGTTGGAAGGGACCAGTTCCAGCCCCCTGCCATGGGCAGGGACACCTTCCACTAGAGCCACTTCCTCCAAGCCCTGTCCAACCTGGCCTTGAACACTGCCAAGGATGGGGCAGCCACATACTGCATGTACAACTCAGGACATGAGCTGAGGAAATCAATGAGGTTGAGCAATGACTCAATCTGATACTTCAGATTACATTAAGCAGTAATATTTATTAGTACAACTCCACGCATGCTCTGTCAGTGCCCCAAGCCCATAGCTGAGAAATTGGAGCATCCATGCCCCCCATCCCAAGAGCCATCATCCCAGCTGGACATCCCAGAGCGTGTCCCTGGCCTGGGGGCTGTGATGCTGATGCTCTGCTCAGTGTCTAACACCCTCAGCAAGACCCCACTCTGGGATCACCCCGTTCCCAGTGGGCTGGGATTTGCTGCGAATGGGATGGGGACTGGTCTGTGGTCAACAGCTGCACATTGCAGACATGGCCTGGGAACCTTTTAAATGAGACCTCATCGTGTGGTTGCCAGGGGTTGTGGGTGACACGATGTGGTGGCTCCAGTGGTTCCATCCGGTGTTGCACGGCCATAGTTCTTGCTGTGACTTCCCAGATAAAAGCGGCTGTGTCTATAGCAATGGGTGATTCGGTGTGCTGGGGTGTTTTGGGAGGGGGCTGTGCAGGCTTGGTTGTGTGTGTACCACAAGCCCTGGGCATGATGCCACCACTGAGTGCCAGTGCCTTGCCTGTACCAGCACAGAGCTAGGACAGCAGGTTTCCAACAGCACTGGCCTTAGAACCGTAATATCCCAGACTGGTTTGTGTTGGAAGGGACCTGAAAGCTCCTCCAGTTCCAGCCCCCTGCCACTGGCAGGAACACCCTCCACTAGAGCAGGTTGCTCCAAGGCCCATCCATCCCGGATTTGAAAGCTGGGTCACTGCAGCTGTGCTGCATGTGTGCTCTGTGTGCAGAATGGGCTTCACCGGGGACTTTTAGAAGCCAGCTGGGCAAGTGATCCCTCCTTTGTCACTGCCTGAGGTTTTGGTCTGTAGATTCAGAGAACCAGGCCCTGGGGGAGCTCCCTGGCTATGGTGAAGCATAGGAAGGGGTGATGTGCCCCAGCTGTGCAGCACTCCCAGAACACCCACAAAATTCATTCACTCAGGTGTGGAGGGGGAGATTGGGTAAGAAATAATCAGGGTTTGGTTGCCTTTACTTAGCAGCGAGGCTGGGCAGAGGCACAGGATGTGCCATGTGCTGCTCATCACTTCATCAGGGAGAGAAGGGTTTGCTCAGGTGGGTGCAATAATCCCAGTGAGGATTTATTTGGTGGTCCATACAACACCATGGCCCTTTGGGCTTGTACCAGTGAAGGGCTGTTCTTCCTCACTGGTACTTAAGCAATGGATAAGGGGAGACGCTTCTGTGTGCATGAGGAGATCTTGTCCTGCTGGTGAGAAGTTTGCTCGTTCAGGTGGGATGTATGGGATCTGTTGTGTTCCTCATAGTAAGTAAGCTGCTAAAGGTTTGTAGTGTTAACCTTGGATGTTTTGAAAGCACAACAACCTGTGAGCTTTGGGATGCTGTGTGTGCAGGGACTCTGATGTCTGGGTTTATCAGACTGGGAGTGGTAATGTGGCAGTTGTGATGTGCCTTGTGGTGATATCCTCAAGCAGCCTGCGCCCTTGGGTGCTAGAGGTAGGGGACACTGTCTGGGAGCTGTGAGTGCTGCACCATGTGGAGTACTTGCAGGCTTATGCGGTAGCTGAATTGGACAGCTTGATGTCAGGGTATGAGATGCCTCTTGACAAGCACTAATACTGGACAGTGAGACCATGTGTAAGTTTGTATTTCTCCTCTGAGGAAAAAAGCTCGTGTGCATGCAATAATGTGCTATGGGTTAGTGAACTTACTCTGAGTTACTGCTTTGAGGACGGTGTGAAGATGGGAGGTTGATGCTAGGTGGCCAAGTGAGGGTTTCTGTGTAGCTCATTTTGGCTGGTGCCCCCATAAGGGAGGTAAAACCTCCTGTGCTATCGCTCTTATGGCAGAAACACAAAGGTTGTCTAAATCCAGAGGTTAAATATGGATTGACACACACCAAGAAGCCAGTGAGGAAGGGAATTCACAAAGCAAATTGCTGCTGTTTTTTCTCTCTCCAATGCAAAGAGGAAGAAGTTTCTTAACAGGGCTTGTTTGTAGGAGCTCAAAGCCACGCTATGTGGAGAGCATCTCCCACATTTTGGAGCTGACCATCTAATGACAGTGCTTTAAGGGGTTTGTTGCAGTCTGTGTCCACAGAAGCAGATTGGAATCTGCTCGTTGCAGCTGGAATGCCTCAGGGATGTAATCTTAGGGCTCTAATTGATGGTGGTGAGGCCAAAGTCAAGAAATATCTTTTCTGGGC
This sequence comes from Amazona ochrocephala, assembly GCA_039720435.1. Classification (NCBI taxonomy): domain Eukaryota; kingdom Metazoa; phylum Chordata; class Aves; order Psittaciformes; family Psittacidae; genus Amazona; species Amazona ochrocephala. Next base: position 1,663,932 of record CM077881.1, on the reverse strand, counting down.
ACTGTAAGAAAACCAGACCGCCCATTGTGGGTCTTCTCTGGCAGAGCTCAGGGGTGCAGATACCCCAAACCACTCTGAGGGCAGCAGCCTGGGACACCCCTGGTGTTGCAGCCCCAGCCAAGCCCTCGTGAGCAAACCCCTCTGTGTGTGCTGGGAAATAGGGGGAAGGAGCTGCTTTGGCTTGGGAGTTAGCAAGAGTGAAGTCAAAGAAGTTGCCACACTGAGATGAAATGCGTTGAATCAAAAATCAATGGTATTGGCTTATGTGTATTATAAATGCTGTTTAGTTAATGTAATCCCAGACTGGTTTGTGTTGAAGGAACCTTAAAGCTCATCCAGTTCCTACCCCTGCTGAAGGCCAGGGACACCTTCCACTGGAGCAGCTTGCTCCAAGCCCCTGTGTCCAACCTGGCCTTGAACACTGCCAGGGATGGGGCAGCCACAGCTTCTCTGGGCACCCTGGGCCAGCGCCTCAGCACCCTCACAGGGAAGAGCTTCTGCCTAAGAGCTCATCTCAGTCTCCCCTCTGGCAGGTTAAAGCCTCTCCCCTTGTCCAAAGCCCCTCTCCAGGTTTCCTGCAGCCACTTCAGGCACTGGAGCTGGTCTAAGGTCTCCCCTTAAGGAGCCTTCTGTTCTCTGGCTTAAACAAAATAAGGTTGAGCAATATAATTGAAAACAAGATTTCCATGAAGTTCTTAAAATCAGGCAAATGTAAAACTGCACTGGGCCATGCTGCCTGCGGGAGCAAGTCCTGCTCTGAAGCAATTGAGATCCTGGAGAGAAGTGTCCATGTGTGTCCTCAGGCCATTGCTGATGTGGGACAGGTCACTTTGTCTCCTCCTTTACACACAGGAGCATCGCCTGGTGCTGCTCAGCACGGGGTTTGCTCCACTGAGAGTGAGTAGCTCAGATTGTCCCCCAGGTAACATGGTACACTTAAAGTCCTGCTAGGTTTAACAATGATATTTTGTATTGCAAGTGTTATGGTGGGGTCCATGGTGCATAGCTGTGAGGATGGTGTGTGACTGATGTGGGCAAGAGGCAGGAATGCCTTATTGAAAGGAATAGGATATTTATTTTCTGTGGAGCTGGAAGCAGGCCCTGGTCCATGCTTGTGCTTCTGCCACCTTTACTGCCTAACAAACATGTTGATGGGAATAGTCCTAAATTGACTTGGCTGGTGCCTAAAATGAGCTGGGTATTGCTGTAGAGAAGTTATCTGCACTTTATTAGAAGCTCTGTTTTATTTGGCTTTGAGAAACAGCTTTGACTCGAATGGATCTTCCTGATCTGGGTGGCTCGGCGTACTAATTGCAGCCCCGCAGCCATAACTCTTTGGGATATCTCTACATCCGTACTAATAGATCCTGTTAGGGCAGTTGAAGTATAAAAACATTTGTCTTTAAAATACCGCTCTGCCTCTTCTCGCCGAAGGAAAACGAGCTTGTGCGATCTCATCAGGCTTTGCAGGCCTGCCATCTACTGGTTGGTTCTTGGTAAGGTGCTTCGGGGGTCCTCAGCTCTGAGCTCCTCAGAGGAGTAGTTTAAAACCTGTTCATGGAGCCACCGGCCCCAGGGCCGTGAGTGTCCAGGCAGGACTTGGCCCTGGCATCAAGGGTTTGTCTTATTCCTGCCATGTCCAAGCACTGTGCAGCTGAGGTTTGGATGAGGAGCACGCACACTGGGGGTCCCTCCTATTCCATCTGCCCAAGCCTGGCTCCCTGGGCTGTCCCCCATCCTGGCCGGGCAGGGAACAGTCGTTTCCTTGCGCTATTTTTAAAGCAGTGCACACAGTTGGCTTAGCAAGTGCTGGCTCGGATCTGCTGAGCTCGGCTGCCTCCTGCTCATGGCCCCATCCGAAATGCAGCGGGGACAGATAATACCCACGCCCGGGAGGCTAGAGACAAAGCTGTAAAGGTTATGTTTGGAGCTTGCCATCAGCAGCCTCTCAGCACATAGTGTGGTTGGTATTACCCCTTTCTGGGCTTTTAGCACTGTTTGAGGGGGTATCTGTTTTCCCCATGTTGTTTTATAGGTGCAGCCGCACCATGACTTGCTGAACTCGGTGGATGTTCTGCAATAGCAGAGATCCCACTGAGTTGTGATGTGATTGATGGAGAAAGAGTGCTAAGGCAGAGGAAACCACACTGCAGCAAGTGTCTGCTCAATGTGCCCAGCTGCAGCATCCCTCCTTGAGAGTTTCCTTGAATGTACCTTCTGCTTTTACATGTTCCTGCTCAATGTGCCCAGCTGCAGCATCCCCTCCTTGAGAGTTTCCTTGAATGTACCTTCTGCTTTTACATGCTCCTGCTCAATGTGCCCAGCTGCAGCATCCCTCCTTGAGTGTTTCCTTGAATGTACCTTCTGCTTTAACATGCTCCTGCTCAATGTGCCCAGCTGCAGCATCCCCTCCTTGAGTGTTTCCTTGAATGTACCTTCTGCTTTTACATGTTCCTGCTTAGTCTTAAGTGAGATATTGTGGTGCTTCAAGGAAGAGCCAGCCCAGCGCACTGGAGTCCTTGCTGAAGGAGGAAGCAATAATTCTTTATTTAAAAGAGATTACAGCTTACTGCTGTAAATTACTGTGTCTCTTTATCTGATCATGTAGCTAACAGCTCTGTGAAAGCTTAATGACAACTGGAGCCTTCTGCTGCTGAGTAGGAGGCTTGGAGCTGCTTGGGGTAGTAGTAGGACCCCTGCATGATGCGGTGGGCTCACAGTGGTGTGGGTGCAGGTCATTATGCTCAAACGAAGATCTGCAGGTAGGAAGCAGAGCTGGGTCTCCATATAGCAACAGGGGAGGGTCTAAACTTGCTGTAGAACCTCTTGTCGGACGCTGCTTCCTTCTTACTCTTCCATCTCAAGGCTATGTATCACCGTGTACTTTGTTTTCCTTCTTTCTGCTTATCATAATTATCAAGCAACGGCTGCTGTGAATGCATTTTAATAGCCCTTTCTTCTTCCTGTAGGTGTGTTAGATATCTGGGCACTGAGGGGAAATACATTGTTCCTGTCCCTTTTTTCCTAGACGTTATCTTGTAGGGAAAATTCCTGTCAGGCCAAAGATGGTGTGCTTAAAAATGAGCAACTTCAGTACCTTATCCCTGGTTCTTACACTCTTGGAACCACTGGGATCCTCATGGGAAAGCTTTCTCTGGGAGCTGCCAGCTCCTCTTACCCAGCTTGTACTGGAACAACTCTGCAACTGAGTGAAACCTTGGTGCCACCGAAATCAATGCTATTGACTTTGTGGCAACTGATGTATTAGTCCTGTTGAATAAGAGCTCTCAATTTTTACACTGGTGTGTGCAAAGGAAAAAGCTTTCAGAGGCTTCCACATGCTGAATTCCTGCCTGAGCCCAATTCTTGTTTTACTGTGCCAGATACATACCCAAACCAGTCAGCTGTTGAGCTGTGAATGTGCATGGCACAGCAGATCCAAACTGTTTAAGAAGATCAAGCCCTTGTTTGCTAAGGCTTAAAAATAACAGCTCGCCAAGCACAAGCTGTCATTTCCTGGGCCTTATGGGTGAGGATGCTCAGCCTTGGGGAAGGAGATGGCGCTACTGGAGCTTGGCTTCACATTTGATGGGCAGCATTGCCTGCAAGCTGCTCTAAATCAGAGAATCCCAGCTTGAAGGGACCTCAAGGGTCATCTGGTCCAGGCAAAGCATGACCTAGGTTAGATGTCCCAGCACCCTGTCAAGTCAAACCTTAAGTGTCCAGCTTCTGGACTTAAGTGTCTTAATCGTAAAGACATCCAACCAAAAGCATCTTGCACCCTGCAAGGGGCTGTTGGCATCGGCTTGAGCTGTACCCTGCCCTGGTGCCGGGGCAGGAGCTGTGTAGGGACTTTACAAGGGGGCTTCCTTCATTGCTCCTCTTGCTCTCTTGGGTATCTGCTGCAGGTAGAGCTGGTGTAGCCTTTACTGGCAGGCATTTTGTGACCTGGGAAAGACGCATCTGCCCATTCTGTGCTCCTTCATATCAAACTGGGGTTTCCAGGGCAGTGAGGGGCACTGTCAGGTGGTTAGTGATGGGTGCTAGAAGGGCACTGTCAGGAGGTTAGTGATGGGTGCTTGTAGGGCACTGCCAGGTGGTTAGTGATGGGTGCTTAAAGGGCACTGTCAGGTGCTTAGTGAAGGGTGCTTTCAGAGTAAGCAAAAACCCCACATCAAAGTAATCATCGATTCATGAAGTTCAGTAGATTTCAACTTCAAAAGTGATGATTTTTGGGTTTAAACAAGTTTTCTACACAGTTTGCTATGGAAATTATGCAGCTTGAAGTGATGGGAGCCAGGGTGTGTGGATGGGGGGGCAGGGGGTGTGCTCTAGGGCATGGTGCAGCATCTCTCTTGCTGTAGTAGGGTGTCTGTGGCTGTGTTCACTGGCTTATGGCAGACTGGTGTTGGCATCTGCATGCTGTGCTGCTTCTAGGGAATGCCAGAGCCCTCCTTGCCTGGTGATGAGCGTGGCCAGCCCTGAGAATGCTGTGGGCATGGGGTGGGCAGTGCCTGTGGGATCTGCCACCTCTCTGGAGCACCTGACTGCCCATGGTGTTCCTGTAAACATCCATCAATATTAGTCACATACTGTAGGTTTCTAATTGATCACGCTGCCTCCTTGTACATGATGCTTTTTTTCCAGGATTTTACCATAATAATGACTTCTAATGAAGCTGATTATGTCTCCCATAAGGAACATTAATAGATGAATGCATTGTTCTTAAGGTACATCTCTTCGAGTGAGCTGTAATGAGCGCAGTGTGGTGCTCCACAGAGCATGGGGTGTGTGGTGCTATATGCATACCATGTACCTCAGGTACAGGCTGGATTCATGCTGCAAGATTCACGCCCCATCCCTGGCAGTGTTCAAGGCCAGGCTGGATGGGGCTTAGAGCAACCTGCTCTAGGGGAAGGTGTCCCTGCCCATGGCAGTGGGTTGGAGCTGGATGAGCTTTAAGGACCCTTCCAGCACAAACCAGTCTGGGATTCGATAAGATGGGGAAGGAGCAAAGAAACTGGGGCAGCAGAGCCAGCTGCAGGTGTAGGTCACAAAACAAACCTTTGCTGTGCTGATCCTGTTGCAGGATGAGCTTGTGCTCAGTACTGAAGCCCTTTCACAAGCAGTGTTGATGTGCTTTACTACTGCAAGGTGCAAACTAAGGCATCACATAAGGCAACAGGAAGCAAACAGTGGTTATTTCTACTTACTCTACAGGTCAAGAAAAGCATAGGGATTACATTCCTCCTCGGTTTTCTCTCCCCATGTGCATCCCCAAACACTCTTCTTTCAGCTTGGAAAGCGTATAATCTTCTGTGCAATGGCCTGTGCATGTTCAGACTCTAAATCCTTGCGAAGTTGGGCTAATTTTCCTGCTCCAATGTAGTGAGTGTTAAAGTATTCTATCTAAACAGGCCTGTGAAATGCAAATCACCGCTTCCGTAGTAGTTTGCTTATTACAGACTCATTAAAATGTGTAACCCAAAAACTCTCTACACTCATTATGGAGCTCTGTGCTGTATCACTCTGTACTAGAAAGCAGCTGCATGTTGGCTCTTTGATATCAGAAACCCTATTGTCATTAACCTCATTATGACAATACTTCTTTATGGTATTTGCAATGCATCCCTTTCAAGAAGGATGCTCGGAGGATGATAATATTTTTGTTTTGCATAATACAGAGTGAGGGGGAAAATGGGCAGCAGGAGATGAGAAGACTTGGATTATTTATTAGCATCCTCAGGAACAGCGGTGGTTCTGTAGGTTTGGGCGTTGGTGAATGCTTGTGTCTTTGGCAGTGAGCTCTTGGCACATGGAAATAGTGGCTCACATAGTTCTTACCCTTAAAATCTTCTGTTGTTGTGGATAAATAACCTGGTATTTGTAGGAGACACAAGGCGCTTGCAGCATCAATCTGAAGTTTCTGGATTATTCTTCCCTCAACTGGTCCTTGCTTGTCACGCTCTCCATCCTGAAGAAATATCCCTCGAATGCAGTGAATTCCTCTGACCACAAAAGCTCTTTTGTTTTCACCTTTTTACTTTCTAATTGCTTTTTTTTTTTTATATTGGCTTTGAAAGTGGAGCTGGAGTTGCAGGTGGTGCTCAATGGGCACCCTGGATCTGCACAGCAACGTTTTCAGTGTTCATTTTGACTTCTTTCCTTAACAGTCCATTCGCTACCAAGCTGAGTTCTTTGTAGAATTACAATGATTGGTAAATTGTAATAGGTCAGAAATCATGGTTAAAATATAAAATTAAGGCTATCATTGTCCCGCCTTCATGCACAACGTAACACTTGCTACCGTTTCTATCAGCCAGTCCCTCTGATGTTGTGAAGTAACTGGTTATAGCTCCATGGCCTGGAAGGTTGGCATAGGCAGGCTTGCCTGGGACTCCGTTGGCATCTGCCATCCACCTCCCTTCATGGCTCTTCTAACCAAGTTACTTGAGTAGGAATTGCCCTTCCCACTGGCTGAGCTCAGCTCCTGTCCTGCTTCCGGTGTGGGACCTTCCTGGATGTGTTTGACATGAGCGGACTCTGTCAGTTGAATCATCCCTGTCTGTACAAGTTATTCCTCAGGAAGCCTGGAAGATCAGAAAATTACACAGTGGTTTGGGTTGGAAGAGACCTTGAAGACCATCCAATTCCAACCCCTTCTACAGGCAGGGACACCTTCCACTAGAGCAGGTTGCTCCTAGCCCCATCCAACCTGGCCTGGAAGCTGGTTATTAGGCAGAGTTGCCATTAGGAGGGTGCTGTGCACAGCAGCTCCCGCAAACAAAGTCCCATGTGTTTTGCCCAAACTTTCTGGGAAGACATCCCAGCCAGCGGCATGGAAAAGATAAAGTTATTACCTTTCAAGTAGCCTCAGCTCAAGAACGGGAACTAAATAAGTGGCTTTTCCCTGCCCTGGGCACTGTTAATTGTTGGACACAACAACACTCGTGCTGTGTTCAGAGCACAAACTCCTCCCTAAACCATCCCCCAACCCTGTTTTCCCTTGTAAATATTATATCATTCCATGCCACTTCAGGAAACTGCATGGAAGTTGCTCTATTACGATTGTCCCCACGGCTTCTTGTAAAACTTGCAGAGTTCCAGCTGGTCACCCAGGGTTTAGTTTCTAGAAGCAATGCCCATTATTAGATTGCCTGATGAAGTGTGCTCTTTTGTGATTGAGAGCCCTGCTTGTCCTCCGACAATGAGTGTCTTCTTGGTATTCACCCCAGAGATCCAGCGGCCAAACCAGAGTGCATTCAGATGACAGGGAAGAAGAATGGTTTGGGTTGGAAAGGACCTTCAAGATCATCTAATTCCAAACCCCTGGTTGGGATTTGCTGCCCTTCCTATCGCCCAGGGCCCAATGCTGCAGCTGCCCTCTGGTGTGATCCCAGGGAAGGTCCTGGCTCCAAATCCTGCTCCAGTCATTTTGTCGCTTGTTTTATATAACTTCTGATATGTACTGATTGAAGGCAGAACAGAGGATGTGACTCTATGAATACCACTACTACCACTGCCTTTGTGCTCCCCTTTATATACACCACTGCCATCCCTGGCAGCCTTCAAGGCCAGGCTGGATGGGGCTTGGAGCAAGCTGCTCTAGTGGAAGGTGTGGCTGCCTGTGGAAGGGGGTTGGAATCGGATGAGCTTTAAGGTCCCTTCCAACCCAAGCCATTCCTTATATTTCTGGAGTAGATGTCACACATCTAGCTGTGTATTACAGAAGTGCTTCTGGAGCCTGACACAGTGATGCTTCTCAAAGGCAGCTCTAACACATTAATTTCTCAACTGGGATGCTATAATGTGGAGGGCTCTTTCCTGTATGTTTAACTCTGGTGTTTGTGGCCTTTGGCTGTACTGCCACTTCCTTGAGGAGCTTCCTGAGGACCACAAGTTAGTGCTAATTCAATACCTGCTGAGGTCTGACATGTCCAGCTTTTATATGGGTGTAAATTATTGATACCTGCCTCATAAATGAGCCTCACCAGGTATCCAAAAGCATCCCTCTGCCAATTAATCTCATGCAAAACCCACTTGTTTGCATAAGCAATGGTTCTTGTCCACATGTCCTGGTTCCTGCAAATGCAGCTCATGTTCCTGCTCGTGGGGAAGGGAAGGATGGCTCCTGCTCACGAGGAAGGGAGGGACAGCTCCTGCCTGGGGTAGCACCAAACGTGTCTTTTCATCTCCAACATGAAGGTTAAATCCTCGCATTTCAACTCTTTCTTCTCCCTTTCCTTTTTAGCAAAATCTGCTTAAATTTTGAAATAGGTTCTTGAACAACTCCAAAGTCCGTCCCTGGTGAATTCCTCCACCATTAAGGCTGCTCTTTACTGATGTTTCCTGTTCATTTTGGTGGAATGAAATGGCAGTCTGTCTCTTACATGATGGGTAAAAGCAGCAGTAAACTGAAACTGAAACAGAAGTACAATTCACAAGGGAAGCACTACTACAGGTTTAATGTATTCCCATCAGAAATCACAAAAGTCTTTCAGGGTCTTATGTGTTTATCATTAAACTTCTACAGCACTTGGCTGGCTGAGGGCACCTGTATATTCTACATTTTGCTGTTGCATGGAGGTGTTTTATAAGCAGGTGCTGAAGCTGCAAGAGCCTCTTTGCTTTTACAAGCTCAGAGCTTGGAAATGGTATTGCTGGGGAGCGACTCTGGGATGCTCTTAAACACCTTCGGAGGTTTAGGTTGTGATTTCTCATGGCAGGTTGTGATGCTGTGTGGTGTCTGCGCTGTTTGAGGATGGAAGCAACACTCAATCAGTGCGTGGTACAGTGGTTATTTCCTCATGCACACTTCATTACACAAAACAATTATTCATTTCAATTCATGTATTGCACAGACTCTCCTTTGCTGTGAATGAGCTGTTAGCATGTAAGCAGTGATTCGGGCCAGCTCTGGGTGCAGCGTTTGTAAGCGCATCAGCAGTACATACTCCCTGAGAATGCTTTCTGCTTCCTCTTTGAAATGCAATTAGAAATGGTTATGTTTGTGCATCCGCTGGGAGCCCGAGTTTCCAAATTGCTGAGGAGTTTTCCCTGATTTGATTTTTCTCTATTTCAGCCCTAGAGAATCTTTAAAATAGCCAAGTGCTTAACGTTGAACTAGGAGGCAGGAGAGAAGTGGACCGCATGGAGGTGATGAGTTGATAATCTCATCTCAGTATTAAAAGAGGATAAAGAACCATGAAAATAAGAGGAAATCGGGACTGTATGATGGGCATGGACACTTGATCAGATGAGCTCTGGGGAGGGAGAGTTGGTTCTTCCAGTAGGTAACAGGCAGGAGGCGGTGTAAGGGTTTCAAGTCAAGTCCCCTCATCCTGGTACCTTTACTCCAGTTTATCTGTTGTCTTGCACTAGAAATGTGTCACAGAGTCTGCAATGGAAACACTTCCGTAATTGCCCGTATTATATGGATCATTGACCTTCAACAGTGGAACTGCTGAAGCAACTGTCCATTTATCTGGAAAATTACCACATGGCAAGAGCACATTAGGCCGCTTTACTCCATCTCCTCCAGCAAGTGCCTGGGTGTTATTAGCTGCTAGAGCCCAAATCTTTGCATTTGGTTACTGGCTGTGCCTTTGGTGATTAAATACAGAAGGAAACGGAGATAAGACTACCCATTTCCCATCATGGTATCTTGGCCTGGATTCCCATCATCAGGAAGAGCCAGCAAATACCGGGTTTATCATCAAAGTGAAACACCAACCTGAAAATGCACATGTCAAAGTTGTGTAGCTCAATGAAACAAGAAATGAGCAGCACAGGAGCCAGCACTCCTGAAGTGTCTTGCCTAAAATACAGCATTCATCTGAGTGCTGGGACATGCTCATCTATGTGCTGCAGCCTGGAGTACTCCCAGTATCGTGGCACATCAAATTCAGTTGTGTTTTGGATTAAGTTGCTGGTGGCTTTGAGGTGATTAAGAGCCTAAATCCTCTCTAGCTCATCACAAGAGGTTTGATCCCACCCCAGGCCCCATGGGTGACATTCTTGTGCTAGAAATGAATACAACTCAGCGCTTTTGGTGGCATTAAAATCCATGTTTCAGCATAGTTTTGCTCTAAAGTGTGTGTATGCACAGCCCTGCTTCCCATGGTGTGGTGGCTGCTCTTGGACTATCCTATGTCTCCTGCAGCAGAAGGAGCACAAGATCCGTTTTGGGGAACAGACCTTCAGAGCCTGCAGTAGGGAATGCTGGTGAGACATCAAGGTACATACACTCATAGCACAAAGAGCACAAAGTCACCTGAATGGGGTGTTTTCTTGCAGATACCTCCCACGCAGGATGGGTACAAGCCTACAGGTGGGATGGGAGCAGGTCCCACCCTGGGACTCTGCTCTGGCTTATGGGGCACATGCAGGACTGTCCCCATGACCCAGTGGGACGCCCAAGCATGAAGACAGAGGACAAGCAGCTCCATGTGACCATGCTCCAGTGATGGGATGAGCACATCTACAACCCAAGTTAAAACATTCTGGAGGGGTCATTTGCATTATGTGCTTTATTTCTACAGTGAATGTCACCATCGTGGCTGTTTATCTTTGATTATGAAGTTGTCATGAGATCTCTCATAGGAAACAGATGACCACAGCATTAGTGCCGCATGGATTTGGGCTATTTATTGAGTTGGGGGGTGGAAGCAAACCCCGTTTATTGCTTGTTCAGAGAAATGCATTTATGGAAATTTAAACAACTTCAGGTAAAGAGGGGAATGAAACCAAACTTTTCAGTGGCAGCTTCATGAAACCACTGTAAAACTACTAAGAGAGTATGCTCTGTAGTAAATGATTCCATTTCCTTCCCACGTGTAGCTGCAGCTCTGAGCTATCATTATGTAAGTTAATGTTTGCCAGGCAAAAATAGGACAAAATGAAATGCTTTTAAACTTCAGTTATCTTGCAATTCTGTATGAGGGTTTAAAGAGACCAGCGAATAACCAGCTGTGAGGTTACCAGTGCCATGTGCTGTAGGTGCTGCGGTTCCTAGGACAGAGCATCCTTCTGCCTTCTCTGCTTCTGTCACTAATGATGCCTAAAGGGAAAAGGTTTCCTAATATCAACTATCTTAAAAATGCAGTTGTATTGGGCCTGCCTCAAGCACCAATAATGACTCGAGCTTTAGACCACTGTATATTAATAATCCACTTAAAGATGCAGTCCTCGCTTATTATGAGACTCTTGCATGGTCCTGAAGCAGTTATTGTTGGGACTATCCAGCTAGATTATCCCTTTCCCTTAGCCCATGACTTGCAGCCCAGCAGCACAGCACCCTGTAATAAATCCCCCTAATCTCCTGGGCTGTTTTTCTCCTATCAATATGTGCATCTTTCCCCATATCACTTGCTGGTGGGGGAGGAACACAGAGGTGCTGGATCAGGTACTTTCATTTCTTCTGTCTAGAGACTTTGCCTATTAACTTTTTCCTCCCCAGCTGAGATTTTACCTGGAAAACCTCATGAATACATACATGGGTATTTCATTTCTTAATCCCATATTTAAGATTTGTGCTGTTTCCAGCAGAAATTCAGCTCTAAAAAGAAATCAATTTATATTTTGTTAATACTGAATGGCTTTTCAATGTAGCTTATAGTTTTCAATGAGCTCTTTCAGAGCTTGTATAGGAAGCTTGGAGACTTCTTAACTATTGTAATTAGCTATAATACAATGCACCTTCTAAGCACATCTCTTATTCCCTTCATTGTCCCACAATTAAACTTATCCCGGTGATGTGCCAGGACCAGGTAGGGAGTCACCTCCAAGCAGGGCCGTTACCTGCAGCCCCCTCTGCATCACACAGCCCTTTGCATCACACTTTACCGTGACTTTCTGATGCTCCTCCAAATCATTATATTCTTAATTTCCTTATTTTAATATTCTTCTTGGTACTCTCCAAAGTCTTTCTCTCTGCACTGTGTTGTCCCATTTATGTCTATTGAATCCCACCTTGGAGGCAGAACGTGGAAAGCCTCAGGAGAGGAGCAATAGCAGCAGAGGATGACCCCAGGGCTGCTCCAAGGCTTCACAGGGGGGTTGTGGTGGTTGGAGGTGGGATTACCATAGTCAGAGCTTGCGTACTGAGTTAGTGGAAGAAAGAGTGTTGTGATAAAGGATTTGTGTGGAATTTAGTGCAGAATTTGGAGGAAAAGGAAAATACCTGCTCACAGGGATAAACTTGTAGGTGGGTGTATATGGAGATGTGTAAGGTGGGTGCAATGAAGCATTAGGCTTCATTCAGTTCCCATTCAGCTGAAAACAGGGACACAGATTGCTCCAGAGGCGGATCAGGTAAATGGGGGATGAGTTTGCTTTCAGTGGATGAGCAAAGGTAACAACATGGAGGAAAAACTGGTGCTTCCAGGTTTGCACCAGAAGGGGTGAGCCTGTCTTAGGGCCACTGAAGGCGTCCTGGCCATGACTTGGAGCAGGAGAAGGATCATCTGGCCAAGGACCACAGAAACCAGCAGAGATGCTTAAACACATCCCGCTTTTCTCTGGGGATGCTTGATGGCTGCTGAGACCAAGTGTGGTACTACTGAGGGAGCTGAGAAAACAGAGCACTTTTAAACACGCCCGTACTTGAGAGTCCCTGGAAAACTGGGATTTATACATAACGTGCAATGTCTAAATATTTGCATTTTATGCTGCAGCTGTATGGGAAATGGTGGGAGCAGGTTCAAGCCACAGCCAGTCTTTGTTTTGTAAGCGAGAGGAGATTCCTAACAGGCTTCATTTTCACTACATAAGCCACGCTGTGATCTTCCTTGCGCATCTCTTTCCCCTTGATCTGCCTGCGTGAGTGACAGCTACTTTACACCAGCATTATCTGTCAAAATATTATTTAACTGGAATACCTTCCAGAACAAGTTTTTGTTGTTATTAGAAATAAAAATGCAGTGATAATTGAATCCCTTTATATTCCCCATGTAATGCAAGGAGTAAGACATATTCACACCTAAGGGGAAAACACATCTGGATTTCCTCTTTGCCCCAAGACCGTGTGTTCTCCCTTACACTGTAACGGCTTTGATTCACTATACCTCAGAGGGAGATGAAATTTGCAGTGTATGCATATCATCTGAGGAAAACAATAGCATACATATACTTTTTTGCTATAGGAATCGCATTAAATAAATATATAGCAAGCTGCAGTGTCACAACAAGTAGATGTACAATTACGAAGACAAAATACCCCAAGGAAATCAACACAAGGCTTATTAATATCCAGGCCTGCAGAAGACAACTGTCAGACAATTGGTCAACAAGGTACATGGTATCTGTTAGATACTGACTAACCCATTATGATCTTTATGAAGTGTCCTTTTGGGGGTCTAGATCTTCAAATATGAGTTGGAAGACCCTTTTCTTTTATTAGTTGCTAAGCTCTTTATACTTTTACCATATTGCGGCAGGTTAGAAGTCTGAGCTTTATTGTCTTATGTTATTGAAAATCCAGATTCCCGCAGCCTTCTCCCTCAGGTCAAGATTTGTCTGAGAATACATTCTCATTTCTCCATGTACAAAGGCTGTCTGGAGAGAGGCAGAAAAAGATTATGACTGTAATATACTTAAATCCAATTTATTTGCCTGACTAGAAACTTCCACACTTCACAATTGCTTCCTACAGAAGATTTTGTATTTAATTCCTTCGTCGCAGCAAGAAGCAGGAATCATCTTAGTCCTCCAACAGGTACAGGCTCGACTCACACCTGAGCCAGATGAAGCACGGTGGGAGAGACAAATGGACACGCTTCCTCTGCATGTTTGCAGGTTATTTCTGCTTAAAAAAGATGAATTTGGAGGGGATCTCTGAATTTCCTTCCTGGAGCTGGTGTTACAGGTCACTGCAGGTACACGGGTGGTCGTGAGCCTCACCTATAAGCACTGCTCGATATAGACATCATTTTGCACAGCAACTTCGTGCTCCTGTCAGTCCTTGGTCAGGGAGGACTAGTTAAGCTGCTGCTGATCGCACTAACCATGCAATCATTGTGTCACTGCTGCTATTTTTAAGCCTTCATTTGAGAAGGCTTGAGAAAGATGTGAGGATCTCGTGTCAGGTTTCCTGCACCCTTTCCCTAAGCAGTGGTGGCACCAAATGCTTTCTGCCCTGCTTGCAGGACGGGATAAGGGGAATGTGGACAGTCAATAGTGCTTTGGGTAATCTGGGTCCTCAGCAATGGGGTGGGGGGTGCAGGAATAACAGAGGATGAGAAGTGTCTTTGCAAAATGCAGTGCGAGCCTTTGCATTGCATTTGGAGGGCTGCAGCAGAAAGCCTCCACTTTCCATAACAGTGCCTGGGATGCTTGTGGCAGATGGATAAACTGTGGCAAAGAGACAAGTGAAGCCATAGTGGGGAAAGCTGAAGTGTTAATTGTAACATCAGTTCCTGCTTGCCTTGGTTTCTGCAGTAGTGGCTGTACCTCGTTGCTTGGCAGGGTGATGCTGGGGACCCTGCTGAGGGTGATGCCAGGAAGGAGGCTTTATTCACAGTTGCCACAGCCATGTTTTGGAGCAGTGTACGAAAATGGGGGCACAAGACGCTTTAGTGTGAAGGTTGCATTCACTTTGGGGTTGATGTTGCCAGACTGTGACTAGGCTGGAGTGGTGAAGAAGCTCCCCATGACCCAACTTCAGCACTTGCTGATAGCCCAGAATGCCCCAAGTGCTGGGCTGCACCCCAGAGCATGAGCAGCGGCTCAGGGAGGGGATCCTGCCCCTCTGCTGTGCTCTAGGGAGACCCCCCCTGCAGTCCTGATCCAGCTCTGGGGCAACAGCACAAGAGGGACATGGAGCTGTTGGAGGGAGGCCAGAGGAGACCATGGAGATGCTGCAAGGGCTGGAGCAGCTCTGCTCTGGAGCCAGGCTGAGAGAGCTGGGCTGGGGCAGCCTGGACAAGAGAAGGCTCCTGAAGGGGAGACCTTAGAGCAGCTCCAGTGCCTAAAGGGGCTGCAGGAAACCTGGAGAGGGGCTTTGGACAAGGGATGTAGGGACAGGCCAAGGGGATTGATAGCAGATCAGTGGAGGCTGAGCCAGTGCTTGCTGATGTGCTGTAATGGGATGAGGAACAAAAGGGAAACAGCCAAGTGACCCGAGGTTGTTCTGCTGGTCACTTGTGATGCTTTGGTTGCTCGCTCATGTGCTCCTAAACTCGTGCTGCTTGTGAACTGCTAGCACATGGATGTGACTTGTGCTTTCCAGGAGCCTTCAGCCCACGAGCTGGGACAGTTTCATTCTCTTTCCTGGCAGCACCTTTATACAGCATCACTCACAGGGCTTTCTTCGTTTTCCTCCCAACCTTCAGAACAAATTGTCCTTTTCAGATCTTCACCCTGTGGGGCTCCAAAATCCGAACAGTTAATGCTGGAAGAGACTCCTGAAGCCACCGAAGCCATCCCTCCCGCTGGGGTGGGATTGCTGGAGCATGCAGGGATACTAATGGGGAGGGAAGGTGCAGGAGCCAGGCAGGGACCTATCCTGAAGCTGGGTTAAAAGCTGAAGCTACCTGACATGGCTGCTTGAGGGGAGGTGGCAGAGCTGCTCTACTGCCTTGGTGGTCATGGTATCTCTGGAAGCAGCTGTAATCACAAGTGAGTCCTGACTTCAATTCCTGCTTCACCACTTCCTTTTTTCCTTCGTTTCACTCTTCACAAAGGCTGATTCTGTAGCAACAAGGGATAATCTAAGAGACTTACAAACTATAAGGGTTACAATAGTGTTTATCGCCTACTTCAGAGGCATTAAGTGGCTGTAAATGCATATGAAGTATCTTTGGATTCCTTGCCTGTTAAGCAATGTGTTCTTCCTATGCTTCTAATTGCTATCAGGAAAAATAGGGAATTTTACTGCCTTCCTGCATCACATTCAGACATCTGGTGCTGGGAGGTCTGGATGGTGTCCTGGGGGAGAGAAGATACATCAGGGACAATTAAGATGCCTTGGGAAGTGCAGCCTGAAGGGAATGTGCCCAAACAGCCTTGTGACTGCAGCTCCAGCCCTGTCCCACACATCCCACTGCCCTCACTTGGCTTTTCTGCTCTTCCTTCTCTCTCCGATGCAGTTTTTAAGCCCTGAGTCCATTTGCCATCTCCCTGATGCAAACCATTGACCATTGGTGCTCTGGTGCTGGGCTTAGCTGGGGACTGTGGCTGGTGGAGCAGCATGTTTGAGTGGGAAGAGGGGCTTTTCCTGCGCAATTTCACCATCCTCAGGAGCTTTTCCCTTATTTATGTGCAAACATTTCCAAAACAGGGGCTTTTATCCTCAAAAATTAATTTTTGGGAGTCGTAACTTCATGCTGTGTCACTTCAGGATGCTTTAGACTCCCCTGAAGGAGCATAAATACTCATAGAATCATAGACTAGTTCGGGTTGGAAAGGACCTTAACATCATCCAGTTCCAACCCCCCTGCCATGGGCAGGGACACCTCACACTAAACCATGCCACCCAAGGCTATGTCCAGCCTGGCCTTGAACACCGACAGTGATGGAGCATTCACAACTTCCCTGGGCAACCCATTCCAGTGCCTCACCACCCTCACAGTAAAGAATTTCTTCCTCATATCCAATCTAAACTTCCCCTGTTTAAGTTTGAACCCGTTACCCCTTGTCCTATCACCACAGTCCCTAATGAAGAGTCGCTTCGCAGCATCTCTTATAGGCCCCCTTCAGATATCCACTTCTGAGCAAGGAAAAGGGCTGTTATTTAAAGCTCTGGTTTTCCCAATTTCAGGGAACTACCGAAACTAAAGAGCAGCTTTTCACACTCCCCAGCAGCTGAAATCAGGAGTAATTAATGCTGAAGCTTTCCAGCAGAGGGGAGATGAGCGTGTGGATCGAACACATGTAACCACTGGTGTTTGCCCTGCTGAGTGCCCGGGGTGAACAGCGAGCTGCTGAGGCTGTCAGGATGAACAGCGATGCAGATGCCAGCCCTGGGCATGGTCACCCCTGGATCTGTGCAGTGTTACCCTTTAGCTTTGAGCACTGGGGTTTCCTGGGCCTGTTACTGTGCTTTTATTTTGTGGTTTGAGAGGTTAATGATGGAATCCCAGCCTGGTTTGTGTTGAAGGAACCTTAAAGCTCCTCCAGTTCCAATCCCTGCCACGGGCAGGGACACCTTCCACTAGAGCAGGTTGCCCCAAGCCCCTGTGTCCAACCTGGCCTTGAACACTGCCAGGGATGGGGCAGCCACAGCTCCTCTGGGCACCCTGTGCCAGTGCCTCAGCACCCTCCTAAAACAAAGGGTCACCATGGTGGCTGCAGGGTGTGACCAGGAGCAGTCACTCCTCTGGGCTGCTTCTCCTGGTGCCATGGGTCCTTATGGTCAAAGCTATTAAATTAATGGGTCCAGAGGACCTTGGCCTGCTGCCTGCTCCTCTGCCTGGCATGAGGGGAGCCCTTTGACTGGTGTCCACTCCCATAACAGCATCCTGCTTCTCTACGCAGTGTTTAGGTCCCCAGAAGAGGGCAAAACAGGAAACTGAGTAATGGGGAGAGGGAAGCGTGGTGGTCCCCTTTGTAGCCCCCAGAGGTTGTTCATTTATCTGCCAAAGTGCTTTACTGCTGTGGTTTTCCACTGGGACACCTGCACTGCTGAGAAGGTTCCTCTGCTGGTGCTGGGATGGGTTTGGGTGAGCATCTTGATTTTGGGGGGCAATGATGAGAAGGCTGCCTCAGCTCACCTGGCACCCAGCTTTGGGTCTGTCCTGCTGGGGTGGGGGGATCCTGGGTGGGCCGGGGGCCCTTGCATAGAGCTGTGTGACAGAGGATGCGGACATTGCCTTTGCGCATTCACACTGGCGAGTGGGCAGCTGAGTTATTGGCATGGCCGATGATAGAGACCATTAACTCACTGGTGTTAGAGCTCACCCTGACCAAACTGGTGCTGCTGGGCCTTCTCCACTGGGCCCTGTGCTTCTGGTCCCACGGTAGAAGTGTGGCTCCAACACAAGGTTCCTGCCCAGCCCATTCCTAGATGTGAAAGGATGCTTTATTGGGAGCACTCGCTGGCTTCATGAAGGGCTGATCAATACTTTGAGCCTATCTCGGTTGCAGCTGACAGCACCAGCGGAGGTTACACTTTGCACTTTCCCTCTAGATAAAACAGAACATAATATCTTCTTTGAACCCTTCTCAGAGCTGCAAATCACCCTCTCCTGGAAGTCAGATACAGTGAGATAACTGCAGGCAGCTTCGCCGGCATCAGGCAGGGCTGGGGTCCAGCGATGAGACTTGAACAGACCAAGGTTGCTCCCAGCAGTGCTGAGCCTCCAGCTTCCCCTTATTGGAGTGAATGGGGGATTGGCCTCCTCCAGCGCCCTCAGCCATGGGCAGCGCTTGTTAAACCAGGAGAGCCCAGGTAGCAGGAGCGCGGAGAGCGGCGCGCCAGGAGTGGTGCTTGAGCTCCTTCCTGTGGTGGCAGTGATGAGTTACTGTTGTGCACCACCAGCCCTGCATCGGGAAGGAATCAGCCCGAGCCTGCATCCGCCTGGCGATCCACCCTCCATCTTCTGCAGCCGGGCCATGGCAAGGACAACAACAGCCTGGGAATGCTTTGGGGCTTGGCAGTAGGTGGGCAGAGAAGTGGCGTGATTTGCTGGTACCCATCAGTGAGGCTATGAGGGTTAATGGGAGTTGAGTTGCATGGATGTGCCGATCAGTTGTGTGGTGAAGCCCTTGGCCAGATGTATGGTCACTCATAGTATAGTCTTTATTTAATGCTCCTTTTTTACTCCATTTACCCATGTTATTCCAAGCAGGGATGCTCAAACACTTCGTACTGCGTGTAAAAGTGGAGCAAGGGAAGACCAAGTGGCACAGGTACCACATGTGTCTGGTGCTGGGTACCAGCAATGATAAGGATGCCTGGGGACACCCTACCCATTGTCCTCAGCCCCACCAAAACAGGCAGGCAATGTGCAGAGCGGCAGGTCTCACCACGTGGGAAGCAGCAGTAATCTGCAGGTTGCGTATGGAGACCTTCAAACAATCAGGATCCGGCCCCCAATGTTCTTTTGATGTGTTTTTTGTATGCAAATAAGGTTTAATTTCTGAACTTTGAACAGTTTGCAGCTCAGTTTATTAGAGTGTTGTATTATTAAGTTGTATACTCCAGGGGTGGGAGCGAGGCATTTGGAAACCTCAGTGAGCATTACTGGGATTGTTAAACAAAGTCAAGGAATGCAGACAGCTGGTATTCCCTACCAAAGCAGACAGGGAAAACAAAGGCATATTTGTAATCATACTCAGTAGTCTTTTTATGTGAAGTAATTACTAAAATAATCTACAGACATGGATCAGATTATTAATGAAAATGATAGCCTGCAAACTACCGTAATATACATCTCTACCTTTTATAAAGCAGACGGGAAACTGTAATGTAATGAATAGCCCTGGGGTTGCGCAGTGCCAGGATTCATACTTTGAAATCTGTTGTCTCAGCTGATGAACTCTAAGGGGAGTATTAGCAGACCTACTGCTGCTTGGGCTGGGGACGGCGATTCTGAACTCTGCTCCTTCTAGTCGATGCACTGATTTGGCTCTTTTTGCACTGAAGAGACCAAGTACGAGTTATTAATGAATTCCTCTTAATATGAGCATTTATATGCATGTAGCTGGGGTAAAATCCAGAATAAGGTAGGAAACATCCAGGGCTAATTTGCTTGTATTAACATAGGAATGCGAAGCTGAGCAGGGCGAGTGGGAGCTGGTGTAGCTTTCCCCAGTGGTCACTGGGACATCTTCGGTCTGGGCTGTGGGTTGTGTTCTCCCCTGTTATGTTGCTCTTACCCTACTCTGACGAAGACCAAACAGCCAGAATTAACTGAATATGAACACACATATAGATGTACACCAAGTATGAATTGGCCTCTGAACCCTGCAGGGTCCGCATTAGGGCTGTGCATGGCACTGAGCAGGTTCAGAGTTTTGGGAATGGGAGCATCGCAGCCAAAGAGTGGGAATAAACCACCATGTATTCATTGCATTAATGAGTATCTCAGAGTGCAGCACCAGCTCTGTGCCCATGTGAGGGCTGGAGTTTCAGCTGCTGTGGAAGTTTTGCTTCTCCAAGTGATGGTGAGGCTCAGTCCTGTCACCGACTTCCTCTTACAACCAGCACCGACTTCAAAGGAAATCCTGCTGGCAAAACAGCTATGGAATTGTGTCAGTGGTTTATCTGCTCCCGAGGTTAGATCATTAATGAAGACAGACTATCAATATTGCATTTACCTAAAGCTAAGGGTAACCTTAGAGTGTTATTTTGTAAATGACCCGGAGTTTGTAACCCGTTTATAATCAGGAGGGAGGAGACGAGCCCCTTCAAATAAGGAAGCACAGTTTATAGGCGGTTTCCTTCAGTGGTTATTCATGCTGCTGTTGAATCATCTGCTCTTCAAACCTGGTGAAGCCTCAGAGCTTGCTTCACCTGCCCGTGATGCTGTGTGAAACAGCCTGAGCCAGTTCAAATCACATCGAGAGGTGGAATCCACACAGACCATCCTGCTTGGACCTGGGCATTCCGAAGTTCAACAGGACTTCTGCTGTTGGGCTTTCCTTCAGGTTTAGACACCTGAATTACTGAAGAGTTAGTGAGGGTGCAAACGGACATTTGCAGTTGTCAGTATAAACCAACAGGAAATACTGATTCTTTTCCACTCTAACACCTGAATAACTGCTATCATAGAATCACAGAATGATTTGGGTTGGAAAGGACCTTAAGATCACCCAGTTCCACCCCCCTGCCATGGGCAGGGATGCTTCACGCTAGACCATGTTGCCCAAGGCTCTGTTACCGGCTTGCTTTGACATAAGCCTCTCTGGTCCATCAGAGCTTCAGTTAGAGCCACCTGCCCGTTCCGGGGTGCAGCGGTTTTCCCACCCCTATAACACCAAGGGGGCATTTTCATCACCTAAACGTGCTGTGCACGCAGGGCCCTCGGTGGGCAGCAAGGGTTCAGCAAAGCCACCCAAGGGATTCAGG
This sequence comes from Amazona ochrocephala, assembly GCA_039720435.1. Lineage (NCBI taxonomy): Eukaryota > Metazoa > Chordata > Aves > Psittaciformes > Psittacidae > Amazona > Amazona ochrocephala. The sequence continues at coordinate 1,642,925 of CM077881.1, read as the reverse complement.
GCTTTAATTCATGAGCTATCCCAGGGTGTTCCACAGCAGCTCTGCCCAAAGCAGGAGCAAGAAGAATTGTGCCTAAGGGGGCTACAAGAAACCTGGAGAGGGGCTTTGGACAAGGGCCTGCAGGGACAGGACAAGGGGAATGGCTTTAACCAAATTCCTTGTCATGGCTGGCACTAAAACGGAACCATCCCACTGCTTTCCAGCACAGGTAACAACACTTTTGCCAAGGAATCCCAGGCTGGTTTGGGTTGGAAGGGACCTTAAAGCTCATCCAGTTCTAACACCCTGCCACAGGCAGGGAATAAAAGCCCCTGTTCTGAAACAGCTATCACAGCCTCTGAGCTGGGAAAGGGGTTTGCGGCACTGAAAGTGCTGGTATAGAGAGCAGGATCTTGTGACCCACCTTTTAACAGAGCTGGAATAGCTTCAACATTATCACCAGCACAACTGTCAAATGGATGGAATGCTGGCAATTAAAAGCGGAGGGAGAATTAGGAATGTGATTTACTGATTAAATTACCCCACCCTTAACAAAACAGCATCTCTTTACTGCGTAACTCCATCCAGCTATTGCCCTTTCCTTACAACCCCTTTTGAAAACAGCCCTTCTGAATTCTTCCCTTTCCAGCCTTGTGCTCCAAGTGCACATTTAAAAAGCTTTAAAGGCTTCACAGACTCTTTCCTTTGCAAGTTACTGGATCATAGACTCAAAATGTCTTTCACTTCTCGTGTTTTCCAGAGGTTTTGAGGTCAGACAGCTTCGTTTAAAGGCTTCTTATTACATGATACAAAATAGCTTTGTTAAAGATGCGGACCCAGCATCCCTGAGGAACCAGGGATGGGTTCCCGATTCTTCTTCCTGTGGGTGTGAAGATGAGGGTGGTGGGGACAAGGGCTGATGCTCAGGTGGTGTCCACAAGCAGAGGAAACCTCTTGGATGAGGTGGGAAGCACATGGAAGGTTTTAGCTGTGCTCTGTCAGCCAGAATGTGGTGCAACAGCCATGTTACACTAACCTGTGTCTTGTTTTTCCCAGGACACTGGCCTAGGGCACCAGTGAGAAAGGGAGGGATGGTGGTGACATCTCTTCATTAATTCAGGCCTAAGTCATAACTGTGTGTGTTTAGCCAAGCATGTGGGTGTTGGGTGAGAAGCTCCCCACGTTCTGGCTTCAGTGGGTTGAGCCCAGAACCCCCCCGTGTGCTGGGCTGCACCCCCAGAGCGTGATCAGCAGCGCAGGGAGGGGATCCTGCCCCTCTGCTGCATGAAGGGGAGAGCCCCCCCTGCAGTCCTGATGCAGCTCTGGGGCAGCAGCACAAGAGGGACATGGAGCTGCTGGAGAGAGGCCAGAGGAGGCCACGGAGATGCTGCGAGGGCTGGAGCAGCTCTGCTCTGGAGCCAGGCTGAGAGAGCTGGGCTGGGGCAGCCTGGAGAAGAGAAGGCTCCTGAAGGGGAGACCTTAGAGCAGCTCCAGTGCCTAAAGGGGCTGCAGGAAACCTGGAGGGGCTTTGGACAAGGGCAGGGGGGTGGAACTGGATGAGCTTTAGGGTCCCTTCCAACACAAACCAGGCTGGGATTCTATGATTATACACAGTGTAAAGCTTTAGCCAGTCCATGTGTGGGTGTTCAATGCAATTAAGAGGTGAATGTTAGAGTTCCACAAGGAGCTGAGGAGGCTCCACGGTGCGGCCCTCAACAAGTGGAAAGTGAAGAGAAGCCCCACGTGAACTACCTGCAACTGTTCTAATGTCCTGAGACAGACGATGTCGTCGTAATTGCTCTCAGTATTTAACCTCCTTGGAATCGTTTCTGGCCATCACTAGGTGGCAACACAGCCGGTGGAGAGAGATCCCATGCAGAACACAGCGCAGGGAAACCTCAGGCTGATTTCCCTTTGCTTTCTCCATAGATAAGCCAAGATCTTTTTGCTTCTGTAGGTCCACATCCCATCTGCAGCCTTCCTGCAACTTCACAGGCCTCTCACTGTGCAAATACAGGAGGACTTTAGGCTGGTTCTGCATTAAAAACTCCCCTCCAGAAAGACATTCAGTGATCAGAGACATTCTAAGTGTTGTGTTGAAATTGGAACAGTCGTGCTGCTCATCACAAACTGTTGCTACGACGTGCTCTGGAGCTCTTAGACTTGACGTTTTCATTGTTAGGATGCTTTTTGTTATTGAAACATTAAATCCAAGCATCTCACTTCCATCTTCTCTTCTATGACTGAAATATGTTATGGAAGTCTTAATTACAGCCTGAGGAGAACGAACAGTCGCAAGTCATTGCGATGGAGAGCGTCAACGGGATGCAGAGAATCCAAACCAAGCGACAAATAAATGACGCTTTTTGTCCTTCAGATACGCCAAAACGTGAATGCAAATTCTGCAGTCTTGGATTTTCCTGATCCCCACTATGCTCTAATCTCATCAAATCTACATTCCCATACTCTGAGTGGATCTGCTAAAGCAGCTTGTTCCAAACCAGTTGCATTGGATTTTTGTAGAGCGCATTTTCCTACTAAATCCAATTTCACAATCTTTTCCTGGTGACAATATTAGCCCTTCCTTAGGATAGAAAGTATCCTTTGGAATATTTTAACTGCTGTGCTTTACATCCCCATGTCTCTCAATGCTGTTGTGCTATACAGCATCTCTCTTTAGGCACTATTCTTTATTGGAAGTGCGGTCTCGTTTGCAGGGCGCCCTTTGCTCACCCTTCCAAGGCGCCAGAGGTACCACTTCCCAGTAACCATCTCCATTCCCAGTCCCTGCCTCGCCGTGGTGTATCCACACAGTTGGCTTTTGATATTGCTGTTTGTCTGCGAGTGGAGGTGCCTCAAGGTTCATAAATCTGTATGCAGTAGTATGGGTTCTCTAACAGCAATTCATTTTAATTATGTGAGACATAAAAAGACCACCTACAGATGAGACAATACAGCTGTAAGATTCTCAAGGTTACTATGGGGAATACTTCATAACTGAAGTATGTTTTCCCAAAGGAATTGCACTACCATTTGATTTAATTTTTAATTTTTACATTTTAATCAAAAATAGATCAAATGGTGGTGTTATCTCCTGGGAAACATACTTCAGATATGAAGCAGTCCATGTTCCTTTTAAATATGTAAAGCTGCCATTTATGTATAACTCATGAATGACACCCTGTGTTGCAAGCAAATATCATGCCGTGATTTCTATATTGTTTCTGTAACAACACTGTAATCATACACAAATATCACTACACTTCATTCTACAGAGCAAATGGCATTAAAGAGTGAGGACTTCAGAAGCCAATGCAATAAATGTCTAGTGCTAAGCCACCATGTATTGAACATGTGCATGGGGATGTTGGCAGGGCTGGTGTCCCGGGGCTGCTCAGCACCATAGAGGTTGATGTTCAGCTCTCTGAGAGCTTTTGGAAAACTCGGATTCAGAAGAACAGGGGAGATGTTCCAGCAAGAACAAAGCACAAGAACTTCAAACCTCGGTGGTGCCATCTCGAGATCTCAACACAGATATTGCTGTGGAACAGCAAATGGGTGTTTTGAATCATAGAGTCCCAAACTGCTTTGGGTTGAAGGGCCCTTAATGATCATCCAGCTCCAACCCCTGCTATGGGCAGGGACACCTTTCACTAGAGCAGCTTGCTCCAAGCCCCTGGGTCCAACCTGGCTTTGAACACTGCCAGGGATGGGGCAGCCACAGCTTCTCTGGGCACCCTGTGCCAGCGCCTCAGCACCCTCACAGGGAAGAACTTCTGCCTAAGAACTCATCTCAATCTTCCCTCTGGCAGGTTAAAGCCATTCCCCTTGTCCTGTCGCTGTTGGCAGGGGGTTGGAACTGGACGAGCTTTTTCAACCCAAACCATTCATGATTTACTTACCTCAGGGTCTGCAATCCAGTGCCGAATGGAGTAACAAAACCAGCCAGTTCCACACTGTAGCCAAAGTGGTGTTTAATGCTTCTGCTTTTATAAGTAACAATTTACAAAATACAGAGTTAAAAATAGAAGAATATATCATATTAACCTGAATTAAAGGCAGACCATATGGCTATTTTACTATATACACATAAATAAAATCACTCAGGTAATTTTGTGTACAAATCACAGTACTAGGAAATATAAAGTGTCTTATTTTTATCAATAAAACATAATCCCATAGATATACAAGGCAAAGAAAAGTCATACAAAAATAACTTTGTGGTTCTAGTGCAGATTTGACACAAATCTGCTTTAAAGAAACTCTTCCCCTGTCCCCATGGCATTCATCTGTATCTATTGCTTATGATTCTGACTGACACATCCTGAAGCTAATTACAAACACAGTATGTCTATTGTAAAACATACACTACCATAAGCCTGCAATGTATTTAACTATTAAGCTACAATTTGCTCTTGTCCTGACTTTTATGGCTGCATTCCTCACCCCACTGGAAAGCATGGAGTGAGGAATCCCATCCTAGCTGAAAGATTCCTTCAAAGTTCATCCAGATGTGTACGAATTCCCATTTGGAAAGAAAATCAGGATAAACCCAGTATTTCTAAATAGCCAAACATGTTCCCAGTTCACTGGAGAAGCCAGTTCACACTTTAGGAGCAAGAGCAGCTAGTCCACTTGTGGCTACCTCACATGGCCTGTACCTGAAATGTTCACCTACCTGGAATACTTCACTTACCAGCAATAGCACTCCCAGCAATGTAACTACACATGTGTTCAAGCTTATGTTAGGGCTTCCAAATTTTCCTTAGGCCTTAACATCCCTCCTGCAACAGGGAGGAATGTAGAACACTAATAAAAACATACTCCACAGTCACCCTCCTGCCTTAGTTGCAGCTCCCAAAGGTTCTTCTGGGTTTCTTTGATAGCATCAGCCAACTCAAGAGAAACTGAAAGGAGGGAGCTGCTATTTTTGACTGTATAGGAAGAGCATCCTTGCACTGTGTAAATTAAGCGTGAATAAAGCCACACACTTGAATTCTAGTCATAAAGGAACTGCTGCTTAATCATTGAAGGTGGTATTACTCTATTTGCTAAGTACTGGTAAGTTTAATGTTCTCTTGATAACAAACGTACATGATAGCAACAGATCATAGCAAAGAACAAAAATACTGTTGGAAAATACTGATGTTTTCATCATTCCTGAGATATTTGATGTTTGAGGTTTGGCTACGAGTTAAGAAAGGTTGCCCATAACACAACCTGATATAAAATACTGGTTTCGTATTTGTACCAAGCCTTTCCTTCCATGTTTGCTCTGCTTCTTGGACTCTTCCCTGGGCCTGCCAAAAACTGGTCACTTGAGCTACCAAGCTCAGTGTTCCCACCTGACCCAGGCCAGTGCTTTTGCAGATTATCCTGGATGCTGAAATGTTTGGGATGCAAGAATTAAAACACTCCTCAGTTCTGAAGGAATAGAAAGATACAGAAGGGTTTTCACAGGAATCTCTCCTAAGGAGCAATCTTCCACTGAGCCAATCTGTTTCAATACTCCTTTTTGGAGCCCATTCTGAGCTGGATGAGCTTTAAGCTCCCTTCCAACTCAAACCAGTCTGTGATTCTACGATTCTATGACCCTTCTGCCTAAACTAGAGCAGGCACTGAAGTGTCACACCCAAGCAGCATAGCTTGCCTATCTTTTGAGTCTAAAAGTCTGATCCTATATAAAATTATATACTTCTATGCACTGGCAAAACATAGATGAAATTATCTGTGACAAGCCAACACAAGGATGTTGAATGACAAGTTCAAGGCTTTCTGAACAGATTTGTTCTAATATCACAGTAACTGGAAAGACAGAGTTGGCCAGTGTCAGTATCAGTTGTATCTTAAAAGCTTTGTGAGGACACCATAGAGCTCATCTACTACTCATCCTTATAGAAGGTAGTCCAAATAATACTCCTTTCCCTGTTAGATACTTAACTGCCACATTTACAAACTCTGCTGGTTATAAACAAGCTACAAGTACAGTGTGTAAGATACCTGAACTGGATGTGTAATTTGGATCTAAACTTCAGTTTCTATAGGACTTTTACTGGCTTTCACAGCTGCAAAGCAGAACAGCCATCTAAAGATGAAGACATTTTTACCTGCATATACAGGGCTGTGCTAAAACTGCAAGCCCTGTATGCATCTGAATGCAAGGACTGTTTTCCAAGCGTATCAGGAAAAGTGCCCAAAAGAGACAGGAAAACCTTAGATCATGACCCCTGACCCAGGAGAAAACTCCAAAGGCCAGATCAACCCAGCTGATCTAAAACTTTAAATCAACCTTATTTTCTGTTTTAAAAAAGATAGTGACTACCTTAAAAGCAGAAGCATTGCTTCACTATGCACTGAAAGAGTAACGCATACAGTGAAGTGCTGTATGCCGAATGCCACACGTGTCCACACAAGTCCACGCTTTGAGTGAGGGTACAGATATCCAGCTGCACAGGTTCCCAGGCCCAGCTTCAGAACTCAAACTGAAAAGCAGCACTGCTGATCTTCTGTCTTGCCACTTCTAGAAGCTCAGGATATGATTGAAGTGCCCCTGAAATGACAAAGTTTCATGTCACTTAAAGTTATCTCATCAGAAACTGAAGTCTCTTCCTCCTCAGTGTAAGAAAGAACTGACACTTCCGCTAACAACATCACAAATGTTCTCTTTTTGCCCCTGAAGGACAAGTGGATAACTACAAAGCCTAGATAATAAAGGGACTGTATAGTGTAATCTGTGTAAGGAGCCACAGGAATGGTGTTACCTGGAATGAAGATATTTATACTCTGTCATATTTTTTCCCCATAAAGTGGTCACTGATACAGGAGAACTTTACAAACTCTATAATGTTGTCACTGTAGTTCTGGAATACAACAAAACTGATGGCGTAATGTGCCATTCTGGGGATTAATCCCAAAATGTTCTTTTCTTTTGGGGGCTTTATTATTTAGGCAGCCACAGCTTCTCTGGGCACCCTGTGCCAGCGCCTCAGCACTCTCACAGGGAAGAACTTCTGCCCAAGAGCTCATCTCGATCTCCCCTCTGGCAGGTTAAAGCCATTCCCCCTTGGCCTGTCCTACAGGCCCTTGCCAAAAGCCCCTCTCCAGCTTTCTTGCAGGCCCCCTTGTTCACTATTACTAGCCATTATCTCTTCAGTGTTTTGACATCCTATCCAAGGCCAAAAAGGGTCATCACTGACAGATGACTCTGACCTGGGTAAGCTCAGAGTCATCTGTCAGTGGGAGGTTTTGGTGCTGCTGCTGCACCATTACACCAGAATGCACCGTGCCAAGGGGTGATGAGATCAAACTAAAACAGGGGCAGCTCAGGTTAGGTATAAGAAGCTGTTTACTGTGAGGGTAGTGAGGCGCTGGCACAAGGTGCCCAAAGAAGTGGTAAATGCTCCATCCCTGGCAGCGTTCAAGGCCAGGTCTGATGTGAGTCATCCCTGCCCATGGCAAGGGTTTTGAACTAGATGAGCTTAAGGTTCTTTCCAACCCAAACTGTTCTATAACTGCAACTACAGCCAGGAGAAATTAAATAACCACTACAGGTTTTGAAGAGCTTTCTCTGGATGCCAGGAGGAGCCTGTGTGCAGGAGCTCAGGAGCCAGCACTGTGCAGCTGCTCAAATCCATGTGCTGGTCCTCAGAAAGTCAGGTTGTGCCAAGCTCTGACTGCAACTGGTTCTTTTGCTCCCTCATTTAGAACTAGCTCTGGTATGTCTACAGGGTATTATTTTTAGGCCGTGCCTATTTGTTGGAAAGGAAGTATTCAATTAGAGTTGAAAAACAGGAGAAAGAATGGGATTGCTGACTACTTTATTATGATCCAGTAACTCAAGGAAGATATACAAAGGAGGGAGAGGAAGTTGGATGTGAGTGTTTGCTTCAGTTACTTCCTAAACTCTGCTTTTTAGAGTGAATCTGAAATATGTCTTCATACTCTCCATATTTTCCAACTGCTGCTGGAAACATATTAGTCTGTGCTCTGCTGGTGTAGCTCTGAAGTGCTAAATCAATCTGTCTTCTTTTATTTACATGCTTTATTCCTGAGCAGTGTAATTGTGGGTTTTATTAACTTTGTGTTTTATGGCTCCAATACTTAAGAACAAGTCTATCTTTTATGTCACAGAAAGAAGGTTAATATACTTACAGATTCTCCAGCAATACATCTTGGGCAAGGCTGAGCAGTACCTCTGCTTCCATGGTTTTCAAAAACCTCATGAACAAAGACATATAAGTAACAAGAAGAGGGCAATTATTTGCAGTTGTATTATAGAATGCATTTTAAACACGTTCTTCTACAAAAGTAAGATGTTGTGGACGGTGTAAACATACCATTGAGTTCTGCTTTGCCTTTGTAGCCCAAGCACCACAGTCAGAGGAGATTTTCTGTTTGGAGTCCAGCTCCATGGCATAACCAAGCAGATGAGTCTCAGTCTCACTGGGGATGGTTTCTAGCCGCTTGCATGCTCGCTTCTGAAAGTCAAAAGCCATATGGACATGTCTTTGCAAGGAACAGGCCACTGAACCCAGGGTTTTGGGATTATTATTATTACTATTATTTATTATGACCAATAAAGCTCTTGCATTTACTTGGTAGAACCGTAAGTTAGTAACAGACCACCAGACACTAGGCCAGAACTCTGTGTCTTGCATTTAACACCACATCTTGTGCTGGCTGAGCAGGTCTCACTAAACATCTCTGTGACTCACATTTAGAAACTGGAGATAAAATGCCACTGGGAAAAGAACATCATGTAGCATTAGTGTGTAATGTGGGAATGTGTTTATCAAAGGAGAGGAGCAGGGGAAGTTGTGCGAAATGACTAATTAAATCAAGGAAACGGAAGGAAAACCCTGGAGCCAAGTCAGACAGTTATGAAGACATATGCTGTAATGATTTTTGTATCTTTCTCTGACTGTCACATTTTTAGAGCTTTCCATTGCTATGTAATCCAGTAATTATCACAGAATCCCAGACTGGTTTAATTGGGACCTTAAAGCTCATCCAGCTCCAACCCCTGCCATGGGCAGGGACACCTTCCACTAGAGCAGGTTGCTCCAAGCTCCGTCCAACCTGGTCTTGAACACTGCCAGAGATGGGGTATCCCTTCATGCTCTTGAAGCTCTAAGAAGAGCTGTTATCTAGTACTGAATGACATCTGGATGTCTCATGAACCAAAAGCATCCTTCTCTGGAGGAAGGGCTGCCCTAAGCTGTCCTTCCCCATGTGCACAGCACCCAATACCAGCTTAGAGGTCCCAAGAAATGCTGCTTTACTGCTCTGGGAGAACCAGGTTGGAAACTGGTAAGGTTAAGATGCAATGGGAATGGCTTTAACCTGACAGAGGGGAGACTGAGATGAGCTCTTAGGCAGAAGCTGTTCCCTGTGAGGGTGCTGAGGCGCTGGCACAGGGTGCCCAGAGAAGCTGTGGCTGCCCCATCCCTGGCAGTGTTCAAGGCCAAGTTGGACACAGGGGCTTGGAGCAAGCTGCTCTGGTGGAAGGTGTCCCTGCCCATGGCAGGGGGTTGGGACTGGGTGAGCTTTAACATTCCTTCCAACCCAAACCAGTCTGTGAGTCTATGAAGTCTAAGGAAGACACCAACTGGAAACCCTAAGAAGGATATCCTTGGCCTGTGACTGCTATCCCGTGAAAGGGGGGGAACTACGTAAATCCCAGGGGCTTCTTGAAATTCTAACAGCAAATTAACAGGAAATTTCAACACTGACACAGACATTGAGGGTCCAACTCTGAATTCCGGAGATACACCCACCTTTGAAATACTTTTCTGATGCCTTTCTGAACAAACTTTGTTTAAGGAATAACAACATTCCATCTCTTTCAGAAGCATCTGATTTCACAGGCACAAGATGTGTTGTCACAGAACTAACAGACTATTGAAGCGTGGCAACTGCATTTCAAATTTGAATATGTTATGCAAAACTAAAGTGGATCAATACAATAGGAACCTCAGCGGAAAACAGTTGAAATGAGAACAGTATCAAGTGTTTGGATGGGCAATAAATCAAAAAGTGAAATATGTATTGTAGTAAGAAAGTGAATAATACAACAACGGAAAGTCTGAGAAGGTCCTCTGAAGACAAAGCAGCTTCCACTGGGAAAACATCCTCTTTCCTTTCTTACTGAAGAACTCGTCCTTTATTAAAAGGCACAGCAGAGAAGTACAGCAGCATAACTAGGAAGATGTATGAGATGAAGGAGAAAAGGGAAAGAAGTGACTTACTGCCATCCATTAGAAGAAATCTGGCTTATTAAAAATGAATTCAAGGTATTGCCTTTTGGGGGGGTTAAAATACTTGGCATCGGTGATAGGAATTCAGCACACAGAATAGATGGTGCCAAGCTTCTCACGCCAATGCTGAGACAATGTGTGAGTGTTTCAACCAGGAAGCTGGCTTCAGGGGAGACTTCACTCCCTTGAATTCTCTCTTCTAGGAGACAAACAATCAATACACTGAACACTGCCAGGGATGGGGCAGCCACAGCTTCTCTGGGCACCCTGTGCCAGCACCTCAGCACCCTCACAGGGAAGAGCTTCTGCCTAAGAGCTCATCTCAGTCTCCCCTCTGGCAGGTTAAAGCCATTCCCCTTGGCCTGTCCCTACAGACCCTTGTCCAAAGCCCCTGTCCAGGTTTCTTGTAGCCCTTTTAAGGCACTGGGAGCTGCTCAAAGGTCTCTCCTTCTCTTCTCCCACGCACGAATGGTCATGCTACATCCAGCTTGGAAATGCAGTGTAAGACAAGTAACAGCAAATTACATACTGTCCTAGAACAGGTAGAAAATGGGTCCTTCTGCAGAGAGGATATTCTGTAACTTTCTTTTCCAGCTGGGAAGTCCTGGAAAAACACAAGTATTTTCACTGATGCCAAAAGGATAAAGGCCTCACAGATGCTGCTTTTCGTAAAGAGGGAAACTAAACTGCTGCAAAACCTAGCTGCATTGAAATAACTAACCTAAATGCAATGGGAAGCACTTTTAAGAAAGACTATCACTTGCTTTAATTTAGCTGTAAGATTTGAAAGGTCTATACATTTAATATGTCCATCACATGCAATTTCTGGTTTGTTTAACACATTCTTGGAAGCCAGGCTCATTGCTGGTTTGTGTTTCGTAAGCAGCTGTCCTGCAGGCATAAACCAAGTCTTGTGCAGCACTTGGTTTAGCTCTACTAGGTACCTTTATGGAAGTGCCAACAACGGCCATGTGTGGATGCTCCTTGTTGTAGGGTCCATCTCCCTGTGAAAGAGGTGTAGATGGAACGTGAGTGTGGGGGGAGCAGAAGGAATGCAGGTCCCTGCTCTGGGAAGCTTTGCTTCCATTCAAATCCAAACCAGAACATGCCACATAGCTAGCTCTAGCCTTGAAAGTTATTATTTGTTATTTACCAGCCTCTAAATCCAAACGCCTTAAAAGCAGTGGGACATCAATGAGCTCTATCCTAAGGCAAGATTCAGAAAAACGTGCAAATAACTACATCAAGGTACAAAAGGTGAAAGGAAACCGTATGTACAGATCTACGACTTGCAGCAGGAGCTGAGGGAGAGCAGAATAACCCCCCAGTTACAACAGCTACTAGCACAGACGCTGCATGACAATGGCATCAAATAAAAGGAGGATTAAGATGTGGTTGTCTCCCCAAATCCAGGGCTCAGCCTGGCCCTGCTTGCTTTCCTCAGCAGAGATTTCCCTGTAAAGCCCAGCCGCAGCATTCAGAAGGACTGCAAGCCCCAGTGCCGGCACCTTGAAACCAAACAGGGCAGATGCCCGAGGAGAAGAGCAGCAGATCTTCTAGCATTAGACCTAAAATGTGCAGGACTCCATGACAGCTGTATGAGTTACAAAGTACAGCACCTTGCCTGTGCTGTGCTGGGGCTCATGCTGTTAGCTAAAATCAGACACAGCTGTCGGTTATTCAGCTAAGAAATCCCCACGCCATGGTGAGGAGGTACTACAAGGTGGAGACAGTGAAAAGGGTGAAGTGTAGATGTTTCATCTTGTGTCTGCGATAGGGCCAGGACTGCAGCAGCTTAACTGTGCATGTAAATGCATTAAGTTGTGATGACTCAGCTGTAATCCAGACAGTAACAACTGCCCTATAGGATAAAACAACCTCTAATGTCTTGTCCAAGCTACTCTACACAGTAAATGTACTCTAATTAATGTGCTCTTTTAAAACCACCTTACAGAGCTTGACATATGTATTCCGCTACCTACAGATGTGGAGACAGCGATTCAGAGTCTCTGTCATAGAAGTTCCAGAAGAATTTCATCTGGTCTCCAGACAACTGGCTTCTTAGTGCCTTTTTTAGGGGTAAACCTGCAATTCATGAACTGGAGGAAAGTTATTTGCCTCTCCAACCTCAAAAACCAGGAAAAGAGAAATTCCCTCTTTCCTATATTAGGTTATCAATCACAGTCCAAGTTCACTGCTCCTCCTCTCCTCTGCAAATGGTGTTTCTCTGGGGAGATGTCAGCCCCAAACTGCACAAGTATTTACCCATGTTACACACAAGCCGGGATGCTCAGGAAGCCCAAAGTATGAATGTTCCACACACCACTCCTGGGAAGCACCTCCTGGAGCCAGGACAGCAGGAAAGTGTATGTCTGCAAACCAGAACCCCCCCAGGTGCAGGGCTGCACCCCCAGAGCATGAGCAGTGGCTCAGGGAGCGGATCCTGCCCCTCTGCTGTGCTCTGGGGAGACCCCCCCTGCAGTCCTGATCCAGCTCTGGGGCAACAGCACAAGAGGGATGTGGAGCTGTTGGAGCGAGGCCAGAGGAGGCCATGGAGATGCTGCGAGGGCTGGAGCAGCTCTGCTCTGGAGCCAGGCTGAGAGAGCTGGGCTGGGGCAGCCTGGAGAAGGGAAGGCTCCTGAAGGGGAGACCTTAGAGCAGCTCCAGTGCCTGAAGGGGCTATGGGAAACCTGGAGAGGGGCTTTGGACAAGGGCCTGTAGGGACAGGCCAAGGGGAATGGCTTTAACCTGCTAGGGGGGAGACCGAGATGAGCTCTTATGCAGAAGCTCTTCCCTGTGAGGGTGCTGAGGAAGCTGTGGCTGCCCCATCCTTGGCAGTGTTCAAGGCCAGGTTGAACACACGGGCTTGGTGCAAGCTGCTCTAGTGGAAGGTGTCCCTGCCTGTGGGTAGAACTGGATGAGCTCCAAAAGGCTCTTCAAACACAAACCAGTCTGGGATTCTATGCAATAGCATTAATGACGTCCCCACACGCAAAAGTGTATCAGCAGTAGCAGTAATAACAATAAATGATCGTTTAGTGAAATTCCTCTCAAAACGCCCAGAGCACTCGCGCACATTCCCGGTCTCTATGCGGATCCCAGCCCGATGCGCTCACACAGCTCCAACTCCCACAGCAGAACCAGTCCCGCCGGAGACGCGTTTACAGCGGGCGCGGAGGAGAAGGGCCGCTGCCACCGCCGCCTCCCGCCCCGCTCCGCCAGCGGCGCCGCCAGAGGGCACAGGCCGCCGGGCAGCCCCCGGCAGCGGCCGCCTCGCAGCCCCGCTCCGGTCCGGCGGCCTCCCCGCCAGGCAGGCGTTGACCGCGGGTCCCGCCGGGCCCTGTCAGGCGGCGCGGGCTGCGCGCCGGGACCCGCCGCGGCAGGGCCGGAGAGGCCGCTCCCGCCGGCGAGTTTGCGGCGCGCTCCGCGGGCCCGGCCCGGCGCTTCCGACCGCCGGTGCCCGGAGGGAGGCCCCGCCGCCGGCTCCCACCGCCCCCTCCCGGTGTCCACACGGTCGGAACTCACTCGCTCCGGCTCCCCCGGGTCCGGGTCCTGTGTGCGCAGCGCCCCGATCCGCCGGTCCCCCCGGGCGGGCAGCGGCAGCGCGGCCATGTCGGCGGGGCGGGACGGTACAGCGGGATCCACAACCCCGCCACCGCCCAGGGCAGTGCCGCCACAGCGGGGCGGAGCGAGGCCGGGCCTGGGCCGGCCGTAGCCGGTGACATGGCGCAGTACGGTGGCTGCTACCCGTTCACTGGGCAGCGAGGAACCGCCAGCGGGTTCCTCCGTCAGACTCGGACTCGACAGCGGAGGGGAGGACGAGCTGAGGTCACCGGGAGCGCTGGTGATGGTGGTTCATGACCACCAGTTCTGTGAATTCGATGTTTATTGTAACTGAGCGTTCCTTAAATCGGTAATGAAAGGTGAGAAGAGATTGAGATGAGACCACCAGAGCACGTTACTCCAAGCCCCTGTGTCCAACCTGGCCTTGAACACTGCCAGGGATGGGGCAGCCACAGCTTCTCTGGGCACCCTGTGCCAGCGCCTCAGCACCCTCACAGGGGAGAACTTGTGCCTAAGAGCTCATCTCAATCTCCCCTCTGGCAGGTTAAAGCCATTCCCCTTGTCCTGTCCCTACAGGCCCTTGGCCAAAGCCCCTCTCCAGGTCTCTTGCAGCCCCTTTAGGCACTGGAGCTGCTCTAAGGTCTCCCCCTCAGGAGCCTTCTCTTCTCCAGGCTGCCCCAGCCCAGCTCTCTCAGCCTGGCTCCAGAGCAGAGCTGCTCCAGCCCTTGCAGCAGCTCCATGGCCTCCTCTGGACTTGCTCCTCACCCCTCTTGTGTTTGAGGACCCAGAGATAAAATCAGAGTCCTTTGCTATACTTCTGCTGGGTCCTGAGGCCAGCACAGGACGATATCCTCCTTCAGGAGGGTGTAATACACTGCTTGTCTTTTTTGCTCTGCTAAATCAAGCTGTTTCGCACGAGAGAACACATATTATCAAGCTATTCCTGGCATTCATTCTGTCTGGAGCTTATTCTTCACTAGAGATCCAGTAGTACTTACTGTATATGCTCTGTCACAGCCTTTGAGCCTGAGGCCATATCACAATAAAATAATCCACAGATTCTTCTTTTAATTTAGCATTCGGCATGCCTGATAGAAAAGCAACCCCAAATCTGGGTAATCCAGTTTGCAGAACATGTGAAGCATAAGTCATTTCAGAGGTTGAACAAAACCCAAATTCATTCACATCAAATCAGATTTATTGCATTATTTCAAAGCCACCTTCCAGTTCCACCCCCAGAGCCCAGTTACTTGCCTTGCCAGTACAGCTAGCGCTGCGAACTGCCTCACCCTTCACATTCACATGCTTAGAACAACAGGATGCACAATAAAAAGCATGGGTTTTGTGACCCATCCATCTCAATGTGTCAGCGGATGGCAGGGGATCCTCTTCTGCAGGTGCCAGCTTTTCAAGTGGCAGGAGTCTCATCTGCTGTGTGAGCCGCAGAGGTAAGTGGTACCTGTGCAAACAGAGCATCAGTTCCCTCCAGCCGTGGATCTCCTTGGAACGGGAAAAAGCTTCACTTTGCAAAGAGGAGGATGAAGAGTATGAGAGATCCCTTCAGAATTGCAAAGAACAGTCGTGCAGATCCAAAAGGGTGATTTGGGGATGTGATTAATTCCTGCAGCGGTGAAGGCCTGAAGGAAAACCACAGAACAGTGATAGAATCATAGAATCATAGAATAGTTAGGGTTGGAGAGGACCTTAAGATCATCGAGTTCCAACCCCCCTGCCATGGGCAGGGACAGTCATGAGATTTTAAGAGTTTAGTCGCAAAGGCAGAGGATGTACAATTTACAAACCTCTTCAAGACACCTTGTGAACTAAGAACGTGCAGTTTTCAGTTAGGGATGCACTCTGGCTTCTGCAGGTGAGACCTGACCAAAAAGCCCTCCAGCAAAAGCATGGAGATTTACTCTGGTGGTCAGCGGTAGCTTGTTGCCATCCACAGGTATCCACTACATTTGCTCTCCTTTGCCTCTTGGGACTTTAATGACTTTTATCTGGAGTAGTCTGACTTTTTTTTTTGCAGAGGAATTAGTTTTTGCCACCCCAAAATTCCATTCCTGGATTTGCTGTTCTCGTCTCCTGAGAAGCTCCAAGTCTTCTCCTTATTTTCTCCATTTGCTCAGTTATTTCCCTTTATTCCATTAAGCTAATTTGCTAAATGTTTCTTTGTGCTTTCTCTGCTGTTAACTCCATCATTTTGTGGAGTACCATGTAATGTAATTGGAGGATAATTTCATGGAATCATTTCACAGAATCAACGAGGTTGGAAAAGACCTTTAAGATCATCAAGTCCAACCTTTACCCCACCAGTAACCCATGGCACTGAGGGCCTCATCTCCACAGTGTGCGAACGCTTGCAGGGACAGTGACTACAGCACTGCCCTGGGCAGCCTGTTCCAATGCCTGAGCACCCTGTGGGGAAGGAATTCTTCCTCAGCTCCATCTAAGCCTGCCCTGGTGCAGCTTGAGGCCGTTTCCTCTTCTCCCATCCCTTGGGAGCAGAGCCCAGCCCCCTCCTGGCTCCATCCTCCTCTCAGGCAGTTGTAGGGAGTGATAAGATCCCCCCTGAGCCTTCTTTTCTTCAGAAGAGGATTTGGGTTGGAAGGGACGCCTTGAGAGGATCATGTTTGCCCTCAGTAACTAGATCTAGTGGTCACAAACCTGTCACACCTTCCAACCTGTTCCCTCACACACCTCAGCAGACTGCTGCTGGAGAAAGACTCTGGGAACTGTGGTTACAGAAGTGTTAGTTCTTTTTTCTCTCCTTGGTCCAAAGCTGAGTGATACCTTCACATCTTTAACTGGGGCCTTAATTTGACTGTTTTCCTAGAGGAAAATGTCAGTATTTCCATGTTTGCTGTATTTGATTTCCTGTTAAACTCCCCCTCATTTTGTTTTATTCTGTGTATACAACTCTTACTGACATTTAATCAAGAAAACTAGTGACCTGTCATAGCCTTTTCCCACTGCTATTCCACTAAGACCTGACATGTCTTAAAGTGAATTCTGGTCTTCTTGTGGAATATTTGCTCTTTGTTTGGCCGTGTTCATACCACACCATCTGTTCACCTCCCAAACCTATACACTTTTCCAGGTCAAAGTGGTTTTTGTTTCATCTCATGTCTCGTATCCAAAGGGATACATATCCACAATATAATGTTGGACCACAATTTTGCTTACTGCACAAGGTGTTTCCAGAGCTCTCCTGTGTGTTCTTACCCATGTCAGTGCCCTCTTATTGGCTCCTGCTCTCTCTTTACAGTGAGGTTTTTTTTCTCATCTTCTAAATCTGTCATTTTCACTCTTTATAACCTTGTGACACATTCTTATCATGAAGAAGCTCTTCCCTGTGAGGGTGCTGAGGTGCTGGCACAGGGTGCCCAGAGAGGCTGTGGCTGCCCCATCCCTGGCAGTGTTCAAGGCTAGGTTGGACAGAGGGGCTTGGAGCAAGCTGCTCTAGTGGAAGGTGTCCCTGCCCATGGCAGGGGTTGGAGCTGGAGGAGCTTTAAGGTCCCTTCCAACACAAACCAGGATTCTGTGATTCTGTGTTAAGGGCTTTCCAAACTCTCTAGAAAAAAAGAGGACATTAACGAATCCTATGAACCAACAAGGAACAGGACACATGTATGGAATCTCATCTTGGCTTCAGCGAAAGGAGGCTGTCACCTTTGGATACCTCTTGCTACATGGCAAACTATTCTGCCTTGATTTACCATGATTTGTTAAGGAGGGAGAGAACTTCCATGTTAAATATGTCATCAGTGGTAACAGTCAAGGCCCCTAGGGAAAAAAATCCTCAAATATAATTTTATGAATCAAAGAAATCTGTTTTAATATAAATTTTAATTAGCAGCCTTCCAGTATCTGAAGGGGGCCTATAGGGATGCTGGGGAGGGACTCTTCCTTAGGGACTGTGGTGAGAGGACAAGGGGTAACAGGTTCAAACTTAAACAGGGGAAGTTTAGATTGGATATGAGGAAGAAATTCTTTATTGTAAGGGTGGTGAGGCACTGGAACGGGTTGCCCAGGGAAGCTGTGAATGCTCCAACCCTGGCGGGTTGGACAGAGCCTTGGGTGACATGGTTTAGTGAGAGGTGTCCCTGCCCATGGCAGGGGGGTTGGAACTGGATGATCTTAAGGTCCTTTCCAACCATAACTATTCTATGATTCTATGATTCTGTGATTCTATGACTTTGAATGCAGCCAGTTCCTTCAGAGAGAGGAATCAATCTTCATTGGCAGTCTAGTAAATCTCTCTGATTCAGATTCAAGCTGATTTTGCAAGAATCATCAAACCCCTGCAATTCTTCATCACTTTGTAGAAATGAGACATCAAATTAGTACCTAATAAATGTCTTTTGTAGCAAAGGATGGACTAAATTCCCCAAAGTGTAGCTGATGGTGTGTCAGAATACAGAAATGCTGTAATCAGATAAAACCAGAAAAGGTGTTACTTAGGTGTATCCCAAAGATATTAGGGTTTATTTTAAGCTGTAGTAAATATTTCTGTATGAAGTAAATATATTTCTATGTATATATATATCGTGATCACTTAGCAACTTCCAGCTACTTTAATTTCTTCACACTGCAATGACATAGTCTCCTTTTCCATCTCTAAGGCTCAGGTAACTAGTATTAAGTCCTACTAACTTTTCTGCCACACATAAAGCTGTGAGTTCAGGGACTGGTGGATAAGAATGGTGTTAAAACACATCAATATTTTACAGGGAATTCCCAGCTTGAATACAACAGAGTAAAACCTGTGTCTGTGAGGAGCATGCATGTCAGTGCAACATGGTAATGAGCAAATATAAGGCCATGACAGTTCTTTTGTGAACCAACTCACTCTGACAGGGCTGGAAACGCCTCGTGGTGCTCAGGAGTGACCACCCATGCTGCTGCCCTGTGCTCTGCCTTCAGCTTTGATCTCACCCAGTTCAGGTATCGCCTCTGCTGTCGAGTCCTTTGCAACTCGAGGTGAGCAGTAGATCAACTGGGCACTATGGGAGCCTTGCCAGATTAATTTGGCCTGCTGCCTGTTGTTCAATCTGGAGTCATTGAGCCCCGGGTTTCCCTGGGAGCGTGCTGCCAAATACTCCATATGGGATGCCCAGAAATATGGCCTAACGTTCGGGAGATTTAGTTCTCCTGCGTCTCAATAGGCCTATACATTTTTAACAGCAATCCTTGTTTTTCCCTTCCAAATGAACCTTGAAAAGGTCTTGTGAACCTTATTAAAGAATGGGGTTTTAAATTATGTGACATAGCTGTGGTTGACACAGGCTACAGAGACATGCATTTATCTCCAGAAGTTACAGTTGTCCTAGAGCTGATGCACGGCAAGTCATTCCGAATGTGTGATGGCGTCATTGAGCTTTGGCCACCGGAGCGGAGCACTCTTTAACCCTCCATCCCAACCTGGCATCACCAGAATAGCATATGGAATACAGTATCTAGTGCCGAATTCCTTCACAGTGAAAAAATAGCTCCAGTGGTTGAAAATGGGTCAGGCAACAGCACGAACAATATGGGCAAGAAATAATAAACCAAGAGTTAATGTGGCTGGAGCAGAGCATTTTACTACTGCAGAAACCTCATTCTTCTCCATGAACGTCTTCAATAGAGCAGAACTGTGGAGATCAAACAGGATGAACATTGTATGTGGTACCAGGGAATCTGGAAGGCAGAAGAATTTACCATTAGAAAATAGATTTGTCTGTGGAATGACATATTCTAGTCTTATTAATGGCTCAGTGCTATGTCCCGTGTTACTCTGCACAGTCTAATGCTTTCCATTAGGCACGAAGGAGCAGCAGGAGGAGGTTACATGCTATTTGCTCAGTGTTCTAGATTAGTTAAGATGGAGTTTTTTAATGACCTGAAACCTAAAATAAAATTGGGCAATTGTGGGACTGACTTAACAAAAAATTAGAATTTAAGCAACATTGTTTTCTTTGGAACAAACATTTGATGGAGTGAAAATAACTGTCTCATCCTTCTTCTGTGACTGAAACGGTAACTTTTAAAAGCTCTGAAATTGAGCACAATACGGTATAAAATCCCAAATACACTTTCCCTAAAGATTTCCTATTCTTAAAAGTTTCTGATGGTGCCACTGGTTTTCTCTCAAGTTAAAATGTCAGAGAAAATGCATAGAATGGGACTTTCTCCCCTCAACTCATCCCAAATCACCTGAGAGATGCAGCAACCAGGAAGCAGAGCTGAGGCGCTCGTACTTCTTACCACTGCTTTTACCACAACACCCGTTAAGACGAGCCTGTAAGTGTTAAGATGAGCAAACTGTGGTCAACTTGCACCACAATTCATACACTTCTTTTAGAATTTTCTTCAAATACTTGTAATTTAGTCCAAAAGTCTGTTTCTAAACTATTTTTTTTTTTCTGTCAGGTAATGCAGTCAATTAATAAGCGTTGAATGGTGAAGATCAACATTTGCAGACACATCCTGCGCTTGCTGCTCTTCAAAAGGAATCAAAACCCAACAGTATTATTGATCAGTAAAGATTTAGGATGTTCTGGGAACAGTCTTAAAGCTGGAGCTGTTTTTGTCTGGCCTGTTGCTGTGGTGTCACACACCGACTTCAGACCATACCCTCCAGTGGCTGTTTGTTCAATACACTCTATGTCAGTGAGGCTTTGTAGCAAGCACCTAGTTGTACATCTTGCTTTTCATTTGTCCTTTTAAAGAGTATTCACATGCTTTTGTTTCCTTAGAATTACTGAGAAATAGAGGACCTCAATGGAGATATGCATATTTTATTTTGGATTAATTTCTATTTTGCTTTTTGGGATATCAGGTAGCATTGCCAATGATTAATGTGCCAACATCTTACATTAAATTTATAAGGGCCGTAAACATTCTTCGGGGTGCTTTATGACTGGTTTTTAACAGCACAGAGATAAGGCACTATTTAGGATTCCATTTTTCTGTTCTCTTTCCGCTTCAAAAGGAACCAGTATTATCAGACAAAGCTAAATAAAATATTCACTCTTCTTATGCTGTTCCATTTCCTCACAGTGCGATTCCCCATCACCAGTGGTAATCCTGGTTCCAGTGACAGCTTGGGCACAGAGCTTGAGGAGTGAAAATCTCATTTCAGGCTGGCATTATATCCGATTCTTTATTCAACAGATATCTTGGCAAATAAGAAGGGCAACAGTAACATCAGTCCTGAGCAACCTGATATGCCTGGTAAGAACAGCAGCCAAACTGCCCCATGGCACCTTTTGTTTCTTTTTAAGAGGACAGTGAAAGCGGCTGTTCCATTATAGTGCGAGCATTCTGGCATCAAGCATGTTGGAAAAATTCCTGTCTTGATGCTGCTTGGAAGCAAAAGATTCCATGGCAGGAAGAGCGTGCCCTGCCTGCCTTCCTGTATCACCATATTCCAGTATTTAAAGGGTGGCTACTAAGAAGGGGGAGACTCCCTTTTGACAAGCAGTCCCACGGAACAGAGAAGGGGTCATGGGCACAAGTTACTCCTGAGGAGATCCCCACTGGACACAAGAGGAGAATTTTTCCCAGTGAGGACAATCAGCCACTGGAATAATCTCCCCAGGGAAGTGGTGGATTCCCCAGTGTTGGACACCATTAAGCCCCGGCCGGACAGGGTGTTGGGACATCCAGTCTGGGTCGTGCTTTGCCTAGAAAGGTTGGAGGGGGTGACCCCTGAGGCCCTTTCAACATTGGGTTCTGTGATTCCCATTCTGTACACCCAGCCCACTCCAGAGCTGAACGTGGATGAGTCCCCTATGTCCAGTTGAGCCTATTTTCTAGCTTTATGTGCTACTACATGAAGTCTTCCGAACTTCTGTGTCTTTACTCTGTAACTTACACTGGATTGTCATCTTGAAGTCTTTTCTTAATCCGAAACAAAAGATGTGTGGTTCTGGTAGCAAAAGTGTCAACGAATAATTTTTGAGTGGTGAACATAAATCTGAGGTGTTGAATCAACATTCTAGAAAACTAAATAAATTATTCAAGGTGTGCATTGTCTGTGTAAAATCGAAACCTTTTGTGGTTGTTTTCATCAGAATTAAGGTGGGTTTATGGTAATCATACCATGAACATGGGCCTTTTATGAGTATCAGTTTTCTCTATGCTTAGAGAGCACTAAGATGCTTTATTTTACTCAAAAATCCACCTCAGAAATGCAAACTACAGGACTATTTCCGTGCTTCAGAAACGGTAAAGCAATTTAAGGCCTTGCTTTCTGCAGGTGACACCCGGAGCACATTATGGCCAGGTACAGCCAGCTATGAGACAACACAAGAGCGACGTGGAGCTGCTGGCACAATTCCAGAGAGCTGGATGAGCTCTGAGGTCCCTTCCAGCACAAACCAGCCCATGAGTCCATGAGCATGAAACCCGACGACGACGCGAAAAGGAGCAGCGTCCCCCACGCCCAAGCCCCACTCCCCATAGCGCCTGCACGGAGGCTCTACGCATGCGCGGGAAGCGTGGCGCGGGCGCGGTGGCGCTCTACGTGAGGCGCGGCGTCCCGTCCTTCCTGCGGCGCGGCCATGGCGGCAGGGGAGGTTTGTGAGGCGGGCTCCGCGGAGCAGCTCCAGCAGCTGCTGCAGCAGAAGGACCGGTGAGGCCCCGGTGCTCGGGCTGCTGGGGCTGGGAGGGACGGCGTGAGGCTCGCAGGGTCCTGCCGCTCCTGAGCGCCCGCTCTCTGCGCCGGTTCTGGCCTGGGTATGGGGGTGGGTGTGAGTGGTGTCTGGCTTGGCCGCCAGCCGGTTGTACCGTGGGTTTCCTGGTGAGGGGCTGCGGCGCCGGGGGTTGTCCCAGTCCGCCCCGAAACGCGGCTCCGCCGTTGCTTCCCGCCTTCGGGCCGAGGTTTGAGAGGGGCTGGTGTGTGTTGAGGGGAGCGGGCCCTGTGTTGCCGCAGAGCCCTGCGACGGGAGAGGGAACAACACGAAACGGAGCCCTGGTTGAAGAGCGGGTTCGGGAGTGGTGTTGGGGAGGTTGTTCTTCAAGGAGCTGTTTGCTAAGGGACAGGTTGGTAAGGCTCAAATTAGAGAGAGAGGAGGGAGCTGCTGAAGCTGTATCTTGCACCAGTGCCTGATGCAGGGGATGTGGGGGCTGGATGGGCAGAGAGGCAGGAAAACCATGAAAACGGGACTTTCTGCAACCTAAGAGGTTGTTTTTCTTCTTAAGCCCTGAGGTGTCAACAAACCAAAGTTGCTGTACAACGTTTCCAATAAAACCAGCAGCATTGGAATCAATAGAACCGTAGAATCCCAGAGTGGTTTGTGTTGGAAGGACCCTTAAAGCTCATTCAGTTCCTACCCCTGCCATATGCAGGGACGCCTTCTACTAGAGTAGCTTGCTCCAAGCCCCTGTGTCCAGCCTGGCCTTGAACACTGCCAGGGATGGGACACCATGAGCCAGTGTTTATTAGGTTGCGTACTGAGAAAAAACCTTGAAGCAAAACTTCATCTCTCATGGCTCAGGGCTGGTTTCTCATTACTCTGGTTTTATGCTCTGATAATGAGTAGCAGGGCTCTTTATCCACTGGTTTCTCACTGATTCTCTGTAGCCTCTGAGCAGCAGCTCCTGGCCTGGTGTTGGGAATCCTGGGCACTGATCCTTAGAGGACATTCTGTGAGCAAGTTTTACTTGCCTGGAAAAGTGTCACAATAACTGCTCTTGTAATTAAAGATTGATGGGTGCTCGGGTGCTTTGCTGGAGAAAGGCAGGTTTGGTTATGAGCTGTGCTTGTTTCTCTTGTGAAATCAAAGGGGTAGTAACTGTATTATTACAGTTTGTAATCCCTTAGCTGAGTGTGTATTTAACTAGGCCTTGGAAGGCACAATAAAGTGCTGTGTTAAAAGCATTTCCATGCCATTCAACTGCTGCATTAGCAAGTGGACTTTAAGTGTATAAGGAGAGGAAACTGATTGATTAAATGGTTTAAAAAGGATGATGGAACTATCAGCACCTCTGTCTCGAAGACAGCAGAAGGAAACATTTGTAAGTGCTGATTATGGGAAGAAGAAACTAGATCCTTCAAGACTTGCGCATCACTTCAAGTTTTCCTGGAATTAATCTTCAACTGAATTGTTGTGTAAGGACGTTCCAGAGGAAACTCCCCCTCTCTCACATGGATAAACATGTATCAAAATGAAAATGGCTTCAGCAGCCTGTTGCTTTCAACAGACCCCTCAGTAATTCTCATTCCCTTTGCCCACAGGACATGATTCAGTTTTCTCTTGTATGGATTTGATTATTTTATGCATGTTTCTGCTCCTAAGGCAAGTTGATAGAATTGATAACTCCTCCTTTGCTTCATTTGAAAACGTTTGGCTTTGGCTTTTGGTGCTCTTTAGAAACCAAGGAAGAAAATGAACCTACACTTACAGAACCTGCACTTGCACATTCCCCAGATCATAGTGGTGGGTTTTGTTTCTTTTTTAATGATCTTAGGTTTGGATGGTAGTAGAACTTTAAAAATATAAACTGGCTGACTTAGGGTACCTCTTATGTTTAATTATCAAATGAATTTGAAATGTAAAGGTTTAAAAAGTAGTTCTAAACATTCACTTTATTGAAGGTGGGTAAGGAGTAAGGAAGGGAACTTATTCCTTGCCCAGGAGGGAAGGAGTTAAAGGAAGTATTTCTCTCTTGAAAGTTAAAGCTTAAGACAAAGAGTGTGCTGAATTTTTAAGGATAGGCCTGAGGCTCTTTTACTGCTAAAATTGTTCTTTTCAGTAGACTTCCCGATTTTTCCAGACTAATGGAATTGCCGCAAATCACCTGCTGTTACCAGCATTTTATATTAACACTTAATTCCATCAGATTTCTTCCTTCAGAAAATGTTTCTAACATCAGGCTATTAGTAAAATTTGTGTCAGAGAATAGGTGTGAATTTTAAGGTTTAATTGTTTTCAAAATGCATCTCAATTTTACAGTTGCAAAAGGAGAGTTAAGCCAATGGCTTCAAAATCATGGGATCATTTATCACACTGTACCTGTTGTTTTACTTGGACTGTGTTTTGGAGAAATCAGCTTATAAACCAAGAGACTTGTGCTGTTTGTCAGGGAGAGATTACATGGTTACAGGGGTGGGTCATCAATGGACTAATTATTTAGTTGTTATTTTCTGGATGTCTTTATTGGAGAATGTCTTACTATTTTGGCAAATAAAGGTATGGTTAGAGTCTGTCTCAAGCAAATGTATGTATGTATTTTCAGGTTACATCTTAGGCAGAAGTTCTTCCCTGTAAGGGTGGTGAGGCGCTGGCACAGGGTGCCCAGAGAAGCTGTGGCTGCCCCATCCCTGGCAGTGTTCAAGGCCAGGTTGAACACAGGGGCTTGGAGCAAGCTGCTGTAGTGGAAGGTGTCCCTGCCTGTGGCAGGGGTTTGGGACTGGATGAGCTTTAAGGTCCCTTCCAACACAAACCAGTCTGGGATTCTATGATTCTCTATTAATACACTATGGAAAGAAGACTTTGGGCTTTTCATTTCTGCAGAGAAAGTGTGATGTGTCCTGTTTTTTTTTCTACTTTGACCCATAGGTTTTCCTCCAAAATGTGCAATATGGATTGATACAGGAAGAGAAGCTTTGGGAGCTGTCACAATCTGTTTGTTATTATCTTCTCTTATAGGTATTAGTTGGGCTTTTAGAAGTATCTTGGTTGAATGTAGGAAATAATTTGTTTGGAGTAACTTCAGAGAATCACTCGGTTTGGGTCTCTTATTTTCCACTCCTTTTTAGCCAGTGGAAGCATCTTCTTGCTCCACTTGTAATTTAACAGATGGAAAAATCAGGTTTTTGAACTCAGAGGCATTGTGCCATTAAAGGACAGCTCAAAAACTTCATTCCCTTTAATTCCAAAAGCTGTGATAGATCAAAGTAGAGCAGCCTTCTTTTTGAAGACTGTGGAAACATCATCAAACTTGATTAAAACAAACAAAAAGTACTTGTTACCAATGGATCAAGGATGGAACAACTTCCCTGAGCTCTTCACAGCATCAGTGAACAGTGCATAGGTTAGGAACAATATTGGAGGAGGTCTCAAATGAAGCTTGTAATGAACAAGCTCCAGAAAACCAATCCTGGGGCGAACATCTTGATGTTTCTCTGCATCAGAACCTGCTCTGTTTTCTGAGCTACTGATCTGCTGTTGCTTTTTTGAATTTGACACTGTTCTGTCTGTTTGGTCTGGGTGTTCTCATACACACAAAGGCCTTCCCCATCTTGCAACCTACCTGATTGTTTTCACCTCATTACACTGTGGTAAAGTGGAGGTTGCACTGTGGTGTGAAGTGCTTAAACAGGTTTGCAGTGAAGGTTTTGCTCTGAGCAGTGTCATGTGGTCTCAGGCTTTACAAGGAGTCCATCCCAAATCCTATTTGCAAGTAAAGAGTAAATCACTGGTATGAGTCTTTACTGGGATTTAAATGCCAGCGTCAGTTGTCAGCAGTGAGATCAGTGCAAAGAAGCCTCACAGCTCTTTCCTTGTGGTTAAAGAGGTGATTTGCCTTTGGGATCACTGCTGGTCTTGGCTCCTGTAAAGGAGTTTTGGAAGAGTTTACAGATGACAGCCATGGAGAAGATGGAATCATAGAATCACAGAGTGGCTTGGGTTGGAAGGGACCTTAAAGGCCAGGTTGGATGGGGCTTGGAGCAACCTGCTCTAGTGGAAGGTGTCCCTGCCCGTGGTAGGGGGTTGGAACTGGATGAGCTTTAAGGTCCTTTCCAACCCAAACCCATCTGGGATTCTATGATTATTTCCTGGATATGCAGTGAAGAGGCAGTGGCATGGCTGATGGGAAGAGCATTGGTGCAGCCTCAGGCATGGAACTGCTGATCTCGAGCTGAAGGCAGATGGCTTTGCTTGGGCTGCTGTGCCCCAGAGCCCTTCCAAGTGCTTGGCTTCAGCGTCTGCGTCTCGTAGTGTGTGACTTGATCTTTAGTGTTTCTACTTGTTCTTCCTTCTGTTTGACATTCACATGGAATGATCTTTTACTATTGAAATGCAGGATGATATTTTTCTTTGTACTACGTTACCTTAACAGTGCTGGTTGGGTTTTGGAATGCTTCCTGGAAAAGTAATAGAAAATATTCCTGGTTTCACTTGTTGGATTTTCTTTTCTCAGGAGCATGGTCTGAGCGGTGGGGTTTGTGTTTGTGGGTTTTTGCACAGGGTGTATCAAGCTGTTGTATTTCATGAGTCTTTTTTTAAAATATAAATGCGGTTACTCTCTTTTTCTCTTTCTGAACAGGTCCCTTGTAGTTGTCCACTTCTGGGCACCATGGGCTCCTCAGTGTGCTCAGATGAACGATGTTATGGCAGCACTGGCGAAGGAGCACATGCAGGTTGCATTTGTGAAGGTAAGTGAGGCAGCTGAGCTGGTTCTAAACAGAGGAGAGCCATTAGTGCAAATTGTGAGCAAACTATTGCAAAATAAGGGCAAAGCTGATTTTTGAAGTTCCTTTGTGGATTCACATTTCAAGGTGAGAGTTGAACATATGGAGGAGATGGCACCAAAACTCTGTGGGATGAAAGTTGTAGGTTCTTTTTTCCAAACTCAATATTGCAGCTTAAATAATACCTTCATTTTATTATACTGTATAAAGGGAAAAACCCCACACTGATTTGTCCACCAAGATACCATGAAGGAATTTTTTCACTAGCTACTCTACCTAGCAGACTTCTAAATTTCTCTGTGCTGCAATGGCTCAGTCCTTCAGTTCTATAAAGAGGAATATTTTTGAAGCATGGATTTTGTCGCTGCATTTGAGATTAAGTTGGCAACACTGTTCTTTCCAAATGTGCTGGATATTGATTTATTCTCATGTGGGGTGGGTTGGCCCTGGCTGGGTGCTGAGTGCCCACCAAAGCTGCTCTATCACCCCCTTCTTCAGCTGGGCAGATGAGAGAAAACGTATTGAAAGGGTTGAGGTAAGGACAGGGAGAGATCACTCGCCAGTTAGAAACATGAGCAAGGCAGACTCCACTTGGTGAAATTAGTTTAATTTATTGGCAGTCAAATCAGGGTAGGAGAATGAGAAATAAAACCAAACCTTAAAAATATCCTCCCCCAACTCTCCCTTCTTCCGAGGCTCAAATTCACTCCTAAACATCTCTGATTTTACACAAGTAGTGTATGAAGGTGGTGAAGTATCTGCAGCTGCTTGTTTCATAGAATCCCAGCCTGGTTTGTGTTGGAAGAGACCTTAAAGCTCCTCCAGTTCCAACCCCCTGCCATGGGCAGGGACACCTTCCAGTAGAGCAGCTTGCTCCAAGCCCCTGTGTCCAACCTGGCCTTGAACACTGCCAGGGATGGGACGGCCACAGCTTCTCTGAGCACTCTTTGCCAGCGCCTCACCACCCTTACAGGGAAGGATAGATATAGGTAAAAGTACAGACTTAATACATGTAATTAACTATGAAATGTTTGAGAAGCATAGGCTAAATTTAAGGCATTCTCTGGTATTTTGAAACAAGTCCTAATCTAGTGGAAGGTGTCCCTGCCTGTGGCAGGGGATTGGAACTGGATGAGCTTTAAGGTCCCTTCCAACCCAAGCCAGTCTGGGATTTGATAATTCAAGTAAGCTTTTAGCCCATCCCAGAAAATCACAAATGTGAGTTAATTAACGTTTTCTTGGCAGATAACCCTATGACATGATTTCAAGTTCGCGTTTGAATGCTGACTAGAATTAGAAGCAATAATCTCAACAAACTGGCCCCTCAGTAGCCTTGCAGGAGTTAAACATACAATTCAGCAGACATCAATAGCTTCTTGAAGAAACACTTCTTTTTCCTTCCTCATTTGCAGAAGGCTGCAAATGTCACTCATGATGTACTGCCCCTCGAAATTAGTCAATAGAGCAACCAGCAAGAATTGCTGTGGGCACAAAATAAGCACTGTAATCATGACATAACTGGGGTCAATGATTTATGGATTTCAATATAGTAGTAGCTGCATATGATTGAAAATTTACTAGGTCAGTAGTGCACCAAAAATTTTATTTGCAGCCTCTGGGCATCTTTTGAAATGTGCAACAAAATAAAACCCTCTGAACCTGTTTTGCCACTGTGGAGGCTCAGTGGATGATATGCCAGCCCACAGAGTCTCTTTTCAATGCAAATGTGGCACCAACTTGTGCATCAAAGCCTCTTTAAATGTATAAAACGCAGAGAACAACATCGACATCTGCAGTCAAACTTTAAAGAAGATTATGAAAATCATCTTTTTCTCTGTGTTTGTGTTTTGTAGCTGGAAGCTGAAGCCGTGCCTGAAGTATCTGAAAAATATGGAATTAGTTCTGTTCCAACGTTCCTGTTCTTTAAGGTAAGAGAAAATGGATTTAAGAGAAGATGGATTCCGTGTGGACTCTTAATACTACTAACATGAGCACAACCTTAACGTTCTCAGTGAAGAATAATTTCTGTATCTGATTTAAGTTTATTCAGTGGAACCCAAAAAAGTAGGTAGAAATGGTTCTTACACTTTTCATGTAATATTTTGGAGCTTCCTTAATTGCTTTGGGATTCTCATGTAGGCCTTTAGTTGTACCTTATATTGGGTCAGAGAATTTTCAGTGCTGGTTCCTTGTCTAGCTGCAGTTCTACAACGCGGCAAAACCCTGAGTAATCTTTGGTAGAAATAACAAGGTCTTTTTAGGTCGCATTTGGCTGTGATGATAAAATTCAGAGTATTTTCTTCAAGTAGCGAATTTGGTGGGATCGTAATCACAGAATGAGCCAGGTTGGCAAAGATTTTTAAGCTCATCAGGTCCAGCCATTCCCCAGCACTGGCAAGACCACCACTGACCCATGGCACTGGGAGCTTCATCTCCATGGTGTGTGAACGCTTGCAGGGACGGTGACTCCAGCCCTGCCCTGGGCAGTTCCAATGCCTGAGCACCCTCTGGGGAGGGAATTGCTCCTCAGCTCCATCTAAACCTCCCCTGGTGCAGCTTGAGGCCGTTTCCTCTTGTCCCATCCCTTGTTCCTTGGGAAGAGCCCAGCCCTCTCCTGGCTCCATCCTCCTGTCAGGCAGTTGTAGGGAGCAATAAGGTCCCCTCTGAGCCTTCTCTTCTCCAGACTAAACCCCGCCAGGTCCCTCAGCTGTTCCTCATCAGACTTGTGCTCCAGGCCCTGCTGTTAACAGTAACCAGCCACCAGAATGGTCTGATGTAAAGACTGGCTAAAAGCTCAATACACGAGCCCACCCTGCATCTGAGACTCTGTATTTATATGGTGGTTTGGCTGTTTTTTATTACAGTACAGAGTCTGAATTTAATCCTCTAACAGGAGCCTGTATTTTGCTCCCCTCAGAACTCTCAGAAAGTGGACAGGCTGGATGGTGCCCATGCCCCAGAGCTCACCAAGAGAGTGCAGCGCCACGCGTCCAGCAGCTCCCTCTCTGCTGGTTCCAACGACAGTGTGAAAGAAGATCTGAACGTGCGCCTCAAGAAACTTATCAATGCTGCCCCATGCATGCTCTTCATGAAGGGGTCTCCAAAAGAACCTCGTTGTGGTAAGGGTTGAGTCAAATTCATGTTCAACATGACAACTCTTTGGGCTGGTTGTCACGCTTAGTTTTGGATGATGCATCTCAGCAATGTCTTAGGAGTATTAATGAAAGTGCCTTCATGTTGTTTAAGTGTAGTTAGAGAGTTGCTAGTCTCTTAATTAAGTTTTGGCGGTGGAATCACAGAGATTAGGGGCTTTTTGATGAAGACATGGTGTGTAGTGTTGTCCTTGAGCTGGGACACTTAACACTGTGAGCTGCCTCAGGGATATTCAAGACGTGTTTTCTGCATCAAGTTGCGCATGTTGAAAAGGTAAAATAGTTTGAAGATTGTGTTTCAGTTCAAGGAATAACAAGAATTCACTGGGATCACATAAATTGTCTCTGGTGAGACCTGGGAGCTTCTCCATGGCCTCCTCTAGACTTGCTCCACGTCCCTCTCGTGTTGTTGCCTAAGAGCTGGATCAGGACTGCAGGGGGGGTCTCCCCATAGTGCAACAGAGGGCAAGAATCCCCTCCCTCGACCTACTGCTGATGCTCCGCGGGTGCAGCCCAGCACACATGGGGTTCTGTGCTCAAGTGCACACTGAAGCTGGATCACGGGGAGCCAGCACCCCAAGTGCTTGGGCTGCTCTGTCCTGTCTCCCCCAGCCTGTGTTTGTGCTGGGATTGACCTGACCCAGGGGCAGGACCTTGCACTTGGCCTTGTTGAGCTTCATGAGGTTCTCACTGGCTCCTAATACTTCTGAGCATGTTTGGGGTGTCTGGAGTTCAGGCTGTTCAGATACACGTGTTGTGAGTTTAACTGCGTTGGATGTTAATGTGGCGCTGCTGTTGGTGAGCCCACTGGGCTTGTGGTGTGAGTGGTTGGTCGGTCACGTGGCAAGCTGCAATAGCAGAGCATGGGTCTTGCTGTGGCCATGGCAAGGTCGGTGTCATGCAGGCAGTGGTGAGTCTCCTCAGAACTGCTCATGTGCTCAGATTCTCTGTTACTCCTGGGTCGGCAGGATCATTGATGGCACAGGGACACCATTTCCTTGAATTTCTGTGGATGCTGAGTCAAGAGCTGGTTCTAAAGGACGTTGAGCAAAGCACTGGGCAGATTTTGAAGTTGTATAGAGAAAAGACCCTTTACTGCTTTTCTTGAGCTTGAAATTTTGATGGGAGGCAATTCTGAAGCTGTTTGAAATAAACACAAAAAACACAAACCAAAAAAGACATTGAGGCATTGAGATTAAGGATGGTTCAGCACTTCATCATAAAACCAATATGGGAAGTGATTTAAGAGTACAACACAGGTTCATTTGCATGATTTAATATGATGAAGTAAATCATAGACTTATAGAATCCAAGGGTGGTTTGTGTTGGAAAGGACCTTAAAGCTCATCCAGTTCCAACCCCCTGCTGCGGGCAGGGACACCTTCCACTAGAGCAGCTTGCTCCAAGCGCCTGTGTCCAGCCTGGCCTTGAGCACTGCCAGGGATGGGGCAGCCACAGCTTCTCTGGGCACCCTGTGCCAGCGCCTCAGCACCCTTGCAGGTATTTCTACAAGCTTTCAGGTCTTCCCTGGTACCCTATGTAAAGTGCACAGCATGTGCTTACTTAAAGATAGGTGTGTATTAAAATTGGAAGTATTAAAATGCAGTGCAAAACAGGAAATCATGTAAACTTTGCAGTTTCATTTTGCAGTTAAATATTGCGCCTGCCTTAAACTGCTCTGGTGGTTTCAAAGCTGTTACAAAGTTGGGTCTATTAAACTTCCTGGAATAGCCTTTTTGAAGTGGAAGGTAATTTATCACTTTGACAGAGATGATGCAGTTTAAACAGTAGTAGGAGTGATAACAATTGAATTAAATAAAAGGAACCATGCTTATTCAAAGGTGAAGATATTCTTGAGTTGTATCGATTTTGATACAAATAGGACTTGCACTGGAGTCCACAGTGCAGCGGGCAAGTGAAGGGGACCCTCTCCAGCAGTGTATGTGGGGGTCTGTGTGTAACCTGTCATTTCTTCAGTGGAGAAGCCAGCTAAGCACTGTGTAAAGTGAGGTTTGTCCCGTTGGCTATGTGTTTACTAGCAGTTGTGTTTGCTCCATACCTTGTATTATTTCAGTGAATATATTTGGACTGTGGTGGTATTTGTTGATTTACTTCAATACCATTATTTATTCAGGGTGTTTTTACTGGGGTAGACCCTGCAGTAGCACTTGTGATCGTCTGCGGAACCAGTTAAACCAGTTCATTAGCAGTTTAATTCTTCTTTGTAAGGCATATATGGCATTTCATCAGGAATTCAGCCTAACCCTTTTGTTACGGAAATAAAGCTGTTCTGGTACTTTATCCCTAAGCAGAACACTTCCAGCCTGCTACCATAACCCTTCAAAATAAAGCACAAGCAATCAGTCTTTCTAGTTTGCATGTAATGGCCTCCAGCAAAAATAAAGCTGTTTTTTATTCTCCCCAGTTCCTTACAGTAGGAATGAGTTAATGTATTGGTGCTGGAATCACCATCAGCAATCAGCCTTTAGCTGTTTACTAATGAACTCCCAGATGTGTGAAGGATTTCAGAACCTGTGTTTTACTTCAGGCTGTACATGAACTTCACACTTCAGTTGTAGAAAGAAAAGCAGCATAGATGCCATCCATAGAAATAGTGCTCCTTCATATCCCAGTAAATTGTGGAGCATGAAAACTGCAGAAAGCTGCTGTAAAAAAATCCATATTTCAAAAACTAATAGGTGGTCTTGCAAGCTAAAATCAAAGGTTATTCTTCTATGGCGCTTGGATTCTGTTTCCCATTTAAGGCTGCTTTATTTTTTTATTCCTTTATTAAAGCCTGTAAGCATTGTCTTTCTTTTTTTTTTTCTTCTTAAATTTATATAGAGGTTTTCATTTGTCTGCACGGCATTTGGTGGAATTCTTTGAGGGAATTGGTAGGATTGCAGGGGCGTTTGAATGCAAACCACAATGAGTTGGCAAACACGTAAAACACACGTTATTATTACTTCTTATCACATTATTATTCACTATGAAGGTGGTGAGGTGCTAGCACAGGGTGCCCAGAGAAGCTGTGGCTGCCCCATCCCTGGCAGTGTTCAAGGCCAGGTTGGACACAGGGGCTTGGAGCAAACTGCTCTAGTGGAAGGTGTCCCTGCCTGTCGCAGGGTTTGGAACTGGAGGAGCTTTAAGGTCCCTCCCAACACAAACCAGATTATCACTCTATGAAAGTAGAATAGAGGAGAATTGTTTGAAAGTGAAATTTTGAGTGTTTCCCTCTGGTGTAAAAAGATTTAGGTGATTATAGATTGTCATTACTGTAACATTACAATTTTCATGCGTGCATCTTTCTACAAATGATGTGAGGATTTTCTTAGGAACAAGGTGTTTAATTACAGAAGGGAGAAACTTTTCTTCTCAGGTTGGCACACAGTAAACTTATCAAGTCTGGATGTTTGCATAATATTCAGTGCTTAATATCGAGCTCAGAGGGTGTGTTTGGAGTAGGACATAGTGAAGATCTGTCATAAAGGAAGACAGAATATGGTGTGATAGTGTCACAAGGTAATGAATGGTATGAAGTACTTGTGTGGATACAGAGAGTTTAGAAAATGAAAAGGAATCTGCCCTTTACCCTGAAGTAGGAAGGGAAAAGCTCCTAAAGCAAAAGTAGTGGAAAACCATCTAAAGCCAAGTTTCTAAGTTAAACTAATGACATAGTAGTGGGGTGAGATCCTGTTTGCCAGTTCTGTGTCAGCTTCATACACATTTGGTGGAGGTGAAGTTCAGAGATAGCTGGAGGAAGAAATGAAGGGATAGAGAAGTGCTGTGTGTTAGAGAAATGAAAAGGCTACTGAAGGTGCTGTTGTGGTCATTGGTTAATGTTAAAGTAATTTTATTTCTTGTGAAGGCTCAAGTGAAGAAGAGCTGGAAAAGACAGAATAAGGGAATGGGTTTAACTTTGCTTTAATTGCATCTTAGAACAACAGAGATGCTTAAATGAAGGTTACAGACCGTACAGTGCTCTAAGGAGAGAAGCACCAGACTTACCAACCATGTACTTTGGTTTTGTTATCCCAATAATAAATACTTCTTTTGTCCCTTTATAGTGTTTGGGGATATTTCTCGAGCGAAGAAAAACACACTAGAGCTGTTTTGAACTTACTGTCCTAAAGAATTGCATTTTGAGATGACTAATGTGTAGTACAGACATGGGAAAGCTTTGGTTAAACAATATGTCATTCCTCTTTCTGTGTCTGCAGGTTTCAGCAAGCAGATGGTGGAGATTCTGAACAAGCATGGCATTTCATTTAGCAGTTTTGATATTTTCTCTGATGAAGAAGTTCGTCAGGGGCTGAAAACATATTCTAACTGGCCAACTTACCCACAGTTGTATGTATCTGGGGAGCTCATAGGTGGACTTGATATTGTCAAGGTTAGAAACTGAGCAATTCTTACTCTTGGTAGTTGTCAGAAGCATGTTTTTCTTGCTTTTCACATCTGACTTTCCTTCTCCCCAGGAACTTGAAGCCTCTGGAGAACTGGACACGGTCTGTCCGAAGGCACAGAAGTTGGAGAACAGGTATAATGTGTTATGTTATTACTGTAAAGGTGTCTGGTTTTGGGGTTTAATAGAATCCCAGCCTGGTTTGGGTTGGAAGGGACCTTAAAACTCCTCCAGTTCCAGCCCCCTGCCGCAGGCAGGGACACCTTCCACTAGAGCAGCTTGCTCCAAGCCCCTGTGTCCAACCTGGCCTTGAACACTGCCAGGGATGGAGTGGCCACAACTTCTCTGGGCACCCCGTGCCAGTGCCTCAGCACCCTCACAGGGAAGAACTTGTGCCTAAGAGCTCATCTCAACCTCCCCTCTGGCAGGTTAAAGCCATTCCCCTTGTCCTGTCCCTACAGGCCCTTGTCCAAAGCTCCTCTCCATGTTTTGTGCAGGCCCTGTTTCCTGTATGTTTGCTTATGTATGGGAACCCCTATATAAATTCTGTCCTTTGACTTCATTTTAAGTGCATCAAGATTTTCTTTAGTTACAGAACTCTTGCAGTTGTTTAATATGTTCAGTTTTCTCTTCAGTTAGCATCACTTCACATAAAGCTGTAGTATTAAGCTATACGGCTCCAATAGGTTTTACTTACTATATTTTTAGTTTGTTATCTTTTAATTACAGCAGGAATATATAGATTCCTTCTTGTGTCTCTCAAGAATTTATTGTATAAAGATAGCTTTGAAAATCATCTTTTAAATATTAGTAGCTTTTGTGAGCTTCATTTGGCACAGACTTCATAACTGTGGTGTCACTGGAGAAAATATATAGGCTTGTCTCATTTTTCTTGGTTACTCATGTCCTTCAGGCCCTGTTTTCTTTCACCTTGGCAACAGGAATATGTGCTGCAGCAGCAGGAAGTGTGCTGCTTCCTGAATCAGCTGTTATAGCTAGAAACCAATTTGTCCTACTTTAACCTTCCCATTTGATGATTTGCTCTCATTTGAAATCCTGGTGTGCCCCTGGCAGTCAGGCTCCAGATATCTGACAAGTCCTTCTCTGAGAGGTTCCTCCTGGATGTGGCTTTGTTTTTCCCTAGTTCTTATGTGAATTGTGCCATTAGGTCATGCAGAGGGGGTTGGTTTACTAGGGGGTGGCCTGTACCTTGCAGGCAGATATGTTAGCAGACATTCTCTCTTGCTGTCTGGATGGTGAGAGCAAGTCTGACAGTGCTCTGGATGTGTCTGCTTCTGGTTCTTTTGCCCTCAGCACAGTGGGGAAGGAATTTAATGCAAGCCATTTCTATATGGTGATGAAGTCTACTTACCTTTATAGCAGTGTAGTTATTACTTTCTTCTTAATGTGTTCTATGGCCAAGGTTTACCTTTTGCTACTCTAGTAGGGTAACTAAATTGTTTCAGCAAGGCCACAAAACCCAGTCACTACCTTTTGTGTTCTGAGCTTAAATTATAGGTAAAGATGAGATTCTTTGTATGGCCTTTTAAAAACTTACTGTATAAAATGTCCTCTCTTCCTTCTTTTCTGCAGTCTTGCATAAGCTGCAACTTGATTGAGTTACTACATGGTTTCTTGCTTTACTTGATGTTTTTGGGGAGAGAAGGAAATGGGAAATGTCTTGTACTTAACCTGATGTGTTTAAATAGATGAAAATGATTGGTATAGCTCAATGTCTCCCTAAAGGAGCAGCTGCAGCATCTGTGGAAAGGTGGGTGAAGTTTTTACCAGTCAAGGAAGGCTGGCTGACAGTTCACCAGCCAGGTCACAAGCAACTTCTTGCCTCATTTGCTCCTCATCCTTCAGTGGGTGTTTGTTTCTTGGGTTAAACCAGGACATTTGGCTGAGGTCTGTCGTCTGTTCTCTGGTGACAACTGGGAAGTTCTTTTTCCATGACTCGGGTTAGTTTTCCTTTGTGGCTAATCTCAGACTTGTGACCAACTGACATCCCTTCCCAGCTATATTCACTCTTACCAGTCACTCGTAAAGAAAACCCTATGGGGTAGTTCTTAAAACATTCTAAGACTTAATAAAATGAAGGAATATCAGTATAGAAATTTTTTAATGCTAGATTATGTTCCTTTACTCAGTATTTGATCTCTTTCCATCAATTTACTGCATCTTCTTTACTTGAAAATGGACTCTGGAAATCAGCTGGGTTTCAGGAAACTGATCTGACAGCTCACCCTTGCTGTAGCTGTTTTACTGTTGCTTTCTAACCTAGACACAACTTGGTTGGAAGAACTGTTTTGAGGTTTTCATCTGTGAAGGCTGTAGGTGACCCAGCAAATCATGGACTCTCAGCCTGGTTTGTGTTGGAAGGGACCTTAAAGCTCATCCAGTTCCAGCCCCTGCCATGGGCAGGGACACCTTCCACTAGAGCAGCTTGCTCCAAGCCCCTCTGTCCAACCTGGCCTTGAACACTGCCAGGGATGGGGCAGCCACAGCTTCTCTGGGCACCCTGTGCCAGTGCCTCAGCACCCTCACAGGGAAGAGCTTCTGCCTAAGAGCTCATCTCAGTCTCCCCTCTGGCAGGTTAAAGCCATTTCCAAAAACTTCATTTAGTTTCATTTTGCAAAGGCCCTGCATTCTCCAGTCTGGAATCTTAGTGTTAGGAGTCACACAAAGTGACTGGTTTGCCTTTATCAAGAAACCATTTGCCAGTTTGATAACTTTTTCCATCACTTGTGACACAAAAACCTTTCCTAAAGGAAGGGGAAAGAGGGGGAGTTGTGCTGATACACCAGTAGTGGACAGGCCACAATGGGGCAAATGAGACCTATTCCTTTGGGTAGTAGTTAGTCCTTAGTGTGTAAGTCCATAGGTCTTACAACTGGTGGACAATAGATGCAGCTCTTACTCTTCAAAAGATATTCTCATATGGGGAATTAGAAATGCAAAGTATGATAGTGTGGGGAAAAAAGCAGTATGTCTCTGAGTATAGACCCAGAGGTGTTCCTCCTTATACTTAACTGCTGCTTAATAGTTAGAGATTGATGTAGGAAAGTAAATTGTTGCACTGAAAGTAACAGGATGGTTCAACTTCATTCACAGGAGTCACTTTAAACAATTTAAATGAATGAAGTTGCTTTTTAGACTGCTTTAAATGCATCTAGTGAAGCTCTAAGTTGGTATCTTTCCACTTTTGTGCTTTGTCCTCCTATGGAAACAAAACTTGGGATAATAACTGAGGTGTTTTATGGTTTTCTTTTGTGTGCTTTCTGTAGGCTTAAAGCCCTGATAAACAAAGCTCCTGTGAT
Organism: Amazona ochrocephala; assembly: GCA_039720435.1. Taxonomy (NCBI): domain Eukaryota; kingdom Metazoa; phylum Chordata; class Aves; order Psittaciformes; family Psittacidae; genus Amazona; species Amazona ochrocephala. The sequence continues at coordinate 1,604,841 of CM077881.1, read as the reverse complement.
GCTTTTCATGAAGGGAAGCAAACAGGTAAGATTGTGTTACATGGTATATTTAAACAGTTTCTTTAAAAAGTGAAAATATTCCTTGCTATTGAAATTAATGGTGCTGGGAAGTCAGTTATTTGTCTCTTTGGTGCTTCTATAGGAGCAGTGCCTATTTAACCTGATGGGTAATATATATTGCTAAAATGCTTCTAGCTGTGCCCCAGTAAAATCAGGGAATTTGTAGCCCAGCAGTGATGCCCGTCAAGTGATGTACTGCGTAGGAATGATGGAGGAACTCTGCATGTCCTTCGCTCTGTTATCAGTTGGCTTTGTACGTCCTCACTCGGCTGCCCACCTGAGGCAGACACCTTGAGTGTGGCCCAGAACTTCATCCCTGCATCCATGCTTCTGGAAATTCACCTCTGTTGGCCCTGTCGTGCCGAGTGTCCTGTCCTTTTTAGTTTCCCTCACTTCATCATGCTTTCACAACTGCGTTTAAAATAAGCTACTGATGTTTTTAAGGCTAAAGAATAATGCCACATGCCAGAAATGATCCACTCTTTCTCACGTGCATCGGATGATCTGTGCCTGGTGTATTTAAGCTGCACTTGATTATCTTGCTCACTGAAATAGTCACTGAAGACAGACAACTGCTAACAGATAGGATTAAAATACGAGCAAGTGACTGTAAACCAAAAGGTCAGTCTTTTGCTCTGTGTTGTATACTCAAACCAAGTAACCAGGGGACAACATACTCCCCTTTGAGCAGCAGGCACTGAAGTTCTTCCTGTCAAAGTTACTTGAGTGGCACCTGACTTGAGCTTTTCACTGGTGTGGTGAACCCTGAATACTAACTGTAGTTAGTGATGAGTTGTTCTATGATGTTTTTTAAAGGGATACGTAGGTAGGGGACTGAGCTCCTCCATGTGATTTGTCTTTCCATTTTATTTTCTTATTTATTCCATGAGCCTTCTCTGTGTATTAACAACAGAGTTTGTAGGCTGTTTTCCAAAGCCATTTCATAGGCACTGGAACCCCATGGGTTATGCCAAATCACTGAAACCGTGGTGATGAGCTGGTTGAGATTGGGTCTTCTGAAAAGATGCACTTATAGAATCCTGGAGTGGTTTGTGTTGGAAGGGACATTAAAGCATATCCAGTTCCAGCCCCTGCCATGGGCAGGGACACCTTCCACTAGAGCAGCTTGCTCCAAGCCCCTGTGTCCAACCTGGCCTTGAACACTGCCAGCGATGGGCCAGCTGCAGCTTCTCTGGGCACCCTGTGCCAGTGCCTCAGCACCCTCCCAGGGAAGAATTTCTGCCTAAGAGCTCATCTCAGTCTCCCCTTGGGTGGGTTAAAGCCATTACCCTTGTCCTGTCCTTACAGGCCCTTGTCCAAAGCCCCTCTCCAGGTTTCCTGTAGCCCCTTTACGCGCTGGAGCTGCTCTTAAGGTCTCCCATTAAGGAGCATTCTCTTCTCCAGACTTCTGTCTCCACTTCTGTCTCCTTTAAAACCTGTGTCTTGCCCGCAGAAATCAAGATGTTGGGCAGGTGGCTTAATACATTTTGATTTTGCTTGAGCTGTTGGTGGGGTTAAATCACCAGTAGGAAGAGGTAGTTTGGATTGAAAACTCAATGTCTAAAACAGTGATTGATGTTCCATATCCTTATACTGTCTATGTGGAAAGTTTCCAGTAGATAGTTTCAATTACTGATTTCAGTTGGGAGTTGCTGTGCATGCAGCCTGTTTATCATAGAATCATAGAATGGTTTGGGTTGGAAGGGACCTTACAGTCATCCAATCCCAACCCCTTGCCATGGGCAGAGACGCCTCACCCTAGACATTGTCACCCAAGGCTCTGTCCAGCCTGGCCTTGAACACTGCCAGGGATGGAGGATTTACCGCTATAGGTTGCTGCTCTTCAGAACAGTAAGTAAAGGCCAGTGTATGTCTTGGGCTAAACCACATGTATTTTACAATGCGAGGCATTTATACACATCCTGCCTACGGCTTTGGCTTCTTGGATGATCAGAAAATAAGCAAACCTGACTAGTTCTCACGGCAGTGTTGCCAGAGCTGGAAAACAGATTCATTTCATATAATTTCAAACCACAACTGAGGAAAGCGTTTAATATCCTAGATGCTTTCATTTATATCAGCAGAGTATGTAAGGAAAGAGAAACTTGGTGCTGTTTAAAGCTCAAAGAGCGTAAAGAAGAAGGAAAAAGGGATTAGTAGTGTTGCTAATCCAATAAGGTCATCACTTGCAGTAAATCAGTAATAGCTGTAGCGTAGCTTGAGGACTTGGTAGTTTGTGGATTAAATATAGCAGATCCATGTTTTAACCTATGTGTGCTTTGCATTTTAGGTGGCAAAATGTGGGTTCAGCAAGCAAATTGTAGAAATCATGAATAATACTGGGTACGTGAGTGGGTTTTTCATTGAATTTGGGAAGCCAGTTCTGTGCTAAAAATGACAGCTTATAAATGAAGAGTTTGGAAAATATTTGTATGAGTTCCCCAAATGTAATTTTCTTTGTGTAAGAGTATTTTCAAGTATATGTATGTGAAAGCCCATAGTGTAAATCACTACTACACTCTCATGATGCCAAGTCAGATGCGGTGTATTGGGTATTACACTGCTTTAGCACTACTACATCATGATTGTCTTGCTCAGATTGAGGAGTTCATTGCAACAGTGATTTTTTTTTCTTCTTGCTGTGATTGTTAACATGAAAGCAATCCTTCCACTCTGATAAGCAGCTCATCTCAGAGAGGTCCCTCTTGATCTGTCTCCTTAATCTTGGTGCCTCTCATGTTACCTAGCCTCCGTTTTCCTCTTTAAAGCAGCTCTTTCTGTAGTGAGAGAGATTGGTATCATCTCCCTTTGAACGAACTCCCATTTCATTTGCACGGCTCGGTAGAGGTTAAGCAGTTGTCTTGATTACTGCATGTTAGAACGGGCTTTTTGAGATAATAGATAACAATATATCAATGTACACTTTGGAAATAAGCAGCACTCAAATTATTGCTCCCTGTCATGGTCCTAGTCCAGCTGGGGAATCTATGCATGTGCTGGTTATTTGAGATACTAGGAATGGCTTACCCAAACTTGTGTGTGAACCAACCAGAGATCAAACTTCCACAGGAACTTTAGTTTTGTGTTTTTACACAAGTAGTACATGAAGATGATGAAATTGCAGCCGTTTGTTTCGTACACAGCCTGGTTTGTGTTGGAGGGGACCTTAAAGGGTCCTAACCTCCTGCCATGGGCAGGGACACCTTCCACTAGAGCAGCTTGCTCCAAGCCCCTGTGTCCAACCTGGCCTTGAACACTGCCAGGGATGGGGCAGCCGCAGCTTCTCTGGGCACCCTGTGCCAGCGCCTCAGCACCCTCACAGGGAAGAACTTCCTCCTTAATAAAACCCTCCAAAGTGTGGATGCGTCTTTGGGTATTTTTTTAAGCTAATAGTGAATGGAATGACTTTGAACACATTTTGCCCAGTTAGAGCCTAAGCCACACAGCTTAATTTCCAGTGGGTTATTAGGGGTTATCTATGTTTTATAAGGGGTTTCCTATGAAACTGGAAACTACTTACATTACAGTTCTTTGTGCATGAGGTGTTGGCTGTTTTCTTCCTCTTACCTGTCAATTCTGAGTGATTTGGAAGCTGCCTTATAAACATGCCCGTTCTGATTTTTTAAAAGGTCTTGCGTTGTAAAACTGCACAGTAGATGATTTTGTGTGTTCTTTTCTTTTCCTAGCGTTGACTATGAGACATTTGACATACTGGAAGATGAAGAGGTAATGAAGCTTCTCCAGCATTGCGGATTTCATTGCCGTTTCTGCAAAGGTTGAAGTTTATACTTAAGGTTTCTGTTCTCTTAGGTGCGGCAAGGACTGAAAACCTATTCCAATTGGCCAACGTATCCACAGTTATATGTGAAAGGTGAACTGGTTGGAGGGCTGGATATCATTAAGGTAGGAATGGGAGAATCTTGTTGGATTTGTAAATTGGGTGCTTAAAAGTGTAGAGATGTTTCCTGCCCATCACGTGCAGACACTCCAGTGTAATGGCCTTATATCATGAAGCCACCCGCCTTGGTGGCTTTTACTGTGACTTCTCTTAGCTCAACACACAGCTGAAAGCAGCTCTAAATCTCCAATGTTCTCATATGCCAAGATTTAGCAGTGGAATGTATTTTCTTGACAGCAGTCAGTTACTGTTACAATAAAGACCAGTTTCACCCCATGGGTGCATTTTTACAGGTTTCTTTTCCTCGTTTTACTTCTGACATTGCTTTTCTGAAGGAAAGTGGGCAAGACATTCTTTTGCTAGCAAAGAGGCTCATTCCTGGAAGAAAGGAAGGTTTATTGGAGTTGTTTGAACAGGGCCTGAAGCAACAAAAATGGATCTGCATCTCTTACTCTGGTTTTTGATTTTTGTAACAGAGCAGGCACAGTGTTCTAAAACCCAAATACTCTGGAGCCCATTCTTGTCTGAATGTTTTATAGCCAATTCCTCAGACATTGTAACTCCTGGGAAGACCCAATCAATAAATCTCATTTAGTTCTAAAAATACTGGTATTACTTAAATTATATGGACTAATTTTATTTATTTAACAAGTGTGTGGGTTATTTCAGAGATTGGAAAGTAGAGTCCTGGGCATTGTGGAGATGCTGTGGAATGCTTCCCTCACTGGTATTTGAATGTGATTTGTCTCTTTGCATTGCTGGACTGTGTTCAGTTCACACTGACTTGTAGCAATGTTGTCAGGGTCTTAAAATGCATTCTTTAATACAGCTTAATATGTAATAAAATTGAGTTGTTTCTCTTGATGTGGGAAAAGAATATGTAGAATCACAGTGGCCTGGGTTGGAAAACATCTTAAAAGATCATGTATTTCCAGCCCCTCACGTACTTCACAACATGTTATAACTATTTCCTGAAGTTATAGAGTTCTTTAGGAAGTTAAGAGCCTTATCATTTGAATTTAAATCGCCAACCTTTTATAGAATCCCAGGCTGGTTTGTGTTGGAAGGGGCCTTGAAGCTCATCCAGTTCCAGCTCCCTGCCGCGGCCAGGGGCACTGTCCACTAGAGCAGGTTGTTCCAAGCCCTATCCAGTCTGGCCTTGAACACTGCCAGGGATGAGGCCAGTACCTCTTAGTCAGGAATCTTACTGATCTCTTCCTGTCTTGTGTGTTTTAATGTGTGGCTGTAACAAAATCTATCAGTGAATGATGATTTTTTTAATATATTTGGGAGGCATTTTTGATGTCAAAATTCTGTATGTGCCTAAAATAGACCTTGAGTTACACCTAGAAGGAGACAGACTAGGGGCTTTACCCAGGAAAGCTGATAACAACCCGTTCTTTGAGGGTGTATCTTTTCACTGAGTAAGTTTCCTCTCTTACTGAACGCAGGATTTAAATCCAACGTGAAGAACTCCAATGTGTTGGCCAAGGGGGACCTCTAGTGGGTTGACTGGCACATTGCCTTGTAGCTGCTGCCTCGATTTCGTTACCCACGAACCACCCCTATTGGAACCTTGTTGTTGTAATCACAAAGTGTACATCGAGAATAATTGCTGTATCTGTTTCTTTACAGGAGCTAAAGGAAACGGGTGAATTGCTGCCTGTTCTGAAGGGAGAAAATTAATGGGAAAAGAACATCAATGGGGACAGGAGCACTTTGAACACTTACTTCTAGATATCAGAGCAATAGGCAACTTAGCCCCGTGGAACTGATCAGGAGTAAATAAACACAGCTTATGTCCTCTATGTGTTTCACAGGACCATGCTACGTGTGAAAATGTGTTTCCACTGAAGATGCAAACATGTCTAGATCTTTAAATTCAATTAAAATGTGATGCTGAAGAACTTTAGGGTGGTTATTACACTCTTTCACTGTGTTCATTGCATGTAGGTGTTTATGCATTGAGTAATGATACCACTACCCTTTGTAGTACTATATAGGACTAAACTGCATCTTTACTTTTTTGGGCTCAGCTCTCATTAGGAGAGTATTAATGGCTGTAGTTCTGTGGTGTAGAGCATAATTTTCTGTCCCTGTTCATAACTGTTTTCCTGTCTAGTAAGCAAGAAAAATTCTATTGAAACCGTAATCCCGTGCCCCATTAGGAAGTGGATATTAATGAGATTCAGCTCTACTCTGTGCATCTTCATTAGCAAAGCAGGTCCATAATTTTTCATCTCAGATGTTCAACCTGTTTTAACGTAGCTTTTGGAGCATATTTGAATTACAGTTGAAATGAGCTGATAAACACGGTGGTTAGGCCAGTCTCTTGGTGTATCATAAATCATAGAATCCCAGGCTGGTTTGTGTTGGAAGGACCTTAAAGCTCATTCAGTTCCAACCCCTGCCACGGACAGGGACACCTTCCACTAGAGCAGCTTGCTCCAAGCCCCTGTGTCCAACCTGGCCTTGAACACTGCCAGGGATGGGGCAGCCACAGCTTCTCTGGGCACCCTGTGCCAGCGCCTCAGCACCCTCAAAAGGAACAGCTTCTGCCTAAGAGCTCATCTCAATCTCCCCTCTGGCAGGTTAAAGCCATTCCCCTTGTCCTGTCCCTACAGGCCCTTGTCCGGAGCCCCTCTCCAGGTTTCCTATAGCCGCTTTCGGCACTGGAGCTGCTTTAAGGTCTCCCTGAAGTCTTCTCTGTTCCAGTATTATCAGTGTTCCTTCAGGTAAATGGAAAGGGTTACTTACTGGGGTATGACTTTGACAATTTAAATAATTGTCGTGATACATGAATCCTTAATTTCTGTATTCAGAGGATTTAATTTAGTTTTAATCCTTCTTGTAATACCTTTAATGCTCTGAAATACAATTGGCTCTAAGAACAGGCTGACCATGAAACCACTTGCAGCACCTTTGTACTTGTAGGTACGTGCAGGAGGGTTTCCCTTCAAGAGGATCACTTTTTGCCTTCAGGTCTCTTGAGTTCTTAGCATCTGTGCTCAGGCTGAAGTTAAACCTGAGGGGTTTCTTTTGGAAGGTGATTTTGTGCTTGTGAAGTACTGGAATGTTTCACGTTAACTACATGTAGATTGTTGTGTGTGACAGTATCAGCTGCTACTGAATTGATTGTGGTATCAACTGTGCAATGGGTTGAACTGTTCTGGGCACATCGGTTATGCGCAGTAAGGAAGACGAGGACATCGTGTTCTTACAGAAGTGTAGAACCTGAAGAAGGAATATGCTTCCTTCATGGAACCCAGAAAATGAAGCACTGGTGAGCAGCAAAATGCCTGAACCTCACCTCTAACGCATTTTGAGCAGGGAAGCATTGCTGAGAGCCTTTTCCTCGCTGATTCTTGTGTTGGTTGATCTTGCAGAGAAGCACTGACGTCTACTTGAGATCCCTGGCCAGAAACCCACTTGAGGAGTTTTTTCCTTAAGGCAGCAGCTGAGCAGGTTTTGGAAGCAAATTTAGGGGTTTGTTGCTTCAAATCTCAGTATAATCTAAGTACAGTGGAACCTGAAGCAGGACTGTTACTGGAGTTAGTCCCCAGCTGGAAAGGTTGACTGCAGAGATGAATGGACTTGGGCATGTTACAGAAGTCTTAGTGATTGGTGTGCAATTTGAGCTGTCAGTTTTCTTGGAATAACTTTAGTAATCACTATAAAATAGTACAGGTTGTAACTTTAAAAACGAGCTTTACTATGGAAAGATCCTGTCCTTCTCCTGAAAACCTTAGTCTCTCAAAGTGAATTGCAAATGCGTCTGGGTGGCTGTTGGTATGAATAGTAACCTCTTCATTTAAAACAGTAAAATTGTACCAAAGAGTAGCATCCCTGTGGTCAAATTAGGAGTTAGCAGCTTTAATTAAACCAAGATTAAATACAAGATGCTCCTTCTTCTGCATTAGTTTTCCTCAAAAGTCACTGTAATGGAATTTAACCACTCAAGGTTTATAGAAGTGCAACAGACCACCAGTGAATAAAGGTTGTTACTGTCTCTGACAACTTACGTACTTCTATTCCATATACTTGTATAGAAACATTCTATATACTCTTGTACTCCGTATACTCTGCTACACCACTTAGACCAGTAGGGAAATGACTCTTATACCAGTACAGAATTTATTTGTGAAGCAAAGCTCCGGTGCTGCTCTTGATGTTTGGTGACTGTTCTCTCCACTTACAGTGCTCAGCTGAGGGTCTCCAGCTTGTGTCATTAGCAACATTCTTTAGTATCTTTATTATCTCTGTTCTATTTTTGCCTATCCCATTGCCTAGTTTTTCATTATTGTTATTGATTAGTGTCTATATACATTCCTATATTTAGTATATTCAGTACTCAGGAAATGTAACGCATTCTTGGAAAAGGCTTCAACCATATGGATCAAACCTCCATTCAAGGCACTGCTGGGGAGCGTGACTGGTACGTATGGTGCTGCTGCTGCTGTGCGAGATGGTTCTTCCCTGTCTTTACGTATGTGTTATCTCTCTGCCTCTGGAATAGACTACTGCTACTGTGGGGAAAAGCTTTGGCTTTATGTGGAATGGAAGAGAAGGTGTGTAGTTCATCAGCACTTGCAACAAGGTGAAGATCATAAAATCATAGAGTCATAGAATGGTTTGGGTTGGCTTAAAGCTCGTGCAGCTCCTACCCCTGCCATTGGTAGGGATACCTTCCACCAGAGCAGCTTGCTCCAAGCCCCTTTGTCTGACCTGGCCTTGAACACTGCCAGGGATGGGGCAGCCACAGCTTCTCTGGGCACCCTGTGCCAGGCCTTCAGAGCAGAGCTGCTCCAGCCCTCGCAGCATCTCTGTGGCCTCCTGTGTTCTCGCCCAGAGCTGATGGTACTTCAGGGCCAGTCTCCGAATGAGGTATTAATGCATTGAGGGGCAGCAAGTGCTGCTGGAATGAAGCGGTTGGTACCTGTAATCAGGGCTGGCTGGCTCGTTTCAACTTTCCACATGCGCACATGTTGCCTTCTGCAAACATTTCCGGGGTACTCGCCTCCCAACTGAGACATATGCACTGAGTTCCTCAACTTTTTCTGCAAATCCCAATGATTACAGCATTACAATTAGGTGATGTTCCTGATGTTCCAAAGTGGAGCGGGGGGAGGGCTGAGGGGTTCTGCTGGGAGATACACAAGGAAAACCATGTTTTGCACAGAAGGGAAAAGGGGCAAGGAAGTGTTGGAGCCACAGTGCTGCAGGTGAAGAGGTAAGAGAGGCTTTGAGCCTTTATGGCTGCTAAGGGTGGCATGCGGAGAAGTATTTGACATTGTTTTTTGGGTGCAATTAATGTAACTTATGTTCTGCTTATTTCTATTTTGCTTGCTTTTCCATCCTTCTCCCAAGATTTCAGTTTGATTCTTTTTTTTACTGCATTTTATATTAGGTTATAAGGAAATATTAGGGTGTATAGGAAGAAGCTCTTCCCTGTGAGGGTGCTGAGGCGCTGGCACAGGGTGCCCAGAGAAGCTGTGGCTGCCCCATCCCTGCAGTGTTCAAGGCCAGGTTGGACACGGGCTTGGAGCAACCTGCTCTAGTGGAAGGTGTCCCTGCCCATGGCAGGGGCTGGAGCTGGATGAGCTTTGAGTTCCCCTCCAACACAAACCATCCTGTGATTCCTTCAGCTTGGAATGTTGGGTTGGAATTCAGAATCCCAGCACTAGGCAGGCTCAAGCTGTCGTGAAGACTGAAACTCAAGCCCAGGGGTGCTGGGGTTTGCAGCAGAATCCCTCTGGCATTTCTGCTGACTCAGCACATGGGTAACCCATCAGCTGAGCTGGCTCAGAGCCGCCATGGTTCTGGTGACACCGGTCTGCCTGCCCAGCACCATGTTCCAAGAACTTGTTCTGTGCAGAGACCTGTTGTATTCAAAGGTACTGCTGGCTGCAGGGCAGCCTTCAATGCAGTGAAGTGATGGCCACAGAGTCAATGGCTTTATGCGAGAGTCAGGATGGGAGAGCTGCTCCTCAGCTGCTTTGGTTTGGGCTGGCGGTGCTGTGTTGCATTCTGTCCATGATGTGACTTTAAGGTACATTTGCTGTTGGCCATCTCTGGGTGGGGACCTGTGATCCCAAACACCCTGCAGCCACTAAGTCAAGGGGCAGCTCCTAATAAATGATGAGAGTGAGGAGCCACAGCATGTCCATGCTGCCAAAACTGAGTGAAAATCCAATTCCTGGCGCCATTCCTGCTTGGTGTAAATTGCATCTCCTTTCCCATTATTGTACTAATGACTGTGATGGTTTGTACACGTGTGAGGGGTTTAGGCAGGGGACTGAAGAGCTCTGTGTAGTGAAATCTACTCCATATCCTTTCCAGCATGGGACAACATGGGCAGGACAGTGCAGTTATTTTGCCTTAAAAATCTATGCAATTATCAGTTGGCTTTTCCCCTCTCGCCTGTTTTTCCCTGGAATTCTGTGTGTACGACACTAGATGGGGCCCTCTGTGCGCTGGAGGAGCAGCGGGAGCAGCGCTCCCACTTCCGGCCGCGGTTTGTAGGATGGGATAACGCAGGAGCTGCTGGGGGAGATGCAGCCAGGCAGCCGGGAAAACGGGATGGGGGATTCTTTCTCACACCTACAGAGAGCAACACTCCATCGGAGCTGGAGCATCAAAGGTTATGTACACATCGCTTTCAGAGGGGGTTTTGGAGAGGAAGGGCTGTGTTTGCGGCTGGTGGTTGCGTTTTGGCTTTGGGAACACACGCTCACCTCTAGATATAGGTAGAACTGCTTGTCCTTCAAATATCTGCCTTTCCACAGCCATTTGTGCTGTTTTTCCTTGGAAAATTGTCCAAAATACGATGAGTTTTGACGCTTTAAGCTGGTTATTATTGCATGTTATGGCTCTGGTGGACAGGCACTGGCTGCTGCTCTGAGTGACGCAGCAGCGGTGGCGGCTGCATTAAGGGGTTCTTCCCAGCGCTATTCCCAGCGAAGCCGAGTGGCGTCAGCATTCCATGCCCATTCCCAGCCTCTGAAAGCAACCAGGGAAGCAGATTAGGGAACACTGGTTTCTAAGAAGCCAAAATTGTAACATCATTATGTACTGAACCGTGTCATCTTGATTATTCCATGCAGCTTTTGGCCAGCATAGAAACAGCTTGTGCATCTTGCTGGCATCCGGAATGATCATAGGATGCTGGGAAAATGCAAATATAAAGCAAACTTTGGGCACATGACTGGTGTTTGTGCTGTGAATGATAACCGAAAGGGACGTTGCTGTAGGAAACTCGTGGAGACACACAGGGTGCCGCGCAGAGGGTGGCTCCTCTGAACCATAGCCTTCCCATCAGTTTCCAGACCTTGTAGAAATGGATCCTTGATGGGTTGGTGGCCTAGTCCTGCAAATATTTATGCTTTCAGTTTGTGCTCAGCTGAATGGTTCCTAATGAATTTACTGGAATCGCTTCATTAGAGGCTCTTTGGTGGAAGACCAGGAGGATAATGGCATCTTTCATACTCCTACATGTATGGGCAGAGTTATAAAAAGCTAATGTTTAAGGAAATGGGTACATGCTGCTTAACTGTTTAGGAGCAGATGAAAATGGATGTATTTAAGGTTAAAGTTCTTTCCTACCTTCACATGCTTTGCTCATTCACTGCAGCACACTATCGAGCTGCATTGCTGCAGCAAGGGATGGGGCAAGGGAGGATGCTGTTGTCTCTCCAGTCTATGAAATGGGTTCATAGTCTCTTTTCAGTGAGAAGCCATCACTGCCTGCACCTCCCCTTGCTCAGCAACCCCCCACAGCAGGCTTCAGGAGGGTTTGGCTGATGGGTTCAATCCAGCAAAGTAACACGAATGGGATGGAAACAGCAACAGCATCCGCGGTAAAATACTTTGTCTTGTAAATTAAATGGGGCGCCAAGGGGATGTTGAGTTTTCAAGCGGGTTTCTGCAAGTAATGCAGAGTGATGCTGTTTCTCTTAGAGCACCCGAGTTAACCCGTGCCTTGCAAAGTTTGCCTTGCGTTTTGTAACTCATCAGATGCACAGACCCCTTATCCTGGGCAGCTTTCCCTTAATTTTCAGGTGGATGTGGCTTTCATACGCTGCTCAGTGGCCTTTTACATGATTCCAGCCACCAGTGGCGAAGGTGATCTGTCAAAGCGCACATTCATCCTCGCTCACAGAAATGGCTACTGCTTTCTGCTCCAGACACTTAGTCGTACACAGTGGAGCAAATGAAGAGGGGTTGGTCGGGCCAGCTCCTAAAATTGACTTGATCTTTGTATTGAAACCACCGTTCCCATGCTCAGGTGGTGATATGGGGTCTGTGGTTGATCACGGAGATGTTGCTGTCCCCATCTTGATGCTGATAACTCGATGCACTACGCAGGGGGAGTCAGGGAATAGTCATTGAGCTGATGTTTGCCTGTTCACTGTGGCGAGGGCAGTTTGAAGCCACCTGCGGATGGGGAGCTCTTTCAGGCATCTCAGTTTGTCATTTTGGTGACCTTTGCTTTGGGTGGTCAGTGCAAGGCAGCAGTGGTTTGCTGTCACCTTAAGGCACAGTGGAGATTTAGGTTGGATATAAGGCAGAAGCTCTTCCCTGTGAGGGTGCTGAGGCGCTGGCACAGGGTGCCCAGAGAAGCTGTGGCTGCCCCATCCCTGGCAGTGCTCAAGGCCAGGTTGGACACAGGGGCTTGGAGCAAGCTGCTCCGGTGGAAGGTGTCCCTGCCTGTGGCGGGGTTGGAGCTGGAGGAGCTCTAAGGTCCCTTCCATCACATACCAGTTTGGGATTCTATGACCACTGCTGGGAGCTCTGGTGCCTCTGTGCCCACCGCTGCGTTCAGGGAGCAGAGCCTGGGCTGCTCAGTGTGTGTTTGCACTGGCGGCTGCTCCTTCCCAGCCTCCCCTCCTTGTGACTGACCTGAACCGCTTCTGCCAGGCGCTCGCTCTGCCTCGCTCTTCATCACCTCTTGCTGCCTGCTAATGAATATATTGAAACACAGCAGCCCAAGACTGATCCCTGGGGCACTCCACTATTAACCTTTCCCCATGCTCAGAGTTGGCCATTTATTTCTGTTCTCTTTCCTATCTCTTAACTTGTTTTAATCCATGACAAGGCTTTATCGTTCACCTGGTGCTGTGTTTCCTCTATAGCTTTTAGCTAGGCAGGAACTTTATCAAATGCCTTTGGAGCACATAGAGAGGTCATACCTCCTATCCTCCTTTGGGTTACCCCTCTTTTGCCCTATGAACAGCTCCCAACAAGCAAAGGGGAGGCAGATCGCTGTTGCTGCTGGTTTTGGGGCATCATTTGAGAAACCTGCATTTTGGAAGTGAGGCACTTGGGTGCTGTAGACCCTAAAGGGCAGTAAGAATTTCTGTATTCCCTTACAGTTTTCAGTGCTTTTAGTTGGAAACCTGGTATTTTAGTACCTTGATATCTCAAGCCACAAAGATATTGGTCTGCATGGTTTGTTTTTCCACTGAGGAATAGAGATCTGGGTCTCGCTGCCTGAAATTTGACAGTGTCATCTACACTTGTACATCCGTAGAGCACTGCAGCCATATCTGGGGCTTTCAGATGAAGCACAGGGATTGATTCAGGTTTAGATTACTTGGAATACTTGAACTAACAGTAATCTGGTGCACACGCAACAAACCATTTGTGGTCTAATTCTGATGCCTCCTGGCAGCTGGTGCCTTGTGCATGGAGAAGGTTTGACATGTTGGTACAGCGAGTCCCTGCACTTGGGTACTGGATGTCAGTGCTTTGACCAAGCACAAGCGTAAGGAGCAGACGCCAGAACCCCTTTTGTGCGCTGTGTTCAGAAAGTTCAGGGAATTGGTGGCCGAAGGAAATGGGATTTCAGCCCTCAGAGCTCTTTCTGGCCCTGTGTACTTCCTGCAAGCAGCAAGTTCTTTCTATAGGGGCACAGGCTTTGTCTTTTTGATGCTGAAAGCTCATCAAGATCTGATGTTCAGCAGCGCTCCCAGGCACAGATTGTTTCGTGTACCAGGGTTTTCTCTAGCCGGAGGAGAAGACAATATCCCAGGAAACCACAGGGCCTGTAAGGAACTTCGCGCTTCCATAAAGCTCAGTGATGGCCCCACTTCATTCCCGGCCCCAATAACAGCAACAAAAAAGGAGGTGCTTTTCCTCAGTGTTTAGCAGGGAACCCAATACAGGAAGTCAGAGATCAGAGTGTGCATGTTGCCTCTGCTTGATGGGGCCCTACGACTTCTGCTTCGTTTCTACATAGGAGTGCTGTAGGCAATTGGGTTTTTCCTTGTCGTCTGTTAGGAGGGAAGGGCATCCCGGTTTACTCCTTTCCACGAGCTGGGAGCTGGCTTTGCCCTCTTGTGCTGTTCATTGTGTCAAAACAGGGAAGGCAAAGCCTGTTTGGATTGCATTTTTGAAGCCTGGCACTATAAAAGGTTCAATTTAAGGGAATTAAGAGGGTCGGAAGCATCCTGCCCAGTGGAGTTCAGCTCACGGGTGCTGTGCTGCCTGCATCCTGTGTGAGGATGGCATCTGCTGGTCCATCTCCACTGCAGCCTTTATGGTTTCGCTCTATTCCTGAATTTCACAGCCAGACAGAATGTAATTGTGTGGTGAGGGCTTTTATCTTTTCATCTGAAAGCTAAATCTAGATTTTATGGAATTTCTAAGCCTATTTAATAGATCGAGCAGGGCAAAGCCTTCACTTGCTGGCTATTTGCTGCATTTAACCCGAAACATTAAAAGGAACTGAACCAGAGAATCTAATGAAAGTCCTGGTTTAGATTGCGCTCTGTTCCCCCCAGTGCATCTTAATAAAGCCAGTAAAAATAACAAGAAAGTCACTTAGGCACAAACCCAGTGCTTGCATTTGGTGTCATTATTACCCTCAATTCGTGTATTTTTCTTGCAAGCCCCCAAGCCTTCTACTACCCAACCTGATGGTCCTACTGACTCCTCCTCATCTGAAGCCAGTTCACTGCTTTTTTCTACCCAAGTTGCTGCTATGAAGCTTCTCATGTCGCAAGGAGGCTGAAACTCCTGTGTCACTGAGTATTCTATACTCTAACAAATAGCCCTGGTGATGGGAGCTGACATGGACGCATGCCACGGCAGTTGTCCCCTTCTCATAGAATCAGAGACCGGTTTGAGTCGGAAGGGATTTTAAGGCTCATCCAATTCTAACATCCCACACTTCCAGCCCCTGGCAGGGAACCTCCTGATGGTTTGCTTCTGCAGGGGCAGGTTCCTGCAGCCAGAGGAAGGGGGAAAACTCTGGGAAAATCTGGTTTTAGGTGGCTGGCATCAGGGATGAGCATCGAGTGCCACTGCTGGAAGCATGATCAACAGATTTCCATCTCTGAAGTGCACTGTCCCATTTCTTGTGGAAAACTCGCTTTTATACACTCATTTTTTTTTCAATAAACAGGTTTTTCCTCTTCTTCCCCCAAAGTGTTATCTTCCTGAGGAGATGCAGAAGGACCAATTTGGGAAGGTGTGGATGCATCCCACCCTGCTGGACCAGTCGTGGTCCCATCACCCTTCCCACAGCAGCCATTGCCAGATGTTTCCAAGGAAACTGTAAAGAACTTCTGGACTTGTTCTTGCTCACTTCTTCTAAAGATGATTGCATGTTCTGAGAACTGAAGTTCCTTATTACGTCCAGCTTTTTATTTACTTGCTTTCCTCAAGAAGGTGAACTGTTCTTAGGCTGTGGCCCCATGTCATGGAAGGCCTGTGATTTTTTCCCCTCTTACGAAGAGTATTTTATGCTGCAGCCTCTCCAACCTTTCTCTTCCCAAGAGCTTTGCAAAATCCTGGTCCATTATCTCAGTAATAAGATTTCTGGCCCATTGGTCATCCCGAATGGGATGTGACAAAATCAAGTTGTCAGTCCGGGCTGATTGTAGTGGAGAGCAGAAAATACCATTTTTAGACCTTAGAGTTTCTGTGTGTCCCTTGTGCTCTACAGAGATAAAGACACTTGTCTTTGCTGCAGGGTTTTGCAGGGCCACAGGAAGAAATTGGTGCAGTAACCCCGTGTCCTTCTGTGTCGTATCCTTCCTTGTTCTTTTTGTTTGGAGAGTGGGAATGAGTTAAGTAAGAGTATCGTATAATCCTCAGCAGGCCAGTATCACCTCATCTTCTGTATGTCTTGAGGTTCCTCGGTCCAAGAGGTCTCTTATGCTACTTAATGGCAGTGCCCTCAAACGCTCCTCGTCTTCTAACTTTATACAGTTCTTAACTGATCAATTTATTCCGAATTATAAAATGTTATGGGGCTCTTTATAGCAGGGTCATCTGCTGGAGGGGTTTTATGTGCATCTCCTTCAGTGAATCAGTTTGAAATAGCCTGAGAGCAAATCCTAATGGCTCACCAATGCTTATCTATGAGATTATTATCTTTTCTTCTGCTTGAGCTCCTAATGCTGCCTCGCTTCAGTTCTGTGCTGATGTTGGGCAGTGTCCTCATCAGGTGTTGGTGCTCGCTTGATCTGCCTTGGTTCTGCTCTGTGCTCCTGAGAAATAGCACGTGGGAGTTCTCTTCCTTCTCTGGATCTCATTTCACACTTGTTAGTTCTTATAACGTGCTTGAAGTTGATGTTTTTGGGAGGCCTAGACCTCCTCAATTGAGATCCATGTTGCATTTCAACTCCAGTGGGTGCAGTGTACTCTTCCGATGTCGCTGGTCATCCAAACCCAACTGCCACAGCCAGGTTTCTGAGCTGGTATGTCTCTCTTTCTTAGGATTAAATGGACTTCTCTTCCCAAAGGAAGACACCGTTGTTCCTTCTGTTGTCTTTGATTCATGTTAGTGTTTAGATTTTTCTCACCCCTCTGCCTGAATGAGATGATTTAGGTGGCCTGGGCTTGCTGTGCTTCAGGGTAGGTAAAGGTCTACCTGGAACATCCATTATATCACCTGGATATCCATTATATCATCTTTTCTTTCTGTTTTGTGTGACTTGTGTTAAAGGACATCCTTACACGTGATGAGACCTAAAGGAAACTAAAACTGAGCGAGGAACCTGTGTTTCGTTTGCATTAACCCTACAAGGGACATGCGCTAGTTACTTTTGCCGTTGGCACAGCCGGGCTTCCTCTCTGTCTCTATTGAGCAGGGAATTTTGCTTGATTCTTTAGCCAAAGCAAGGAAGGAAAAGCAGATGTGTAGTAGAGCAGATTGCTCATAAGAGGTTTTTAGATGAGCATCTTCACTGAGCATATGTCTGTGCGTATACACATATATAGTGCCCTATACAGTCTACAGTCTGTACATGCAGTGGATATAGTGTGAAGTAGACACTAACTTGGATAAAATCAATTGCCATTGGTTAGAATCAACTAGAGCACATTGTATTAATTAGATGTAATTCCAAGTTTGATACCAAAACCCTGAGGCTCGTTTTTGCTGCTTGGTTTGACAGTAGGTGCTGTTAAACTAAAGCAGTTTGACTTTACACCCTCTTCCTCCGCTGCAAAAGGCCAGTAAATAGTGAGTATTCATGGTCATTTGTGAATCACATCTGTCTCCTGTACTCCTTTACAAGAGAGCTCATGTTCCCTCCACGCCTGCAGTGGAGCTGAGCAGTTTCAGACCATTGAAAATACATAATTGTACAAATTAGCTCATTATTTGTGTAATTATTGCAGCCATGTTAATAATTATGGAGTATTGACAATGTATGATGTGCCTATGGTTAATGTACAGGGGCTATTGAAGTACAGTAGTGATTCCAAGGAAGTTGGGGCACCTCCCATATGAAGACAGGCTGAGAACATTGGGGTTCTTCAGCCTGGAGAGGAGAAGGCTGTGTGGAGACCTCAGAGCAGCTTCCAGTGTCTGAAGGGGGCTGCAAGGATGCTGGGGGGGGACTCTTCATCAGGGCCTGTAGGGATAGGACAAGGGGTAACGGGTTCAAACTTAAACAGGGGAAGTTTAGATTGGATATGAGGAAGAAATTCTTTACTGTGAGGGTGGTGAGGCCCTGGAATGGGTTGCCCAGGGAAGTGGTGAATGCTCCATCAATGGCAGTGTTCAAGGCCGGGTTGGACAGAGCCTTGGGCAAGGCATCCCTGCTCATGGCAGGGGCGTTGGAGCTACGTGATCTTAAGGTCCTTTCCAACCCGAACTATTCTATGGTTCTGTGATTCTAAGTTCATGTGGACACTCCAAATCCCTTCTCCAAGCGTCACATGTATGTTGTGTGTTCACAGCATCTTCATGCTTTACAGAAAAGCATCTTCCTGTCAACTACGTTTTTAATGTGTCACTCACTGTGCACATTCCTAAAGTCATTTTGTGGGACTAAAGATGTCTGGTAGCTATACTGTTTGTTATCAGCCTCTGCAGTATGAAATATCTGATTAGACCTGCAGGTAGTGAAATGGAAAATGAAACACTTAGGGCACATGCTAACAGAGCAGTCTTATTCCCTGCATGATCTTTGTGGGATGCCTACAGTAAAATAATGAATGAAATACCAGGATGGCAATTTAAATGTGCCACAGGGATAGTGAAAATATGAGGCAGAAGTCCCAAAGTATGCCACTGTTATGACCCTGTATGCCGCAATCCTGCTTAGAGCTGTGCATGTTTTAAGCTCTGCTCTTCTAAACCAGTGACCATGCTGCAAATTGAATTTAGGTTCTTCCCAAGTGTATCTGAATAGCATGCAAAGAAGCACAGGAAGAGGTTTATTCAGTTCAACTGATTTGTTTAAGACCATGACCCTAGGAATTCGTATTCACACGAGTGATGTTGTGCTGAGGAACAAACGTCCACAGCACTAGAGGTGTTTATTTGGCTGGAGGTACACACGTGCCTCAAAACACACATCATCAGATCAAAACTCAGGTAAAAGAAGGGAGGAATAACACATGTACAGCCTGGCTGCAGTTAGGAAGTCACACATCCTTGAGTATTTGAGCTAAATGGGAGGATGTGTGCTTATGGGCAGTTGATGGCCAGGTTCAGATGATGCTTCGACCTGCGGCTGAACCATTTTTGGTTCTTTTAGAATCTCTTTGCAGTTTGTATCATTTTTCTTCTCGTGTTTATTCATTTCCAGTGCATGCCACTTGCTGGAGGACGTTGCTTGTTGGTGAACAATGTGGCTTATCTCCCCAGGTCACTGTGGGTCTGTATTAGCGCTGGTTGTGTTTCTGTTTGTCTGAGTGCAGACACTGTTCTTTATGGATGCAGCCCAGCTCTTCACATCTCTCATGAAGTGATTTGCCCTGGAAGAGGCAAAACTGATTTTCTGCTACCTGAGAAAAACAAACCTGCATTTGTTTCCTTTGCCACCAAAAGGGTATATGGGCAGTAGGAGCTACAGCAATGTCATCTACTGGATGCATTGGTAGTCAGGGAGGTGGCCACAGTCACCAGATCCTCAGGGTCCTGCCTTGTTGAACCATGGACATCATCAAGCATGGGGAAATCTGGTCCAATGCTTATCCAGCCTCACTGCCCATGGATCCTGTCATTTCACCCCAGCAGTTAAGCATTGGGCACAGTTTGTACATGGTAGGGTGATCCCAGCTCCCTTCTTGCCTTTCACAGATGCCATTTCCAAGCACTTGAAGCTTCAAGACCCACACTCTTCCAAGAGGCTGAGCTGAAGTTTACCCTGTGTGAAGCTGAAGCAACTTTCTCCAGCCATGGGAGCCTCCCCTGGTCCTCATGTGCTTGCAGAAACAGCCAAGAGCAGCCTCGTGATGGTGTCTCACGGCTCCTTCAGCATCCTTGGTGGCCTCCTCTCCTCTGGTCCCTCAGCGGTGATAACTCCCCTCTGGACAACAGTGAGTACATCTTCTGGTAAATGAGTACGCATTTGTTCTGCTTTCCAGGGATGATCTTTCATTGTGTTCTCTCCTCTTCCTGTTGCTTGATGGCTTTGCTCTGGGCTCTTCCTGTTGGCTTTGCCTCCTGTGGGTTCACCTCTGTCTCCAAAGCCTGATGTGTTTTCTCATGGGCAGTGCACAGTGGCTGTCATGCAGTCCCCTTTATTCCAAGGGGCGGTTGAGGAGGTGAAGGTGTAGTGGTTGCCTTTGTCTTTGACCGTGGACGGTGTTGGTTGGATGGCTGTAACCATTAGGTACAATGGGATAACCAATGGTAACCCCAGATGTTTGTTATCAGCAGATTCAAAGTGGATGTTTGCCTGTTCTGGCCTGGATATGGAAGTGGCTGAGGGAGGGATGGTTTTCTGTCCAATGGGAACATGGGGTTTTGCTTCCTTGGTTGTTTTTTGTCAATGCAGATCAGCCTCATCTGTTGGGTACCAGATCCTGACCCTTAAACCAGCCTTCCTCTCCTTTGCTTGCTGGAATTCCATACGGCTTAAATCATAAACCCCCTATCGCTTCCTAAGAGGATTATTATGAAGTACACGAGTAACATAATTAAATGCTTGTCATAATACCTGATTAGAGCCTGGATTTAGAGATGGAGCAGCATTATGCAAAGATACATTGTAACTGGGTTAATAACAATCAAGTGATTTAATGTTGTACATCCCATTCCAGCCTAAAGCAGAATAGTCTGAGATGATTAGCGCAGTTGCAGCTATGCAGAAGTGCATGTGGCAGAATGTATGTGACACGACTGAATAAATGAAGGGGGGGTTTATCAGTGAGCCAAAACATAAAGGTGCTTGAAGGGGAGAAAGTGCTGTTGGGGCACTCACTGAAGCTAGTCTGGAAGCTGCAATGATTCTTGGCATATCTGTGTTACTGTGGATTTGTGGCCGCTGTGGGCTAATATTCCTAATGGAAGTAAGCAGAAGATATTGGGCTGAAATTAAAACCATCCTAATGCTCGGTGTTGTCTGCAGAAGGATGCACTGAGTGGATACCCTGTGCTTGATGCTTGCCGAAGGTGAAGTCCTACTGAAGAGCAAAATCCAGAAGGATTTAAGGCTGAGAGCACTTGGCTTCAGTTGTCATGGGCAAGGTGAGCAGGGAGCAGCTGTGGGCCTTCCTCTGTGTCTGTCTAATATACATCCTGTCTGTGGGGCTGGGTGCCCCACAGGAGCACTGGAGTCCTAGAAGAGGTTGTCATGGCCTTCAGTTTCGTGCAGTGTTCAAGGGGTTTATTTTTGTATGGCTTTGGTAAGTTCTCCTTGCTCTGTGGAAATGAGTGAAGAAACCGAATTCTGATCATAGGCTGGTTTGTGTTGGAAGGGACCTTAAAGCTGGACCAGGAAGGGGCCTTCCACTGGAGCAGGTTGCTCCAAGCCCCTGTGTCCAGCCTGGCCTTGAACACTGCCAGGGATGGGGCAGCCACAGCTTCTCTGGGCACCCTGGGCCAGCGCCTCAGCACCCTCCCAGGGAAGAGCTTCTGCCTAAGAGCTCATCTCAGTCTCCCCTCTGGCAGGTTAAAGCCATTCCCCTTGTCCTGTCCCTACAGGCCCTTGTCCAAAGCCCCTCTCCAGGTCTCCTGGAGCCCCTTTAGGCACTGGAGCTGCTCTAAGGTCTCCCCTTCAGGAGCCTTCTCTTCTCCAGCCCAGCTCTCTCAGCCTGGCTCCAGAGCAGAGCTGCTCCAGCCCTCACAGCATCTCCGTGGCCTCCTCTGCCCTCACTCCAACAGCTCCATCTCCCTCTTGTGCTGCTGCCCCAGAGCTGGATGCAGGAATGTCCCCATCCCAGCCTGCTGTGTGTTGTGCTTTGCAGAAACACCATTCCCTCCTCCTTGCAGCAGTGAGGGTCATGGCTAGCTTAGCTGCAGGACTCTGGGTCTGGTAATGGTTGAGATGCAGCCACAAGGAGCTGAACCCCAGTGCTTCTGGGGAAACAGAGCTAAACAGAAGCAGTCCTGTGCTGCTGCTTGCAGAGCTGATGCCTGCTGCAGTCAGTGGAATTCCCTGGCATTGTGTGGGGGCTGAAGCAGGACCACCAAAGGGGATTTGTGTTGTTCCTGGATGCAGAACTCTTCTGTCGCTCAATGATTTGGTTTTACTGCCATGAAGACGGACATGTTGTGAGGCAGTGCCCTAGAGACAAGGAGTGCAGAGCCAGCCGGATTCCTTCTGCTCTTCCCAGTGAGAAAACACTGCAGTAATGCAGGGCAGGGATTAAGGCATCCGCTGTAATCCATTTACCTCTGGGATTCCCCGGCACACCTGTGTGGCAGACAGAAGGATCTGTCATCTCAAGTGATGCCATTCTATAGATAGAGTTGGGGATGGTGTGGGAATTATCCCAAATGCTGGACTTTGATAATAGGAAACTGCCCATCTACTGTCTGCAATCAAAGACATCTGTGGAAGGTCTCCAAAATGCAGTTTTCTGAATATGGAGGGGGGAGGGAGAGGGACATTGTCAGATACAGTGCCATAATGAAAACTTCATTAAATACCGGAATATAGGGGATTCTTCATCAGGGCCTGTAGGGACAGGACAAGGGGAATGGCTTTAACCTGCCAGAGGGGAGACTGAGATGAGCTCTGAGGCAGAAGCTCTTCCCTGTGAGGGTGCTGGGGTGCTGGCACAGGGTGCCCAGAGAAGCTGTGGCTGCCCCATGCCTGGCAGTGTTCAAGGCCAGGTTGGACTCAGGGGCTTGGAGCAAGCTGCTCTATGGAAGGTGTCCCTGCCCATGGCAGGGGTTGGAGCTGGGTCAGCTTTAAGGTCCCTTCCAACCCAAACCAGTCTGGGATTCTATAAGAAGGCTTTACCTGCTAGAACAAATGAACAACAAAGCTCAGTCAATGAAAGGAAGGGGACAGTGAAAAGAAGTGTGTAGGGTTTAAAACTATGGCAAATTAACATCTTACAGTCTATGTACAGCAAACATAGCTCCCATCACCTATGGGGAGCATGTGCAGAAGAGTCAGCTTGTGCCTGGATTGAGGGTAGAGGGAGGGGAATAATCAGTTTTCAGTTACAGACCATAGCTGGAAGTGTTATTATAAGGGAAAGAAAGTACATGTTCTCCTGAGAGGTGGAAGATAATATTACAGTGATGCTGTGATTTGGACCAGGCGATCTCTGCTGTTCCCGTCCAACCGCATCCGCTCTGCGGTTCGAGCACGAGCAGCCTGATTTCTCATTTCCACTGTCACTTCCTATCTCTAGAAGCATTGGGAAGAAATTTGAGCAAACTATTTTTAGTCAGGCTTGCAAGCTGCTGATTTTCTTCCATTCCGTGCTACATCTACACAGCCAGTACAGGATACATTCTTGAGGGCAGCTTTGGTTCTGTTTCCTTTACTTTTTGCTCTTAATTGCTTCTTCCTTGCAATGAGGCCTTGCTTGGACCACTGATGCCCTGCTCGTGCCTTCCCCTGTCAGAGGGACCCTTGCTTCAGCACGTACCCCTGCTGCTATCTGCAGTTTCATGCACTGATGGGATTCAAATGTGGTTTTTACCTTGCAGGAACAGGCATAGGCAATAGTTTGTTTCCAACTGCAAGCAAAATGGTTGAACAAAGGATGTGATAAAAAGGGAATAAATGAAAAAGAATCCTAATCTCATAATTTCTGAGCACAGTACAAGCGTTGGAGTTGCTACTAAAGGAGTAGTCTGGCTTTTGAAGGGCCACGAGTTCACCTTTGTTTGCATTCAGGCAGTATAGGTGAGTGAACAAATGCATCTGGCAATGCAAGTGCCAGCCTTGCTCTGTGCTTGTTTGAATTTCAGCTCTCTATTTCTGCTTTGCGTTTCCTTCCCAGCCTTTTCTGTTAGGGGGAGGGATGTGTCCCCCATATCAAACACTCTTTAGGTATTCCCAATCATTAGAAGACAGGAAAATTGGATTAAATTTATCCTAACTAGATGTGTCTTCATTTCATGCCTTAACTTTCTTCATGTGCCTTACACTGGTATCGCTTGATAAATCATGAAGTCTCTCTAATTCTTTCCAAGTTAGTTACTCCACTCATTCTTTGGTTACATAGAGTTCCGTTCATTTCACGTCTCCCGGGGCTTTTGTAATGGGATACAAGGCACCATTATGAGTAATCTGTCTTCTTTCTCGTATACAGAGAGAAGTAGATTTGATTTTAAAGGTAGGCTGATGAACAGCTTCTTATTTAGAGGGAAGATGGATGGTGGGAACAAAATAGATTATCTCGGGTAGCTCTGAGTCATAAAGCTGACAAATGTCTGATTTCTCATTTGGGTTGAAAACGGGGGTTTTCGTGGCAGAGTGCAGGAGTCCTGGGAGCATCCCAGGCAAGACCCAGCCAGCCCAACCACCCCTCTCCATTGCTTCAGTTCACTGTGAGCAGTGGGGACCTGGCACCAGGCGTGCGAGGCGGCTGCTGTGACAGTGCTTGATGGGAGGCCAGAGAGGCTGGCAGCAGGGAAGGACGTTCCATTTGTCTGACAGTCTGAGAGGTTTAATGCCGGTTGTTTTTATTCCTGATTTCTGCTCAGGGGGACTGAGCCCTTTAACTCCAAGAAACACAGAAATACCTCCTGCTTTGCTGTCCCTTGATGTAATTCTCCCCCCTGAAGGATTACATAGCTTCTGTGCATAGGGAGCTGCTGCAATTCCCGAGGTCTGTGCACATCTGCACTTAATTCCGGATGTAAGACTTGGAGTAGGTAAGTGGAGGAATGAATAAGTGACACAATAAGTGTCAGGTACAAATGATGAGAAAATCATGAAGACAGGATGAGAAAGTTGGGGCTGTTCAGCCTGGAGAAGAGAAGGCTGCGTGGAGACCTCAGAGCAGCCTTCCAGTATCTGAAGGGGGCCTATAGGGATGCTGGGGAGGGACTCTTCATTAGGGACTGTAGTGAGAGGACAAGGGGTAACGGGTTCAAACTTAAACAGGGGAAGTTTAGATTGGATCTGAGGAAGAAATTCTTTACTGTGAGTGTGGTGAGGCCCTGGAATGGGTTGCCCAGGGAAGTTGTGAATGCTTCATCCCTGGCAGTGTTCAAGGCGGGGTTGGACATAGCCTTGGGTGGCATGGTTTAGTGGGAGGTGTCCTTGCCCATGGCAGGGAGGTTAGAACTGGGTGATGTTAAGGTCCTTTCCATCCCTTGAGACTTCTGAAGATCTTCAGGGGATTTAGGGATAAGGCATTTTTACTTACCTGGATGGGGAAGGGCTGAGGAAGAAGTGTAGTTATCCTCACTTGTATGTACGTCCTCATCCTTCTCACAAGGGGAGCTCAGAGAGGGTGGTGCGAGGAGAGTGTGGCTGTAAGTGGCCCATACAACCAGGCAGGAGGGGCTGGGGGCTTGTCAGAAGGGACTCGACTCTTCTGCATCCATTCTGATAGAATCAAAATGGTTTGGGTTGAAGGGCCCTTAAAGCTCCTCCAGATCCAACCCCTGCCACGGGCAGGGACACCTTCCACTAGAGCAGGTTGCTCCAAGCCCCTGTGTCCGACCTGGCCTTGAACACTGCCAGGGATGGGGCAGCCACAGCTTCTCTGGGCACCCTGTGCCAGCGCCTCAGCACCCTCACAGGGAAGAATTCTGCTCAGAAACACCCAGCAAAGGGCAGAGGGAAGTGTAGGTGCAGGGGAATACCTGCTGAGTGTAAGCACTTGGATGAGAGCTAGGTAACTCTGGGGCCAGAATGGTATTATGGTGGTGAGCCGGACCCTTTGCAGTTCAAAGCCCTGTGATGGCAACAGCATACAGAGGCGATATTCCTCCTGCTGGCTTGAGGTCTGATGATCTTTAAGGTTCCTTCCAACCCCAACCATTCTGTGATTCTTCAGTGGCCTGTGATGTGCTGCACAGCAGCAGTGAAGACCCAGGAGTGCGGGGGGGGGGATGGAATGGAAGAGAAGTCGAAAGAGAAACAGGAGAAGGGACCCGAGAATCCATAATGATAAAGCTGTATGTGATCAAGTTAATGGCAAGAATTGTGTTAGGATGTAAGGTAGGACTTTAATGCATGGTTGCTATTTATCATTCAGCATTTGGCGATGCAGGTGCCCTTCTTTCCACCACAATTAGAGTTTATAAGCTGTATAGCAATAAAGTTGTTACTGTTGGAGCCAGAAAGCAGGAGAGAGCTGAGCTGATGGATGTGCATTTCAATGGGCTACAGGAAGCCTCTGTGGGTGGAGAGTAAATCATGCCACATGCACCAATACCTAGAAAACATGCTGCATGCAAGAGGAACCTCAGTGCTCGTTGGTGTGATGGGTGAAGGGAGAGCGTGCGCTGGAGCAGAGTGCAGTTAGGGTTCCAGCAGAGCATGGAGTGAATTGCTCATGGCAGGATTCCTTCGGTAGTCTCTCTGAAGGGGAGGTTGATCTGGGGTGCAGATTGTCTGGTTGGTCCTTTATGCAACACCAGTCATTTCATTCTTCCTGAAACTAACACAGAGGAGATGTGACCATCACTTCCATTTCTCCCTTGTGTGGCTTTCAGTCTTCTCCCACCTCCTCTTTTACTTATTTCTCTTGTTCTGCTTGTGGATTTTTGGGGATTTCTTTATTTTGTGCGTTTTTGGTGGTTCTTTTTCTTTCCTTTGTATCATTCAAGTGCTTGATACATATTAACCATAGACCAGAACATCAAAGGAGCAATGCAATGGGAAAGCAGAAGAAAATCTTACCATTTTCCGATTTTTTTGCAATTATCTGCGTGTTTCTCAGTGTGTTTCAGAACCTCCACATTGCCCCATACCAGAGGACCTGCCTTTGCTGTACGCTGTACCTTGGTCCTCATGCTGCATCCTAGGTGACAGTAGGCTTACCCTCATCAAAGAGCAATGCAAGTCATTTCCTGGTTTGGCATCTGTCCGTAATACTCAATTTCCTGCTTTGTTAACATGGTAATTCTGGAAAAGACCATAATAATAATAAAAAGCCATCTTAGGCCATGCTGCTACGCACCATCAAGTATCCACTGTGTGAGATACCTTTTTGGCTATCATGCTGATTATCAAGTTGCCTGAACGACACTTGCCTCCTTTAGCACTGCGGTGTCATAGGAGCACTTTGCTGTACATTAAGAAGGGGCTTCAAAAAGCTGCAAAGATGAAATATGAGTTATTTCCTATCAATTATTTACCTCTCTGAGGGCCTGGAATAGGTTGTGTCATCCAGATGTTGAAGTGCCTTTATGATAATGTGGCTCCAACAAGACCGCTTTATGGTGGTAGTTAATAGAGTAGAATAATTCCTAAGCACATAATAAATCTCACTTTGCCTACATCAGATTCTATAGTGTGGGAGGCCATAAAGTAATAAACTGCAAACCACCTGTTTCTTTTTAGGATAAAAGCTAATTATGCTTGATTCATAGGTCTATGGATGGTGTCAAGACACAGCCAAAGCTTTGGTGAATGGTGGTCTATGAAAGGCAGGTGAGATCTGGGTCTCTTACTTAATAAATGGGGTTTACCTGTTTCTTTAAAACATTCCAGAGGGTTATTTTACCAAAGAAAAGCACCCATAGAAGAGCTGATAGAGGGAGTGTGGTACCTGCCAGCTGACACCCGACTGAGATTTAATGGAACATGGTGTTCAAGGCCAGGTTGGATGGGGCTTAGAATCATAGAATCATAGAATAGTCAGGGTTGGAGAGGACCTTAAGATCATCCAGTTCCAACCCCCCTGCCATGGACAGGGACACCTCTCACTAAACCATGTCACCCAAGGCTCTGTCCAACCTGGCCTTGAACACCGCCAGGGATGGAGCATTCACAACCTCCCTGGGCAACCCATTCCAGTGCCTCATCACCCTTACGGTAAAGAACTTCCTCCTTATATCCAATCTAAACTTCCCCTGTTTAAGTTTGAACCCATTACCCCTTGTCCTATCACTACAGTCCCTAATGAAGAGTCCCTCCCCAGCATCCCTATAGGCCCTCTTCAGGTATTGGAAGGCTGCTATGAGGTCTCCACGCAGCCTTCTCTTCTCCAGGCTGAACAGCCCCAACTTTCTCAGCCTATCTTCATACAGGAGGTGCTCCAGTCCCCTGATCATCCTCGTGGCCTCCTCTGCACTTGTTCCAACAGTTCCATGTCCTTTTTATGTTGAGGACACCAGAACTGCACACAATACTCCAAGTGAGGTCTCACAGAGCAGAGTAGAGGGGCAGGATCACCTCCCTCGACCTGCTGGTCACACTCCTTTTGATGCAGCCCAGGGTACGGTTGGCTTTCTGGACTGCGAGCGCACACTGCAGCCGGCTCATGTTCATTTTCCCATCGTCCAACACCCCCAAGTCCTTGTTGTCCATCCTGTGATTCTGTGGTTAACAGTAGACCTCTGCTCTACCCTACCACCAAGCACAAGGTGGTAACCCATAAGAAGTCTGAAGTACAGATCTTCAGGCATTGCAAGCTGCCAGGGGTGTGGGTACGAATCTGAAAAGCCACAGAATGAGATAGTGGCTCAGAGCCAGTTAAAACACTACCAGGAAGCTTGTCCTGCCCATCGCCTTCAACTCATGGCAGCGTTTTTCATCACAGCTAATGGTGCCCAGCCACTTTCTGGTTCGTTTGTACTGCTCCAACTTTGACTTTTGGGCTTCAAGATAGTTTTAACTTATCAAATATGCTATCAGTGATGGCTCCCTTTTCTCTTAGGCAATGATGCTTGGGGAACACTTAGATTTAACAAGCCTTTGGTAAGATGGCAGTAGTACTAAAAACTTGCTTTCAGTCATCGTCTATTAGCGCTTTTGGGGAAGAGCATTTACTTCAGCTAAAGAAAGCTGTGAGGTAATAGAAAACTCTGGGAGGAAGAAAACAATGGCCTCAAAACACAAGTTTTAGTGTTTGACGCTTTCCCTCCTGTGCACTTCTAAGATACTCAGAGATAATGCAGCCTTAGTTGTTCCCCGGTGTTGATGTGGCCTTTTCAGCTTGCAGTTGCTGCTGTGCCTTTCCGTGGAATCAAGCACCACGGTGTAATTGTGCCCAGTGAGTAACATCCCCTTTGAGGCCCGGTTTTGTTAACACTCACAAGGAAATCGGCTCCACCGTTCATGCTGTTTGGCTTTCTCTGAAGTCAGGGGTTGTTACTGTGGGTAGCAGGAGTTTGTTTCAGGTTGCTCGGGGATAGCCTCGGTATCAGCTGATGTTTGTGCTGTGTAGTTATGGAGATGCTTTCTTCTTTCTTTATACTCTGCAAGGGTTGGAAACTTTCTTTCACAAAGGAATTAGCTCTTCCCAGCCTAGCCCATGAGAAGTCTTTATGTTCCTGTTGGCCTCTTTGGAGAATTGACTTTGTGCAATGCGCTCTGAGTGTGTTTAAGAAATAATGATGTGTGGGATAGCAAGAAAAAGCTGGGGCTGTTTTCTGGTGGAACGTGGGAACTGGAGCCTGCGTTTGGAAGCTGAGGGTAAATTTAGATCATGTTACTGTGCTACCAGTTACCTTGAGTGGCTCTATTAAACAGGAAGTGAGAACCAATGCAAGGAAGGGAATGAAACACAGTGAGAAGGTGACTGATTGTACACCTCTGACATGGACACAATGAGCTGAGGGTTGGGGACTGCAGGAGACAGAGAGTGGTTCCCGTGGGGATGATGTCTCTTTGCCTTAAGTAGTGGGGCTCAAAAAGGTGGAAGGCAATTGATAACTTCTCTGTGTTGCAGTGAAATACCTTAAGTGTACCCAAGAAAGAAGAGTGCAGGGCCTTCATTGCCATTCTGAATTCAAATTGAATTGAGTGTTATTGGAACAAATGGTCATAGAATCATGGAACGGTTTGGGTTGGAAGGAACCTTAAAGCTCATCCAGTTCCAACCCCCTACCACAGGCTTGGACGCCTTCTACTAGAGCAGGTTGCTGCAAGCCCGTGTCCAACGTGGCCTTGATCGTAAACTCTTTGGTTGTTAATAAAGAAAAAAGAACAATGTGAAGCACAATATCTTAACATATCCACTTCTGAAACGTGGTAAAATGAGGTGGCATCAACCTGAAAATGACAAATGAGAGTGCTTCTGATCTGGTACACTGTTTGCCCTTAAAAACCGCTGGTGAGTAGCTATGGGCTAAACAAAGTTGATCCATGGGTCAGCACAGCTTTGGATTCTTACCGTCCATTTGAAATTGTTGTATCTGCCCAACTCCAGCATATAAACCCACCTTGTGAAGCACTCTGAGCATCGAGTGTTCTGCACATGCACTCAACCATCTCTTTCTGTCTTGGTTGCAAACTTCAATTGCTGCTCTTGATTTCTGTGTTTCTGGTCAGCATATTAAAGTACAATTGATTTTTAACTATGTATATATTGGATCGCAGTGTGCCCTTTGAGAGGCTTTTCTACATAACGTTGACCTGCTTTCCTTTCTGGTCAAGTAGTGTATTTTATATAAATGCATCTGTTATTTTCCCCAGCTGAGATGCTGCTGTTGGTGGAGAATGAGAGCATTAATTTCAGGAGTAGCAGGGGTTTCTCCTTATAGGCGCTGGAGCAGTCTTGGAGTGTTCAAAATCTCATTTCATTCTTTCTGCTCTGCAATGGTTTGATGTAGATTAAGAAAATAAATTGCGACTGATATTTGTTAACTCTGGCAGCAGCAATAACAGAGATCAGCTCCAAAGGAGCCGCACAGCAGGGTAAAGTAATTCTGTCCTGCCCCATGGTGTTCAATGGTGGAGAATGGGGCTAGAACATCTGGGGAGCACCAAAGCAATACAGGCTAAAATCCCTCCATCTACCTGGACTTACTGTGTGGATTATTTGGCCAGTTGATTAGACAACTGTAATAGTTGTTATTTGTCATAGAGCAACTTGCAGAAACCTAAACAAAATTAACAATATTCTAAACCTTATTCTCTTTCAGTTTAAAAACCAATTGCCGGAGTGTAGGGGATCTCTAGCATCAGGAAGAACAAGTATTGGTTTCTTGCTTTGTGGCTTTAATTAGCAGCTGCAAGGGCAAGTTTGCTTCTACCCAAAGCAGCGCAATCACAGGAAATGGGGATGTAAGGACAAGCGTTTTGAGGTGAACATGGCAACCTTTAGTAAAAAGTTGAAGCAGTCTCAGCCAGAACACACTGAAAGGCTTGGCTATATCTTAGGGATTGAGGAATCGTGGTGAAACTCTGTGTGAGATGAAGGAATCTCATGGACCTCCTGTGATGGGGGATCAGGAAAATGAGGGAAGACCAGGCTTTGTGGCTTTCTTGGTCTTTTTGCATCATTCCTTTGCAAAGACTGCTCACGTGTGGGCTAAACTAGCTGAAGAAAGTGGTTTGAGCTGAAATAGGATTTAATGGGTTTGGCCACTCAATATTTGTGTTTTAAACTAGGCAGTAGTACCAGTGTATGGGAAAAAGGCCTCAATAAATGATGTCCTTGGATGCACGTTGAAGGAACGGGTTGGTCCCATGAGGCAGGAGCCCCAAACCCAGTGGGTCCGTATCAGCTGCCCAGGATAACCTTGCAGATGATAGAGTATCCAGATGAGGTCCAGTTCATAACCCTGCAGAAGATGGGGCCTCCAGATGATGGTTTGGTTCCCTTTTGTCTGCAAAGATTCCTGGTGTATCCTAAGTGCAGAGAATGAGACAAACAGCTAAATAGTTGTTTCATGTAACCTGACGTTTCCTCTGGCCTGTGCTGTTGTAATGGCTTACTTGTGAACATGGATTTGTTCATTAACAGAGCCCTTCCTAGCAGTTTCTGTTCCCATAGGATACTAATTTTGATGTGCTAAATGTCACTGTTGTGATGCTGTCTCAGTCCTTTTAACTCATTAAACTTGCTGTGTCCAATTAAATGCTGAGCCTGAGCTGCAGTTTCAGTCCTGCTGGTTTGGTTCTGTTCAGCATGTAAATACATTCCATGCCATGTAATTATAGCAGCTTCTTGTATTGAAGGTTTGTTCAGCCTGGAGAAGAGAAGGCTCCTGAAGGGGAGACCTTAGAGCAGCTCCAGTGCCTAAAGGGGCTGCAGGAAACCTGGAGAGGGGCTTTGGACAAGGGATGTAGGGACAGGACAAGGGGAATGGCTTTAACCTGCCAGAGGGGAGACTGAGATGAGCTCTTAGGCAGAAGCTGTTCCCTGTGAGGGTGCTGAGGCGCTGGCACAGGGTGCCCAGAGAAGCTGTGGCTGCCCCATCCGTGGCAGTGCTCAAGGCCAGGTTGGACACAGGGGCTTGGAGCAAGCTGCTCTAGTGGAAGGTGTCCCTGTCCGTGGCAGGGGTTGGAGCTGGAGGAGCTCTAGGGTCCTTTCCAACACAAACCAGGCTGGGATTCTGTGACCAGTACTGGGAGCTCTGGTGCCTCTGTGCCCCCCGCTGCATTCACAGCACTCAGTGCTGGTTCTGTTGGCACAATGTGAATACAACTGTCCTCTTATTTCCTCCTGTAATAGCAGCAGAAAAATCCCACTCCTGATTGTGTAGTCTGCTGTACAAGTGTCTATAACTTGCATTTTCCTTTCATGCATATAAACAGCTTTATGATCTGTAAGGAATAAGTGAGAAGATGATCATTCCTGTTATGATTACTACGTGCACCTTGTTGTAAAAGTTCCTGATGAAATACCAGGGCACCATCTTCTGTAAAGCCATCACATTTAGATCACCCTAAAGAACGGGAGTGCAAAAAGGTTTCTTTAGAAGTACAGCAGCATCCCTTTGCAGTCAAAGATGTGCTGTTTGTCCATTTATTTCTAATGAATCTATCTAACCTCTCTATCTCTCTAATATAGCGGGAATATCTGCATGCATCCTTTGAGAGAGGTCTGAATTCCAGACTGCATCATCACAATAGAGAAAAAGCAGTGTAGGAAGGAGCTGGCTCTCCAGGGATGTGCAGCAGGCTCAGCATGAATACAGCAAGCTGGACACAGGTTTATGCTTTCAGAAACAGGGAAAGCTTGCCCCATGCAGATCTGCTGCAGTTTGACTGCCTCTGATGTCCGATTGTGTCCATGTTTTGCTGAAGATTACAGGACAGTTTGGAGCTCTGATTTCCAATTTCTGGTGGGGTTTTGGTGTTGGTTTGTTTCCTTTACTGAAACTTCATCCCAGCTTTCAAGCCTGATGTTAGCAACTTCAGAGCATCCCCAGTGTCACGGTGGCCAGAGGAAGAAGAAAGCAAGTGGTCCCTCTGGCACAGGGTCCTTATATTTATGGCCTATAACTCAGATTTAAACGTAAAAGGTGGTACACAAGTAACAAAGGAATTAGTCATTCAGCCACTGTGGTCCTTATTGCACTCAGCTGAATGTCTCTGGAATAGATTTCCCTGAAAGGAATTTCCTCATTTGGCAGCTGGTTGTAATGAGGAATAATAGATAAGAACTGGTGTTCATACAAGTAGTTTTCCTTGTAATTCCAAGACTTGGCTTTACACTAGCTCGGTAATTAGCACATCCTTAGTAATCACTGTGAGCATGAACTCTGCCAGGCTGAGAGAGCTGGGCTGGGTCAGCCTGGACAAGAGAAGGCTCCTGAAGGGGAGACCTTAGAGCAGCTCCAGTGCCTAAAGGGGCTGCAGGGAACCTGGAGAGGGGCTTTGGCCAAGGGCCTGTAGGGACAGGACAAGGGGAATGGCTTTAACCTGCCAGAGGGGAGAATGAGATGAGCTCTTAGGCAGAAGCTCTTCCCTGTGAGGGTGCTGAGGCGCTGTCAGGGGGTGCCCAGAGAAGCTGTGGCTGCCCCATCCCTGCATAGCATGGCTGTTCCCTTTTGGTACTGTGATTCACAAGAGTGTAAGACGTAGAGATCATGGTGTAAGTTCCTGATTTCCAGGGTGATGTTAAAATGCTGGAGTTCTGGGACTGTGTCTCTTGTTCAGTATGATCCTTATCTCCCTTAGAGAAGTTTGTGATAGGAATCTTCAAGTTATAATAGCCTGCATTAATAGGATTGCTTCCCTATCCATGAAACGATACAGTCCTTTGGCTTTTTGCTTGCTTTTTCTATAAGAGGATCTGTTTACAAGGGCAGAGTGGTCCTGATTTCAGGAAAATTTATGGAAGAAGGTAGTTTTCCAACAAGAGGAGTCCACCTATTTTTGCTGTGCAACTTCATGCATCCCTGCCAGGGCAGCCTATGGTGATGTCCCCCATGGCACCCACACATGGGATGTGCCCGTGGTGGCCCTGCTTGATGCGCATCAGGGAATTTTGGTGTGGGACCAAGGTCTCTGTCTTAAAGCTCATGGTTAGGTGGAAAGTCCAATGGAGCTGAAGGGTGCCCAGCAGGAGAGCTGCCGTCTCGCTGGGGTAGCCTTCTCCTTGGATGTGTTGAAGAGCAGTCCAGTGACACCGTGTACTGTGAGTGTTCAAATTTCACCAAGCCATAGAGGATTGTTCATTTTTCTTCTATTTTTATCCCTCTCCTGTGGCTATTAATTACTCTTTCCTTTAACCGAGTGTGCTAATTGATTTTCCTGGTCGTACCTTCTACTCATGCTCAGTGTCCTTTGAAGGGTAGCGGTACAACCGAAGCAGGGAAGGTTGCAAGGGATGTATGTGCGCTGTCATATGCACCTCAGCTAATTCCTTGGGTCAGGCTCAAAATCATGGAATGGTTTGTGTTGGAAGGGACCTTAAAGCTCTTCCAGTTCCAACCCCTGCCAGGGGCAGGGACACCTTCCACTAGAGAAGGTAAAAGTGTTATTCCCATGCTGACATTGATGCTGATGTTCTCCCAGCGCAGTGCTGGGACATCAGAGCAGCAGATCCCAACCCATTCTCTCTGCCCGGGGAGGATGCAGCCAGGACACCCTCTCTGCCTGCCTCTTATTGTGTCTCATTGATAGGGATAAAGCTCAGCCAAGGGTCTGCAGATGTGGATGCTCTTCTTCCATTGCCCCACAGAGATTTGCATCTCTCTTTTCCCTTTTATTAATGAGGAGTAGCCCAACACTTTGCTCTTTGCTGTCCGTCAGCTTCTGAGGTGTCATTGGAATTGATGCTGTTGACAGAAAAGCTTGAGAACTGTTTGCATGACGAGTTAACAGCATTTATGTTCCTCCTCCTGGTGTGAGATTTCTTCTTCCTAAGCTGTCACGTAGCACATCCTCAGCAGTGGCTATTCCTGCTGTGCAGACAGCATGAGAAGGCTACTGGTTTCTCAGGGCTGATTCTCCCAGCGTGGTGTGCTCTGTGCCAGAATACATCATAAATCTACATAACCCTTAGAGTTTGCTGCTACTTACGCCATTAAACGGAGAATATCCAGAAAAATCCATCAGTGTCTTCCCAGTGAAGTGCTGCAGCCGTTGGAGTATTGATGCTGATGGACTTCGCGCAGAGAAGTAATGAATCTTGGCTTTCAGGCAACAACAAAACTGGAAGAGCCTCTACATTAATCTCCTCAGTAAAAGCATCGTGTGAGAAATCTGCATTAGGATCACAGCAGCCCTTTTCTGTATTCGGAACTGAAAAGGTCGAGAAACTTCAGCAGTGACACTAACAAAGTTATGGCAATGATTTGTCTGTCTGGAGCCGCTCTGCTTTGGAGAGCAGGATGAAAAGAGTGGGCTCTTAAACTGAGTGATCTCTACAGATTGTGTTAAGTGAGATAAGGGGTGGTTTAAATTCAGAGATCATGAAGCACAACTGGGCTTAGAGGGGATGCAGAGTAAATCAGATGTGAAGGAAAAGATAGAGCGTGAGCTTAGGGAAAAGATTTCCTGGGTCAGCATATGCTGGTTGGGTGGGGATTGGCATGTACAAGCAAAACAAGATGCTTGGAAGTCAGTTTGGAAGATGGTGAAGATGGGGAGAGCCCAATTTAACTGAAGTTTTAAAGTAGAGATAAGAGGGGGAGAGCTCACTTTAACCCAAGGTTTCAATGAGAGAAAATGCTGTTTTCATAACTCGTACGCTCTGGAGCTGTCTTATGGCCCAAAATCTCTTGGGTACCAAGTGACCTGCTATGTCTGAGCACATCAGAGGCATTGTGATGAGCTCGTCAGCAAATAATTCATCTTCTCTCTAGGAGGACCTGAGCAGAAGCTGAGGATTGGTGAAGCTGTGTAGGGGCTGGGCTGCTGGAGATGGTGGGTATTCCCATTTCCACTGGCACCAGTAAGAAGCAGAAACCCCATGGGAGAAGGGTAAGCGAGAGCAGTGGGTCCCTCTGTGCTGGGCAGGCAGCGTTTCCCGGGGCGTTGGATTTGGTGGTGGTCCTTAAAGTTATACTGCCATGAAAGAAGGGGAAAAAAAGGCTCAGTGTTGCCTCTGGTGTATGTATAATTAGTGAAGTATGGGAAAAATGCAGTATTTAATGAAGATATTTTCAAGGGTGCCGAGGTCGATGGGTTTGGATGTAGGAAGGACTATTCAGGTTGAAAACTTAGCTCTCACTGCTACAAAATCATATTGGTGACCCCCCAAATAGTCCTGCCACAAAAAGGACCCCAAACCCAACAAACCAGGACATTTTCCCCTCCTATGGAATCTTTTCTGCCTTTGAACACCATCTCTGAGCTGCCACAGGGTGTCCCTGACTGCCCAGCACAACCCTGACTCCCACTGAATGGGCAAGAGCGAGAACAGGAAAGCCTTCACCCTACTCTGTGCAGGAGGGAACAGCAGCACATGGAAGCAATCCTGCAGCAGACACCAAGGGGTTTATTTTCTGTTTCCTAGCTATTAAATGTTTCATGTGCAGAAAGGCAAAAACCCAGCCCCCTGTGGCTGAAAAATAAGATTTGAGGGTCCCTCAACAGCATTTAATGGTGCAGCTGGGCAGAGGTCTCTTCCATAACTCCCTTTTTACCAATGCTTCTTAAATTCACAAGGAAGTCGCTGTATTGGGAGCCTCCTGGGAATTCCATCTCTGCATCATTTGCTCAGTGCAGCCACAGAAAGCACTGCTGTGGAGTATAGAATGGACAAGATCCATTCTAGATACTATATATCCATCTATATGCTATACATCTATATACTATATATCCATCTATATACTATACATCTATATACTATATATCCATCTATATACTATACATCTATGTACTATATATCCATCTATATACTATACGTCTATGTACTATATATCCATCTATATACTATACGTCTATATACTATATATCCATCTCTATACTATACATCTATATACTATATATCCATCTATATACTATACATCTATATACTATATATCCATCTATATACTATACATCTATATACTATATATCCATCTATATACTATACGTCTATGTACTATATATCCATCTATATACTATACGTCTATGTACTATATATCCATCTATATACTATACGTCTATGTACTATATATCCATCTATATACTATACATCTATATACTATATATCCATCTCTATACTATACATCTATATACTATATATCCATCTCTATACTATACATCTATATACTATATATCCATCTCTATACTATACATCTATATACTATATATCCATCTCTATACTATACATCTATATACTATATATCCATCTCTATACTATACATCTATATACTATATATCCATCTCTATACTATACATCTATATACTATATATCCATCTATATACTATACGTCTATGTACTATATATCCATCTATATACTATACGTCTATATACTATATATCCATCTATATACTATATATCCATCCTATATACTCGCACCAGTTGTGCTGAAAATGCCTTATGGAGTGAAAGAAACAGGCAAGCAGAGACAAGACTGCTTCAGTTACAGTTTGTTATACATACACAGAAATGGGTCGTTTCTCCTGCTACTGGACAAGCCCTGCAGTCCTCAGCAGCTCCACACAGCTTGTACAGACCTTGCATTACCTTCACTGTATCATTTTCACCTCTCATTGCAGGTGGCTCATCTCTGCTGCTGCCTTTCCACTGCTTGTGCCCTGAGGAACCGGCTGAAGTTCTCCCTGAAGCCTGCTGAGGGGCATCTGTGTGCAGACTGATTTCTGAAGAGGTAAAGAAGGCAGGAGAGCCGAGCACATGCCCAGCGTGCCCCAGACCAGAGGCTTCTGCAGCAGGTTTGCAATAGGCACCAGTAGTAGCTCTGTCATCTGTGACATCTTTGAGTGTTATGAGGACAAATAGTCCCAGCCTGGTTTGGGTTGAAGGGACCTTAAAGCTCCTCCAGCTCCAACCTCTCCCACGGGCAGGGACACCTTCCACTGGAGCAGCTTGCTCCAAGCCCCTGTGTCCAACCTGGCCTTGAACACTGCCAGGGATGGGGCAGCCACAGCTTCTCTGGGCACCCTGTGCCAGCGCCTCAGCACCCTCACAGGGAAGAGCTTCTGCCTAAGGGCTCATCTCAATCTAAATAACAAGAGCTGGTATCTTCCCGTAGAAGCCCGGTGGAGAGCAATTTAATGTTTTCTTAGGGAATTTGAGGTGGAAAACGTGGTAGTCTATAAGGGCAGCGATGTCTTTTTCAGGGCTCTATTAATGCTCTGGGGGAAGAGAAATGTGTGTGTGTGGTATACATGTGTATACACACACATATATGAAAGAAGCGTATGCATGTGTATGCATATTACGAAGACTATATGCTAATTTGTGCTACAGCTCATAGATGTTTCTGAGTATCAAGACACGTTTTGGTGGTGTTAAAACACTTCAGCCACCCCTAATTTTGTGTATGAAGTACCAAGAGGGGATCATTATCACTGAGAGCTGCCAGAGGACACCCCAGTGAGTGTCTGACGTTTTCTCTGCGGGACACCTCTGGCAGGGCAGAGAAGCAGACGTGAGCTCTCGTGCTGTAAGCAGGTTACAAAGCTCCTCGGTGGCGAGGGTGACGTTGACCATCTGCTCTTACAGCCATCGCTGGCTGGCTGGAGCTGAGGACAGATTGTGGTACCCAACCTGCCTTGTCAAGTGGTGCTGGATGCAGGGAGGGCACAGTGATGGGCTGCAGCAGAGCAGTGAGGACCCTTCCCTCCAGCACTGCGAGGCTCAAAGCCTGCCCTGCCACTGAGCTTCAGCACTGAATTTGATAGCTAAGGGTTGTGGTATGGTGCAGAGGGTGAGAGGAGGGATAGCAAAGCCTGAACGGTGTGATGGAGGCTCAGGCAGAAGTCTTCAAAGAGGTCCAGCATCCATCCCAGACTCCATAGCTTTGCAGGTTATCGATAACTAACTCTGATGGGGATGGTGAGAGGACAGGAATAAGGGAATTGGGGTAAACCAGCAGCATTTCCATAGGATTGTAGTGTCTCTGTGTGTTATGGGTATGCTCTAAAGCAGTCACTACTGCACTCAACTAATCCCATCAGAGGATTCACCGTCTCACACCAGCACCTGCATCCCAAGTTCCTGTGGTATGTGTAGTGCGAGCAACCACAAGCTCCTTCCTCAGCAAATGGCTTCAGTGAATGCATGGGTATAAATAAATAGGGATAATGATGTGGTGTAGTGGATGCACTGGTATAAATATATAGGGATTATAGTGTGTTGTAACCCAAGTGACTGTTTTGCCCCAGTTTTGCAGTTACTCCTCTGATCTTTAGACTTCTGCATTACCAGGAATAACTACTTTAGTACCTGACATGCAGGAGGCATATTTGCCTGTAAAGCATCTCATGTACTCTTTATGCTACGTGCATCCTCCATCTGCAGGCATCCTCCCGGGAGGACAGTGCTCCAGAGGTAAGGAATTCCTTTTCCCAGATGAATTAATTCTTAAGGACCAGATTCATTTTTAGCAGGGAGCATTCATTGATTAAACACGTTTACTTAATATTATATGTGTCTGTATGTACACGCCACCACAGAGCCTGAATTATGCAGCTGGAGCTGCTGTACTCCAGCCATAACAATAACTTGTAAATCACAGTTATTGCTGAAACCAGAACTCGGTAATAACAAAATGATCAGAAAGCCATAAAGAATAAAGTTGCTTTGTCAGGATCATTTATTCTCTGATCACAGAGACGATAGGAAGTGGTTCTGTGTTTAAATGATAGATGAGGGCCATTAATATAATGAGAGACCTTCCAGGATTGTTTGTAGCCAAAATGAAAAGGGAAACTTTAACAGGCTCAGGAGTTTCTGAAGCCCAGAGAGTAGCTGGATGTCGTGGTAGGTTTGGTACAAAACAGAGCCTCGTACACTGATGGATTTCACTAGTATTGTGTGTGGTGTGTTACTGGGGAGAAAACCCATTAGTTCCCGTGTTAGGCTGTGAGCACCCCTTTGCTCCTTCGAGGCTGTTTGAGCAAACCTGTAATGACTTCTGACAACCTAAAAGTCACTTTTATCTCATGGCACTGCTGCCTTTGGCAGCTGACTGGAGTAAAAAGCCCCATTACAAAATGCACAAAGGCTTTGCTTCCATAAAACTCTGTGAAATCCTGGGTGTTCGTGGGCAGGGCATTGCTGTGTCCATAGAAATGGCTGTGCCAAGGGCTTGCCTCTAAAAGTGACAGCAGAGGAGCTGTAGTATTAAATTCCATCTTCTCAGTAGAGCTGATGCACAAGCACATGCAGACACACAACCAGCACAAGCTGCTGAAAACTGGCTCGGATGCCTGTGGCATCTCCTGTGTCGAAGGGGATATTGCACAAGGAGTATTGCAGGGTAGGAGCGGTGGGGAGGAGGCTGTGAAGGTGTCTGATTTTACATGTGATTGTTATGGGGAGTAACCTGCCAGAGGGGAGACTGAGATGAGCTCTTAGGCAGAAGCTCTTCCCTGTGAGGGTGCTGAGGCGCTGGCCCAGGGTGCCCAGAGAAGCTGTGGCTGCCCCATCCCTGGCAGTGTTCAAGGCCAGGTTGGACACAGGGGCTTGGAGCAAGCTGCTCTATGGAAGGTGTCCCTGCCCATGGCAGGGGTTGGAACTGGATGGGCTTTAAGGTCCATTCAACCCAAACAGTCTGGGATTCTATGTTTCTGATCAAGTTGACCATTAGTGCGTGAACATCAAATGCTGCATCCACAGCATTGCTAACTTTCTATAAGAAAAATCAATGTTTTTAACAGCAAAGCACTAATCCAAATGCTTTCGACGTAACGTGAAAGAGGTTGTGTTGCTTTAAGAGCTTTGGAGTATCCTCTCGCTAAACTGAACAGTATTTATTGCAAAATGTAAGGAGAAAAATGTAATGGGAAGCTTAGGGAACTGGTTTGGCCAGTCAGAAGTGGAAGTACCTGTAGGCATTATATTATCACTGTCATGTCATAGACCTCATAGCAGCCTTCCAGTATCTGAAGGGGGCTGTAAGGATGCTGGGGATGGACTCTTCACTTAGGGACTGTAGTGACAGGACAAGAGGTAACGGGTTCAAACTGAAACAGGGGAAGTTTAGATTGGATATAAGGAAGAAGTTCTTTACTCTAAGGGTGGTGAGGCACTGGAATGGGTTGCCCAGGGAAGTTGTGAATGCTCCATTGCTGGCGGTGTTCAAGGTGGGGTTGGACATAGCCTTGGGTGGCATGGTTTAGTGGGAGGTGTCCCTGTCCATGGCAGGGGGGTTGGAACTGGATGATCTTAAGGTCCTTTCCAACCCTAACTATTCTATGATTCTATGATTCTATGATATACAGGTAGCATTTCTGCAGTGTGT
Source organism: Amazona ochrocephala (assembly GCA_039720435.1). NCBI lineage: Eukaryota > Metazoa > Chordata > Aves > Psittaciformes > Psittacidae > Amazona > Amazona ochrocephala. Next base: position 1,563,514 of record CM077881.1, on the reverse strand, counting down.
TTTGTTAGGCTGTGCCTGGGACCAGTACCAGTCCATGTGGAAAACTACAGTGTGGAAACCTGTAGTTTTTAGCCTGTATTAATGCTAATGAAGTCTTGCAGTCGGTGAAGTCTTTAGGCAAACGAAAGGTACATTCAACCAAGAGGAGCTCCTTGCCTGCGTTCTGCTGCAGTGTGGACAGAAGGCAGAGCTGTGGGGAGAAGGAAGAATACTTTTCCCCCTGCTGCTGTGCCTCTCCTGAGGCTCGTCCTCGCTCTTTGACGTGGGTTTTCATTTCACATAGAGTCTAAGAAAAGATTTCGGAGAGAGGCATAATTAATCAGATGTAACGGGAAAGGAGAGTACACGACAAGACATATGTTAATGCCCTGGCTTCCTGTGGAGAGTGAGAGTGAGAGTTAATCCAAAGTTAAATACCATCTGGCTTTGACCTATTGCTGATGGGCTGATGCTTGGTTGAAGGTTGAATGGCTTCTCAGGAAGAGTTTTAAGCCAAGGCGATGGTGTGGTTTTGCTGTGGACAAATGCGCTGTACCTGGGCAGAGGCTGTGGGCTGAGGACACGTCCCCTCTCCCACCAGTCCCAGTGCTCTGATCCCTGAGCCAAAGGGCAGCTCTGCTGGGCGTTCAGCTTGTTTTCCTTTCCCCTATGCAGCCACAGCCTTAGGTGGTGTTTTCAGTCATCCTCAAGTCTATGTTCAAGCGTACAAGATCTGAGCAAGTTTCCTTTCTGCTTTCTCTCTGTGTGTAAGTGGCATCAACCAGCACTGTTCCTTGCTTTAAGTTTTGCAGTAGATTGTTAGGCTCTGAAACGATGGACCAGTGCTTTTGAAGCTGGTATTCCCTGTTCTCACTGGGGACAAGCACAGGTAAACGTGGCTGCATGTGAACTGCAGGGAATAATTGCAGCCTTCCCACAGAGGGTCGTTGGTAGTCCCCTAAGCTCTTCTGTGCACAGAAGTTTCCGTGAGTCAAGGACACCCAGGTCTAATACACACATCACAGCATCAACCAGATTGGAAAAGACCTTCAAGCTCATCCAGTCCAACTGTTCCCAGCGCTGCCAAGGCCACCACTGACCCATGGCACTGAGGCCTCGTCTCCACGGTGTGTGAACACCTGCAGGATGGTGACTGCAGCCCTGCCCTGGGCAGTTCCAATGCTGAGCATCCTCTGGGGCAGGAATTGTTCCTCAGCTCCATCTAAACCTGCCCTGGTGCAGCTTGAGGCCATTTCCTCTTGTTCCATCCCTTGGTCCTTGGGAGCAGAGACCAGCCACCATCCTTCTTTCAGGTATGATGACAAATTCCAATGGCAAGTACTTGAAAAGACTGTCAGGTGGATATCAAGGCATTTCCTAAGTGACCCAGAGCTAAAATAGGGCCTACCTGGGGCCTTGCTGCCATTTCACCATGTGTAAAATGCACAGGAGAAGCCGTGCATATAACTTCAAGATGTATTTTTGTAGGTTGCTGGAGGAAAGCAGGCAGCCCCTACAATAGGCATTATCCGCTCCTCAGCTGGTTCGTTGCGTTTTGTATAGGCTGAAAGAAAAAGTCCTGTTGTGCTTTTCTTGCAGGCGCAGAAGGGAGATCTGAGAGCTTTCTGGTGGGAGGCTCATCCAGCTCCGTCCTTGCCTGGGGCCACCAGGGACTGGTGTGTGGCCCCACATGGGAGGAGTGGAGCTGGTTTGAGCTGCGGCAGTGGCTTTTGTCTCTACCCTAGGGGTAATGCAGATCTTGGTGGTAGGAGGCTGTGGGAGGAGAAAAGGGAACAAATAAGGAAGGAGGAAAAAATAGATCCTTTCTCCTGTTTGGTGAGGAATAACTTTTGTGGGGAAAAAAAGAAAAGGTAAAGGAAAAAGGGGGGAAAAAGGCACTTTGTTATTTTTATTATTCATTTTATTGTTAAGAGAATTTTGTCTGTTACAACAATTTAAAGGTCATTTAAGGAAGCTCATGGAAGCCACTGTTTAGCTCCTTAGTCACAGAATCCTGGAATGGTTTGTGTTGGAAGGGACCTTAAAGCTCCTCCAGCTCCAACCCCTGCCACGGGCAGGGACACCTTCCACTGGAGCAGCTTGCTCCAAGCCCCTGTGTCCAACCTGGCCTTGAACACTGCCTGTCAGTAAAAGCCCTGCTGCAAACGTTCCTCCTCAGTGTGAGTTTCACTCAGGGTTGTGCGTGTCTGTGAGTTCCTGAACACCCTCCAGGTGCTCCTCTAATTCTCTATTTGCCCTCCTATCCCACTGCAGATGCCTGGGGATACAAGGATGATTCAGCCTCCAATTTCCCTGATTCATCATGCTAAGTCCAAGGATGAAATCTGCTCCCCTTAAATCCTCTAATACTGGGGAGATAATTTGTTTTCTAGCCAGAATGTATCACAGCATTTCGGGCTTCTCACCAGTTTGAAACTGCATCCTCAGTGCCATCCCATTTGTTGATGTTACTGGGTTTTGTTGTTGTTCTGCAGGAAGAAAAGCCCGAAGAAGTATTTTCATCCTTTTATTTCCTTTTCCATTCTTCATCTCCAGGATTAAGACCTTTAAGTCTCAAGGTCTTTATTTCAGTGAGCAGCGTTCCTACCCCTTCTGAATTACCATGTTTCTTTCCCCACAGGCTTTAGCATCAATCACAGTCTGTTAAATGTCAGTTCTGTTACTTCCTATATTATTATTTTTACCATTTTAGATGCCACAAACTGAGCTTGCATTGTTGATGGAAGTGACAAACTGCATCACCGGCTCCTTGCGTGGCTGAGTTGCTCCATGAAACAGGCTGGTTGTGCTTTGGGGAGAGTGGTGGGATAGGGCCAGCATTTTGGGACTACAGTGCCTTCACTCTGGGTTGTCTGGGGTGAAGATATCAGTTCTTGGCACTCAAGAGTTGGCTTTAGAGCTGGCTGTAACCCCCTGGGGTATTTAATTCATAGTAACAGAGCAAGGACTGGAGCCACCTCCTGGACATCACCACTTGCTACACTTGGAGAAACGGTGGGGTTTTATGCGTCTGTGTTGATGTCATCTTCTGATGAGCACCCAAGCGCCAGGCTGGGCTGGAGAACCTATGGCTCCCAAGGGATTTGCCAGGCAATAGCACAGACACTGCAGAGGTGATGTGAATGCCCAACAGACCGAGCACCACTGGCTCTCAGAAAGGCTTTTCTTCCTTCCTAGCTCAGATCCACCCTTGGGTTACAGCAGCTGTGGCTGTAATGATTTGCTTTGAAGTGAAATGATGAATGTGCCCTGCAGAGCTGCCTGTCTGGAGCCCTTCCCTGCACAACACGTTTCTCTCTGTGAAATCACTGCTTGGGAGTTCAGACTTGCACATAACTCGCTGAAAGTAGTTATCAGAATTGCTTGGGAGTGGAAGCACAAGGAAAGTTAAAAAGTGAGACTATAAACCCTCCTGTCTGCTTTTGTTCTCTTTAATGCAGGGAGTTCAGAATGTGATTGCAGGTGATGGGTCTCAGTTCAAACGCTGTATTCCTTCATCCTTTAAAACATGCTAAGCCAAACCCTTACCCTTCATGAAGCAAGAGGCTGATAGCTTTTGGCAATTGTAGATTTATAGCTGGTTTTAATAGGATGCTTTCCTCTGCCTTAGGGCAATTCTCATTTTGGCCCATTAGCCATGATTCTTCCTCGTGATTTGCTGACCCCAGCACCTTAGAATATTATTCAGTAATAATTGTTAGCTAAGTAGCACAAAGCTGGGAAGCAATCATGTGTCTTGGTATCAATAGGGCAAAAGGCAGGATGCAAAGATCACTGGAAGCTGTGGGTGATGTCTCCTTGCTGTCCACCTTCCCTCCTCAGAGCCTGGCTCTGGTTCAGTAGATGGGGATTAATGAGTGCCTTCAGAAGAGACCTTGTCGTTGCTTTACATAGCAATTCCCACTATGGTGCTGATTCCTTTCATCTTTGGGGAGACGTTTGGGGGTGATGAGGTGAGATTCTGTTTTCATAACGCTTTCAGCATGTGTGCTAGCAGTTGGTCATTAGATTTGCCAGTTTTCTTTGGGGTCTGTAATATGTTTTCACCTGTGAGCATGGGTGGATATTTCCTTTCCCAGTCTATGGTGTCCTGCACCTGGGCTTACTGACAAGCATCATCTCCTTGCACCAAAGGTGACAATGGAAGGAGAACCAAGCAGCTTGAAGTAGTTTGTTAAAGGCCTATAGAAGGGATATGCGTCACACCGAAGTGAGCTCAGTACAGGTCTCATTCTCAGAGCAGCATCATTTCAATTCTGTTTTCTTTTCAGTCTTTTGAAATCAGAAGTCGTGCATGGGAATGTCGAGAAGTTAGGGTGGGATGAGCACCCTGGTTTGCACAAACCCTGCAAGGCATGGCTGGTCTGGAGGGATCTGTGAGGTGAACTTGGTTCAGCTGGTGGCTCTGATGGAGAGGAGGGGGAGAAAGTGGATGACCTGTCCCATCGAGGCTTCAGCTTGCTGGAAGAGGTTTTCCATATAGCTGTTGCTTGAGTGCCAAACCTTGACCTTGCTCAGAGCTCAGGACAGAATCTGTGGTGAGAGGCATAGGAAGAAAAGAAAGGAAGGACTCAGAGAGTTTTCAGGACTATGTTGTATAAGTATTAGGACATTAGGATTTATATATATATATATACATATATATATACACAAAACCCTGTTCTAGATGAAACCTGTGGCTCTAAGATACACTTGCATTCATGCACACCCCCCCGTAATTCCTGGTAAGGATTTCTTTGTACAATCCCTGCTGTAAAGGGCTGGTCTCAGAAAGACCCAGGTAAAGCAGCAAATGCAGCATCTGTAACACCAGAGGAAAGGAAATGTTGCAATAAGAGGTGTGAGGTGTCTGTAAGGCACACGTTTTATTTCATTTTCCCAGTGTTAAAAGGGTGGTGATGTATGTGGGAGCATGGGACTCCTGAAGGTCAGTCCTGTGATGCTTGTATGATCTTCATATAAGTGTACGTCTGGTGGAGTGAAGCTGGGTTGTGGCAGCAAGTCTGTAACAGGGGAAAATACCAATGTTCACACAGGAAAAACAACCCATTCAGGAGCTGGCTATTATTTGAAGTATTGCCCACAGCAGAACGAGATAGTACATTAATTTCTTGGTTCAGATAATAGGTCTGCACGGGTAATCTTTGCCCGATTGAAGAGAGAGGTTTCAAATGTGCCTTCCAGGTCGCAATTTCATTTTGATCCTAAAAGAGTATTTTATCTGATGAGTTATGACTTGCAGGACAAGCTCCTTTCTCAGGATGGAACGTGTCAGTGATTCACTTGTAATATGCTGCTGCTTCTCTTTGAGGCTTGACAAAACTGACTGATGCCTGATGGCTCCCAAGTTGCTGCTACCAAATGATGCCTGAAAACCTCTCAAGAGCTGAAGTTTCCCTGCTTACCTACCCAAAGGTTTGAGGAGGAAGGTGATGAAGGGCAGTGCCATGGATCTGCCCGGGTTGGGGAGGGTCAGATATTAATATTAGACTTGCTCTCCTCTTTAAAAGGCTCTTTTTCTCACTGGCACATTGCAAGACACCTTATTGAAAACAAACTGTTTTGAGAGTAACAGGGAGAAGAATGATTTCTCCAACTGAAACCCACACTTTTTAGTTGGAACTGGCTCAAATGTCAGTCAAGAGCTCTCCTGCTGAAAGCCATTATAAATAGCTTCATAAACACCGATAGCCACAAAGTTCCCTGCAGTGAGAAAACTACTTGGGGAAAACCAAGTACGTGGTGGCCCTTTGCCCGGTGCTAACTCCAAGAGCAGATTGCCTCCTCCTGGGTCGCTGCTGTTATTTCCCTCAGCCAACTTGGGTGTTTTGCTTGAGGTTGAACATTCGCTTTAAATCTGGTTGATTTATCACAACCTAAAGGCATTATCACAGCAGATGAGCCCTGTGCTGATCCTGTGAAGGCGGCTCTTTGCAGGACTGCGCTTGGTGACTACTGAGGAACTTCCATGCAGATCTTTACTAAATATGAATACTTGGATTATTTTTGTTAATGTTAAGCGCTCTCCTGTTCCACACCATGTGAAATAGCAAAGGTTCAGCGCTGTAGCAGTGTAATTTGCTGCAATAGGAACAGCTCTTCTGTAGTCACCCTGCCAGCTCTTGCAATGAGCAGTCTCTTTCTGCTCTTGCCTTTTTGCTTCTTATTGCCTGTAGCTGTGAGAGGAGAGTATGTTTGAGGAAACTGAGAAAGAGTTGGGAGGGGATGAAATTGCAGTGCAAGAAAGCAGAGATAAGGAAATAAGAAAGCAAAGAAGTGGGAAAGAGAGAAGAAAAATCAACACTGAGAAATACAGCCACGCATAGCCATAGGGAAATCATGTAAATAGCGTATACGTGTGTGTTTATACGTGTGTATATCTATCTACAGACAGTCTTAGACTGCAAATAGAAGAGGCAAAAGGTAACCTAAGCAGACCACGCTGCAGCTAGGAGACAAAATGAAGATGGAGAAGATTGAAATGGATGCCTCGTGACATGAGGCAATGGCCTTGGGAGAGTCCTGCCGTGGAAGAGGTTTGATTTGTACAAGTGGTTTTATAATGGTATTGTCTGCTTCTATCAGACAAAGTGAAGATAACTGCTGTGTGCTTATACACAAAGTATTTTAATCTCTCAAAGTGTTAAGAACTGTCATTCAAAAGGAACTTTAAAGCTAGGATGTTTTCTATGTACCCTTGCGTGCCCTGGCTGGTTCAAGGCATACAGGCATGGAGATCCTTTTCAACAGGGCACGACAAGGAGGAGCAGAAGCTTTTGAAATAGAGAAAGTACTTTGAAGATGATGTGATAGTTCCGGTTGAAAAGGACATGCTCTGGTTTTGGCTTGGTATAACCATATCTTTACCTGGCCACTAAAAGGTCACTCTGTTATAGGTTTCATCACCTTGAGACTGATCATTGTAGACTCCAAAAGAAATGTTGGTCATGCAATTGGAATGAGCTTTTCCACTGCTGATGACTTTTCTGTTGAGGTATTAGTTTAGAGTTAAGAACTATAGTTTATAGTCAAGAACCTGGCCAAAGAGCAGAGGAATGGGCTGAGATAACTCAGCTAGAAGCAGGATATAGTCACCCGAAGTCCTTTCTTTTAGTGCAGCATGATAAGGAGGCTTTGAGATCTCCTCTTTTGACCTAAGCAGCTAGCCAGAAGGTGGTAATGTGTTTTGTTTAACCATCATCCAACAGGTTTCAGTGAATTGTCTCAAACTGATCAGGTTTGGTTTTATCTGTTGCTTTTTCATTATCTACTTTCTAACTCGTGGAGGCAATATGGAAGTGTCCCTGTGTGAACCTCTTGCCTTTGCACTTCTGTTTGCAGTCGTCCCTCCTTTTGGCATGCGTGTACCGTCAGTTTGAAGGATACAGCTGTCTGCCTTCAACTCAGCTCTGCCTCTGTGTGAGCAGTAGATCTTGCAGTTTCTGCTGTTTCGTGGATCAGTTGACAGTGATTTATTATAAGCTGTTGGTTTTCTTCTGGCCCTTATACTTGAAGATCAAGAGGTGGTGATCCTTTATGTTTCTCTTACCTTTGAAACAAGTGGAGAACCAGCCAGTGCACGTGGCTTGTTCTCTTCTTACCAGTTAGCTTGGAAATAACTCTCAAGGCAGAGACCAGAATAATCATAGCAATAAAGAATTAAAGAATAAAGAAAGTAATGGCATTTATTAGGTGTTTTTTAAATGACTTGGTCATAGATTTAGCCTCAAGCAGTAATGCATGGTTTTCTTCCAAGAAATGGACTAGTTGTAGTGTATTTGCCCATAACACATCTCTGCTGGTTTTCCATGAACAGTTGGACTATTCCAATGTGTCCTTTCTGCTTAGGCTTGGATTAAGAAATGCCAGTGTGCCCTGGTGTTAGCTGCCTGCAGTCGCATAGGTGACGGGTCTGGTTTGTTGGAGGCTTTTTGGTCTTATACACTAATACAGAAAAGGAAGACTTTATAAAAGTCTACTTTCTTCTTCCTTTCAGTGGTCAAAACAGTGAAAGACTTTTCTTCTTCACATATGAGTTGAGCAAGTTCATCTATGATGTGTCAGTTTGACAAGGGAAAGAGATGCATTGCTTCTGCTCAGACATGCCTTTATCTCTAAAGTGTTTTTTCCAAACCAGTTGTGTATTAAATGCATGCACTTGTTCTGGAAAACATCTCTCCTTGCCTTGCTGGATATCAGCTGTTCACTCGTACTCCAGTTTTTGGGGCTTAACTGGATTCTAACCGTAGCATGGCTTCGTTTTGCCCTCCATAAATTTGTTTTCAGGATTCTTTCTGATAGCGCTCTGCAAAAGGGGTCAAAAGTCTAAAAAACTGATATTGTCTAATTCTCCCTTCTTATTCCAAAGGCTTCTAGCAAATCCTTTGTTTTCAGAACTTGCATCGTTTTCGCTATTTAAATCAAGGCTTCAACTACTTTCCCGAAGTGGAATTTAAGCTCTAATTCCTAAAGTGGCATTAGACTTATATCTTATTATAATCATAGTTATTATTATTATTTCAGAGAAAGGGCCATGATGACTGTGAACCTGGACTTAGCTTCAGATCCTGGATAAGAAGGAAACTGCGAATCTGTCTTAATAGGCTCAGATGCTTTTCTCCATTCATCCATTGCTCCCCCAAGATATCATAGGATCATAGGATAGTTAGGGTTTGAAAGGACCTCAAGATCAACCAGTTCCAGCCCCCCTGCCATGGGCTTGCACCAAAGAGTTGCATTTTCTTAAGGGCAAAGAATACAGAGATATGTGCCTGTTACATACCCTTACCCTGTGCTGCAAAGCTTGGGAGGCTGCAGTTTCCTAGGGAAGCATCTGTACCATTTACTTTGCTTTACTTACTTAATTCCCAAACTGGCTGGTGCTGAAAATGGGGTTGAATCTGCCTTTGAGCTGTTGATATTGTGCTATTGATGTTCCACACATAGTCGACCTACGTACCTTGTGTGTGTACTAAATGATTCAATGAGTCAACATTCAAGCAATTTTAAATACCGTGACAATGAAGACAGCTCCCATGGTGTCCTGTTATGGTACGTGATCGTATGTTACTGAGTTCAAAATGCCTTCTCTCCCTAAATACATCTTTGTGTCTCCAAAGGGTATTATTTACACATCTATTTGTAAAAATACCCTTTGCCTGGTACTTCACAGTATGATTTAGCCTGCCTGGTATTTTATTTGGCATTGTCTGTTAATACCATGGCCTTGGTGATGGCATAAGATTTCTTTGGGTTATATTGTAAAAGGAAGTTTAACCAAAGCTTTGCTGTTTCGTTATTCTCTTCCTTTGGACAGTATGAAGAGTTTATGGCTTGCTGTTTTCTTTTATAATTACATGGGCTCACTGGGTGTCTCTTTCTCCAAGGAAGCATTTGCTGTGAATAGATGAAGCTTTCAGGATCTTTCATAAACCATGCGTCAGGCATTGAGTTAATAGAGTTCAGATCTGTCACTTCACAGATAACCCTGAAAACCAACAGATTGTCTTAAAAGGCAAGGAAATATTGCTGCAGATAGGACTCGCCGAGTGACAAGTGTCTGTTTTCAACACTTTTGGCTGCTGCTTCCAGCCAGAAGGAATAGCAACACCAGTGTGTGTTTAGCAGTGTTACTAATGTGATTGTCTGTTAGCACTGCCCTGGTTCTTGCTGTAATTACTTTCCCTCAAAAAGATTAGCTTATTAGGTTTGAGAGGATGGTGGGATGGTGGGAGAAAATAACTATTTGTCAGCACTGTTTGGCAAACATCATGGGTACCAACAGGCCAACACGGTTGTTTCCCATCCTGGCTCCCAGCCCCACATCCAGCTGCTCCCAGCAGCTCTCCTCTTCTCCCAGAGCCTCGGTGATGCTCCCATGAAGATGAATTGGACAACCTGTCTTCAAAGCAGGAGCTGTGATGATTTGTGGGAGAACTCTCATGGCTGATAGAACAGGCAATCCATCACATCAGGCCATCTCCTTTATCCTTCATCTCATCCCTCTTTATTGCAGTACTTTCACGCTCACCTTCTTGACTCTTCTCTCCCTCATTCAAACTCTGCTGCTTTGTAGATTGCGTCAAAACTTGGGATGATGGAAACACACCATCATTTAAAGCTCAAAGGTTCAACTCTGCGTGCATGGCAGGCATGCAGATGATGTGCTGTGTTTTGCTTGCTTGGTGTCAATGGGCAGTGTGCCCCTCTGCCAGCCCCACAGCTGATCACAGCATGCAAGCCCTCCACTGTCCTGCTGTCAAGTGCAGACCTCTTCTTCTGGTCTACAGGTATAGGCCTCATAGGACAGAATGGCATGAGGCTATTGGATAGCCATCTTCTTGGTTGTTTATATGTCCAGGAGAGCCTCAGCAACTCACTGGACCATGCATACTGGTCTACATGAGGTGATACAACGGCCTCCACTTGCTAATGCAGCTGGTTCTGTCATCTGCAAGGCCAGAGATAATTGGAAATCTATATTGTGGTGCTTTCTGAGGAACCAAACCCCATCGCCTCTTGCCCTGAAGGTAACTTCTTGTGACTAGTCAAAGGAGGGTGCAAAATGAGCTGTACAAAGCAATGAGCACCTGCAGAAATGATAGTGTCCTGATGGGCTTCCAGGAGCTGCCCTGCCCTGCATCCCATTGTGAGAAAACACAGATAGTACCATGACAAGAAATAAATAATGCATCGACTTCATTCTGTGAAGAATTAGTGTTTCCTCTTCGAAGGGAATAGTCACTCACGTGATTAATTGGCTCATCTTCAGAACAGGGGGAATTGCTGTCAGTGAAGAGCTTTCTGCAGGTATCTAGCTGGATCTCTTGTGGGGTTTTAGATGAGCAGGTTGACATGCAGTTGGAGACCTGGATGGTGATACCTCAGCTGCCAGGGACACATAACTGATGTGATGGGAATGATCCACAGCTGCTCAGCTTTAAACTACTGTGGCACCACATCACTGCTTTGTTCTGCAGACCCTGGTAGAGATCTAACAGAGGATACCAAATTCCGGGTATAGTATAAAGAAATTTATGTAAGTCACTTAAAGCTAATTTTTGCACCTACTTGGTAAGATGTGGTGTGTGAAACGCTTCTTTGGCTTCACAGATAAGCCTTTTTCCCTCTTAGATAACAATTTTGCTGTGGCCAGTGTGATTTTTCTTCAGTATAACATGAAAATTTGGCTTCTCCATACCAGTTTTGCCTTCAACCATCACTAGCAGCCTTTGGCAGAGCTTTTCAAGCTGGCAACTAGTTGGATCTCAAACAGATTTGCCCATGGATGAAATAGATATTTTGGTCCAAGCCTTGCTCAGATAAATCAGGAGCACCACTGCTTGTTTAGTTTACAAATTGTAGAGCTCATCAGGGGAAGATGAAGTAGCCAAATGATGGCAAGTTTCTTGTTCATTTGCTTTTTAGTGTATAAATGACATGCAGAAAATGAGCGACTGCAGCAGCCAGCCGGCTTGTGATGAATATATTTGATACAGTAGCTCAGGAGGGAAAACATGCTTTGAATAATTTGTTGTTGTTTGTAATGAGCACACAATATGACAGCCATGATTACCTTAATGAATCAATTCAGTGCGATGCAATTGGAGGTGGAGGGAAGCTGGTGAGGGCCAATTGTGCAGCCGCCACTAGGAGAGTTACTGAGCAAACCACATCAGACCTCAGCCAGCCCGGTGTTGGTGTAATGGAGATGGTTGGGAAGGTTGAGAAGACAAGGAAGCAGGTGATGGAGAGGAGCAGACTTCGGCAACCTGCATGTTTCTGGACATGGTAATTATCTTTGTTACTTTGGTTGGAACAGATCCAGTCCCCAACCTTCTGAAAGAGCAGAGCTGGGTTCTGAGGCACAGCCATTTGTCTCTCTGAATCTGTTGAGAAAGGAGAATTATGGAAGCTGGAGGGGGACTCTTCATCAGGGACTGCAGTGGTAGGACAGTGAGCATTGTATTTAGGTTTAAACAGGGGAGATACAGCTTAGATGTAAGAAATTCTTTGCAGCGGGGGTGGTGAGGCACCGTTATGGGTTGCCCAGGGAAGTGATGCCCAAACATGTTGAGTGCTTCATCCTTGGCCGTGTTCAAGGTCAGGTTGGACACAGGGGCTTGGAGCAAGTTGCTCGAGTGGAAGGTGTCCCTGCCCGTGGCAGGGGTTGGAAATGGATGATCTTAAGGTCCTTTCTAACCCAAACCATTCTATGACTCTATGGCTCCTGTAGCAGTAGAAAGTTTGTCCTACTTGCTGGCACTTCTCACTGTCAGCCATAGCGAGGTGTTCAATGGAAATACTGTGAACATGGAATCTTTCTGTGGACTTTCTAATAATATCTGAAAAAAACACCCTTCACATTAGTGCAAATTTGTTTTGTTTTGTGTGAGGGTCCTTCAAAGTTGGGATCCCTGCAGTCGAACAGTGTACACCACAGGCTGTGCGATGTCTCTGAGCTAATTCAAGTCCAGTAACTTAGGTTGAACTGGAGCATTTCTTGTAGAGAAACACCCGGTCTTGTGTTACAGACCTTGGGGTATAGAGCATTCATGAGGACCTTTGGTATTTTCTTTCAGTGATTACTCACATCATTACTGCGAGAGTTTCTTTCTTCCTGTGTGATTCTGTCACTTTTCCACTTGTAACCTCTGGAAATGGATATATTCTTGTCTCTAGGCTGAAGTGCTTGCTAGAGCAGATTTTCATTGTCCTCTTAGGTTCTTCAACTGTGATCGAAGTTCCCCTTTCACCTCCTCTTTCATAAACCAAGTAGTTTGACCTCTGCGGATCTCTCTCTGTGGTCCTTCTCTCTGTTCCCTTCATGTGTTTTTGTAGCTTTTCCCTTAACACTCTCCAGGTTTGGATTACGGAATCCTGCAGGATAAAGCTCTGAAGTGGTAGTTGTTTAGGAACTGAGAACCTTTCAGACCCATCACTGTTTTCTGCAATGGGAGGTGAGTTGGTCATTGCGTCTTCATGTTCTGGACCTCTCATTTATTTGCCGGAGGACTTTCTCTTCACCAAAACTTGTGTCTTGTTCATACTGTACTGAGAAGAACAGCTTCCTTGTACCTCAGGCTTAAGTGGTTCAACTTGCAGTGAATTTAAGCTTGGCTATTTAAAAAGCATTGTGTCAAAACTCTAATGTTTAGATTAAATGCTTGGGTCTCTTTCTCAGATGGAATTTGCTACTCATTTTGACCTGAATTTGTGGCCACTTTTCACTTATATACACTGCTTTAAATGCAGACTGACTTCTGGAAGGGCTTGTTCCAGCTTGAGCTGAACACTTCCAAAGCACACCCAGATGGTGATAGCCCTCACATCTCCTCTAACATTGCTGTGGAGGCTCAGCTCATCATTTTTAATAGTTTGAGATGTATTTTAATTAGCATACACAGACAACACATCCAAACAATTGTGTGTGCAGCTATTTTATAGCCATTGACACATCTGTGTGCAGTCTGTTGTTGTAAATGGATATTTGTCTATGACATCTGGGGCTTCCAGAGCCTGAAGTAAATGTCCAGTGGCTCGCTTAGGAGTGAGCTAATTCTACGTTATCTTCCCCTGAGGCATTTTGCTATTATGATCCAAGTTGTTCCTGTCAGGAGCCTTCTGTCTTATAGAGGGCAAGAAGGCAACTGCTGTATTATGCCAAGTGCAATGCTTGTAGCAGGTTTTTGCATTCATTTGGGAGATGAAGGATGATCCCATTAGAAAAAGGATCTTGGTTTGATGTCTGTAGCTTGGTTCTACACATCTCCTTTATTCCTCGCTAGTGGTTGGTTATTTTTTGGTCAGCATCACCATTGTCCGTCTGGTGTCCAGCCCCTCCTATTATGTGTTTGCTGGCTTTGCTTTGTTACAAGAACCCACATGCACGGAGATGAGATGCTGGAATACTGTAATTAAAGCCATGTTTCAACCAAGTTGTTTGCTCTGCTCTGCAAGAACTGAACATCTTATGGAGAACTTCATTTCAGAGACCTGACAAACTGTACAGGCAAAAATTGAAGTAGTGGATTGCTTGGTGGCTCAGTGAAGTATGAACACTTCTCTTGCTTCTGCTATTGTGTACAGAGGCATAATGTGCTGTGCTAATGTTTGATTTTGCATGGAACAAAACATGATATTTTGTGCATGAAAGAGTAATTTGACAGTGTAGTAGGATAGGGTGAGGTTTAACAAAAAAAGGGAGCGCTTCTTCATGCTGCTCATGGTTCAGTTGTAAGCAGTGCACAGTGCAAAAACTACACAGGGGTTTAGAAAAAGGACAAAAATAAGGTGTAACCAGGCAAAATAACATTGGGCCTATTTCTTGTTCTTACTTACGAGGTATCAGCTAATGGCCCCTTCCAAACAAGGGTTGTCATTCTAGAAAAGCCTTTAGGTTTGTCAGGAACTGTTTCTAGGCATCTGCACCATGAAGTGCTTATTTGTTTGGCCTCAATCACTGCATCCCTACCTGGATAGGTCAGTTGTGTCTGAATAACTGAGGGTAGACTCACGTAGTTGGGTCTGTGTTTAAGAGGAGAATTTTGCTAGAACATGAGTACTTTGAGATTTATCCATCGTAAGAAGTAAAACCACTGTGGTTTTAGTGGCTGCAGTGGGGCTGATGAAGATCATTCCTGCTTCAGTGCAGAAGCTGTCTTTTTGTCCTGAATAAAAGTTATTGCACTTGGGTTTCTAGGTGCTATGGGAACATGTATGGTAGCAATACACAACTTCTTGCTTGCTTTTCGTTAAGTCGCTACTAGAAAACACAGAAGGAGATTCACAATAGTCAAGCTAGATATATTTCAATGTAGCATTAAATTAGCTTTACTGTAATGATGCTTCACTAGGTTATTTACTCTTTGACATTCCTACAAGACCGCTGCCCTTAACAGAGAAATTTGAATGCCTTACAGCCTATTCCTTCAAATCCTCTCATTTCCTCATTAATGCTTTTGATTTATTTTGCCTCTGCCATGAGTTTATTTTCCCGACTCATTCTGGTTGCTGTTGCACTCCGGAGGAAAGCTTAGGTTTTCAGTCTGTGAATCTGATTAACCAGCATCCCAAAGTTTCCATTCTCACTGGCGAGAACTGAAGATGGTATTACCCTTCATTAGTCTCACAGTCTTCCTAATTTAAGTCTTTGCCTCTCTATTGGTCTTTGAGTTACGTCTCTTTTTCCTACTTCCAGTCATCTTTCTTGCCTCTATTTCGTTGTAAGCACAGGAGTAAGCAGTTATTTTTCAATACCTTCTAATGACTATACTTACTGTATATATCAATACTCCTATACTTCTCCCATGAACAGCCTATTTATAAGCTGGTTATCAGTCATGACCCTTATGATGTAATATGGTATAATTTGATAGATATATAGCCCATATTTATTAAAAGCCCGTATTTCTGCAGGGCTCTACACTGGAATTTTAGGAATGATGTTGGAATGACGCTCTCTGCATCGTGTGATATCAAACCATCATGCCATACCTGATTTTACTGTATGGGTCTTGATCAGTATAGGTTTTAGAGAGCAATAGTGCTGTTACAAGAATACTGCATGTCAGGGAGTGCACTGTTAGCTTTGTCCAGCGTGGGAAGTTGTTCCATAGTTTCTATGCATGTGAAAGCTAAATATCTCTGTGTCACCTACCAAGCTTCTGAAATTACAATTGTCTGAGAGAAGAAAGATACTGCAATCAAAAGGGGCTACTTGCCTAATAAATCTGTGTGATTTCTAGAGATCGTATCGGTTATAGGTTTGTAAAGGCTTCACAGGTTTTAAGATGTTCAGGTGATAAAGCTGGGCAGACCATGTATATCTGTGGCTCACAAGGAGCTGGTCAGTGCTGTACCATCAGCCTCCACTAGTTCCAAAAGCATCATCTCATGATCACCTTATCATCATGATCTCATGATGATCTTAAAGGTCTTTTCCCACCTATTTGATTCTATGATCTCCAGGAGTTATCCTAGTTTTAACAGGGAATTAGGAACTATGGATAATGAAGCTGTACCTGAGAAAACCTGTAGCCCTTCAGTGTCTGCTTTTTTCTAATGGCTCATCACAACGTGATTGACCTAAAAAGTGGTAATTCCACAACCCCTTTTCATGAGGTTTTCCTCTGTGTTAAGCTGCAGATGTTAATTTTTCTATACCAAATTCATACAAGGGAGACTAAAAGACGCAACTTCAGTGTTGGCCAGTGCCTGGAGAGCTTTCATCGCTGCTTGCAAATCCAAGGCCTCAATGAAGCAAGAGCTTTAAGGGCCTTTTCTCATATAGAAGTAATTCCTCATGTGTGTTGAAATCTAAGTGTGCATATGGTGCTTTTTGCTTTAAAGGCACTGTTTGCTTTAATTAATCACACAGTATTGTGTATGAGAAGAGGCATACGGAAAAAATTCCAGCCTGTTCTTTAGGAAAAAGGAACATTTCAAGCACATCTCGCTTCCATTTCCGTGCTTCTCCCTGTTTTTTGGACCTATAGTTTTCCATTTCAGAACACTGATGGGGTGGCTGGTGTGTATGAGAGGTTGAGTTCCCAGCTGCTGCTAACGTTGAGTTGGAGAATAGGAAAACCTGGGACAATGATATTAACAAGTCACTCTTTCCCCTCCTACCCTCTCATGATTTCTGCACTCCTGGCCTTCCCAGTACCACCTGGTGAATGACTGCATGTCTGCACCAAGTCATCATCATCAGATGATAGAAGTGCTGCAGCTGTGGGAAGAAACCATTTTAAAGAGAGCATAAGCAAACCAGCTTGAACACGGGTGGTGAAACTGCTGATGAAAGTGCAGAATTATTGATGCAGTAAAATGGCTCTGAAGTCTTTGAAGCTGATTTAAGACGCGGGGAATCACTTTACAAGGATGTAAAACAGGAGGGAAGGGAGGGAGGGAGGGGGAGACTTGGCACATCTGAAAAACTTGGCACTTCTCTGGGTTGTTCAGCCCAGAGAAGAAGAAAAGGCTCCGGGGAGACCTTAGAGCAGCTCCAGTGCCTAAAGGGCCTGCAGGAAACCTGGAGAGGGGCTTTGGACAGAGGCCTGTAGGGACAGGCCAAGGGGAATGGCTTTAACCTGCCAGAGGGGAGACTGAGATGAGCTCTTAGGCAGAAGCTGTTCCCTGTGAGGGTGCTGAGGCGCTGGCACAGGGTGCCCAGAGAAGCTGTGGCTGCCCCATCCCTGGCAGTGTTCAAGGCCAGGTTGGACACAGGGGCTTGGAGCAAGCTGCTCCAGTGGAAGGTGTCCATGCCTGTGGCAGTGGTTGGAGCTGGAGGAGCTTTAAGCTCCCTTCCAACACAAACCAGTCTGGAATCCTGCGATTCGATGATCTGCTGCCTCACCACCACTTTACTACCCCTGGAGCCAGCAAGTCTTTGTACTTGGATTCCTCCTGGTGGTGTTTACTTAGGGAGTGTGTGTGCTGCGGTCACCTAGAAACATGTCTAGATCTGTTGGGTTGTCTCCCGTGTCTCTCCTGGACACCATCATTGGCTTCATAACCCACCAGGGAGAATGGGATGATGTTTGGGACTGCAGTGCTGCAGTGCTGTCAGGAGTGCTGTTGTTGGCTGTTTTTAGACAACCTTCTTTGGGTGTGTAGGAGAGCTGACTAGGAGCTAAGTTGTGAGTTACATCTGTAGTTAACACTGAGACAAACACTAGCTATAAATGATTGCTTCACAGAGCTTATCCATTAACAAGTTAGGAACATGGACTAGGCTTCCGAGCCATTAGAAGTCCCTGGAGCAAGCTTGGCAAGGATGCTCAACTTCTGAATGCTGATACCCAGAGCATAAACAGGGCTGTGAGGAGGAAATTGGAAACAAAATGTTCCGAACTCGGTGCAGTAGCAATGTGCTGTGTTATGTTCATGGAGTATTAAGACTGATCAGGAAAGAGTGCTTCCAGGCAGAGCAGCAGAGGAAGATAATGCTCCAAATAGTAAAGGATGAGAACTGCTCAAAGTTACTTATTTCAGCTCTGTTTAAATGCAGAACGTGGTGTATTTTGGTTCGTGTATTTATGTACTTGTTTGGGTCTTTCTGCACACCTCAGTTGCACAAATCAGTGGAATACTTCTCCCAGTCTTTGCTCAGCACAGATATTTTCTGCAAAGAAATGGGGTTTGTGTCATCTGAAGCGTCATCCAAGTGTGTTTTTAAAGGACTGTAATTAATCTTGCAGAGAGATAATGAGGAGTGCTGAAAGAAGCCTGAATTGTTCTCAGACCAAAAAGTGCTTCAAGGCAGTCAGGGAGCGCCACAGAGCCAGTGATTTTTTTGCTGTTACCTTCCACATCCCCTTAACCCAGCACGCCTTGAAGTTAAGTTGATAAAGAGAAGTCCGGCATATTTATTGTGAGAATTCTTGCTCTGTGTTGATCATTTTGCAGTGAGGGAATTGCTCTTTTACCTGCTCGTGCTGAATAGCGAGTGCTTTGATTTCATAGACTGGTTTGGGTTGGAAAGGACCTTAAAACCCATCCAGTTCCAACCCCTGCCACGAACAGGGACACCTTCCATAGAGCAGCTTGCTCCAAGCCCCTGTGTCCAACCTGGCCTTGAACACTGCCAGGGATGGGGCAGCCACAGCTTCTCTGGGCACCCTGTGCCAGCGCCTCAACACCCTCACAGGGAGGAGCTTCTCCCATCTGGCAGGTTAAAGCCATTAAAGGAACCTGAGTTTAAGCAACCCAAGCTGTGGGGAGGAAGGTACCCACCCCTGGGTGATGCAGAACCATCCCCATGCCCTGCTCCTGTTGCTGCTGCCTGTTTCTCACCTGAGCTTTGACTGGAGGTGATGAAGTATGTTCTGCCTCATCTTCCTTTCTCAGGGCAAGCCTGCGTGTGGACTGATGTCCTGATGGCAAAGGCTTCCACGTGCAACATACACCAACATCTGCTGCTCTACCTTGCCTGCCCCTTCTGCTCTAGCTGTCTACTTTAATGTTGATGCCAATATCCCACCGAGCTGCTGTTGCACTGCCTAATTGCAGCGGAGACATATACTGAGTTGAATTTCACAGGTCAAATTATCCATAAAATTCATATTTGCTGTAGGAGAGTAGTGGCCAACATTAACTTCTCTTTAAGAAAGGTGTGATGTGTAACATACATTGCAAACTGCTCTGTGGATGTCTTCCTAAGTGACCAGTGGATAAATCTATAAAACCTAAGCCTAATCATAGAATCCCAGCCTGGTTTGCGTTGGAAGGGACCTTAAAGCTCATCCAGTTCCAACCCCCTGCCGTGGGCAGGGCCGCCTTGCACTAGAGCAGCTTGCTCCAAGCCCTGTCCAACGTGGCCTTTACATAAAGGTAAGTCTTGTGCCATTGAAAGCAAATATTAAAGGGAAACAAATTTAGGTCGGCCTTAAGAATTAAGATGGAGTTTCTTTGGCATAAAAGTATTTTTTAGGCAAAAACAGATGTTAAGGATAGTAACTGCCATCCACGGCACAGTTTTCCTGTTTATCTCTCCATGATGTGGATGCAGAGGTTCTAAATCACCTCTAACTATCTGAAAGTCATGCAAATAGCTTTCTGTCACAGGGAAACAAACTCATGTTATTCCCAGTCAACCACACATGCAATAAAGAAATGCTTTGCATTCCAGATGAAATACACCCTGGGATGTATAGATAATCCTGGCTAACAGCTGGAGATGCCTATATGCAAAACAAAGGTCACAACTTTACAGGCAGCGTTCTCATTTGAATGCAAGAGTTGGCATTTGTTTTTCCAGTGTTATAGTGTTTGCAGACAAGTCTGGAAAACATTTTCAAATGAGACTGTATGAAACATATGGGGTTATATTGCAGTGGGGACATAAAACTTCAGTTGGTGGAGGGCTGTAGTGGTGGAGTCCTCAGGAGAGGCTCTGAGAGCACTGGCTATGAGCTGGAATGGCACGTGCTGGTTTTTGCTGATGGGAAAGGCTGGTCCTTCCGGGTTGGTTCAGCTTTTTGCAGATGTGTGACTCTCAAGTGGTTGTTCAGGGCATTTACTGTTTAGATTACACCTATAGTAACGTTATAGCACAAGCCTAACAATGAACAATTAATTTGAAGGCAGGAGAAGGTGGCCACTCAACAGCGTTGAGGAGCGTTGGATCCACAGCAGTTGATGTCTCTCCCATGCAGTTTGTCCATCGTTTGCAATGGCTTTTTCTTAGTCTCCCTCTCTGACAGCATGGAAACTGTGCATCGTGTCCCATCTGATTGCCTTCAGACAGGAAAACTGTTTTTGCTGCAGGTGGAGGAGTGTGTCCAAGGCAGGCTGCAGCACTGCCATTGGGATGGGAAACAAGCTTGTCCTCTCTCAGACCAACCTATGGTAAGCCCATCATTAGAGTAAAATTCTATTCCATGCACTTTCATCAGCTCTATTGGCAGTGTTTTCCGCTGGTGTCATCATTCCTACAACTGATTTATGGGATGGGACTTTGAGCAACCTGCTCTAGTGAAAGGTGTCCCTTGCCAGGGCAGAGGGTTGGAACCGGATGAGCTTTAAAGCCCCTTGAACCCAAATCAGTCTGGGATTCTGTTTCTTACTATCTAGTGACCAGAACTCCCCAGGCAGACAAAACCATTCCTTTTCCTCATGGCATAGTTGCCTAGTAATGAAGATCTTCAAATGAATGGAGTTAAATAACACACAGAAAAAGACGGTTGTTTGTTTATCTGCACTTGGACTGAGATCATTTGTATCTGGGTACATGTGGGAGGTGTTATTGAGCATTAGCTGTGTTCATACAATCAGACTGGATTATGTTGGAAGGGACGCCTTCCACTAGACCAGGTTGCTCCAAGCCCCATCCAAAGAGTATGCTGAGCTGGGGATGCACAGAGGGAGGCATGGAGGAAGGAGAGCATTGACTTGTGTTGGGGAAGAAGCCAAACCAGCAGGACAGTATCTTGCCATTGCTGCCTCATGTTTTCATTGCTTGAAGGAGAAGCAAAAGGTGTTCAAGCATGGAGAATACCCTTGGGTGAATTCTCCCACCCTGTTTTAGAGCAGCTCTCAGGCACCTGTCAGAGCAATGGGTGGGTAAGGTAATTTCCATGTAATTGCAGAATAATTGCAAATGCATCAGTTTGGGTTTTTTTTTGTTAAAGCTGATGTAAATTAATGTGCTGCTGATGTTTCGTATGTACCCACAACGCACTCTGTAATATACAATTTAAATGTATAAACAGGCATTAATCGGAGTTTAGTTTCCCAGGTTGTTTAATAGGAAGGTGAACATGAGCCAAAGGCTCAGTTCAGGTGCTCCAGGGTGCACGCTGGCACAGGGGCAGCTTTCTGGATGGAGTAACATGCTTGTGAGCTGCCGGGGCACAGGGAATCCCTGTCGCGTTCCCACTCATTGTGGAATTTGGTGAGAGTCAGTTTGAGGCTTCTAAAGTCGTGTTTCAAACCTTAAATAAAGGGGGAATTTTCCTCATCTGCATTTGTTATCAAACAACAGTCCTTGGTAATTTAAGGCTGCACAAAGGCTTGTGTAAAAGGTTGGTTTATGGTGGTATTGAATAAACTCTGTGTATAAAATGATGGGAAGTCCTTGTTTGCTCACTGGAGGCTGCACTTCTGCCCCGTAGGAGCTGGATCAAAGAGAAAAGCTGCTTAATGAGGGCTGGGGCTTTCACTGGTTGATCTTACATTTGATATATCTGTTATCCATTGATAAAAATCAATGGATTTTTTGTGGCAGGATGGAGAGGACAGAGAGCGGCAGCAGAATAAAGATCAGGCCACGAAGGCTGTGTGCCTTGGTAAAGGCAGCCTGATTGTGGCACCCTGCGCAAAGCAAGTCCTTCTTACAAACAGGGTTCAGACAAGTGTACCACAGGGAGAAAAGGATGTAAGGAAATCCCAGAGTCTTTAATAGTTGCACATAGCAAAGTTTGAAATCCCCCTTAGCGGGTTTGTTATGAAACGGTCCATCTGTAGTTCTGGTGGGGAAAACCTTTTCACTAAGGCAAAAGTAAGTGAGCTTCTGTCATTGTGCCCTCTTTAGCAGTGCTGTGTTGTGTTGCAGGTTAGAAAATGCCTTTCCTGGTAGGAGCTACAGTAAAGGCAAAAAGAAGAAAGCCAGAGAGAAAGATATATAGAGAGAGTTTCTCTGTTCTTCACCAGCCTTGGATGCAGTAATGTCTGGAAGTTCTGCTTTCAGTGTTTGTTTTAACTGAATATCGATAAGGAATCTATGAAAAAGTGAATATTGCATCTATTCCTCAAATCCATATTTTCTGTAACTGATTTCTCAGTTAAATAGTAAAATAATGAACCGAAATAGTGAGATGATAACCCACACTTGTTAGTTCTTCATCCTTTCAGAAGCTTTATCGCATCTTAGCTCACCATTGAGTTAAACTTGCACAGTTAAAACGTAATACTCTTGAGCCCGTGGCTAAAAGTCCGTTGGAAGCGTTATGAGGAACAGAACTAATTAAATGTCATTGTTGGTTTCCATAATGTGAAACAAAGTACTTTGGGAATGGGGAATTACAGAAGCTTTTAGTAGTTCTGGGTGTAGAAATCACCAGCCTGATAGGATCCCTTATTAACTCCTTGGGGAGGGCAGCAGGAAGCCTGTCATCCCCTTGCAGCATGTCTTGGCATACATATCCTTGTAACAAAGTTAAATCACACATAGTGTTTCTCACTGAATATTGTCTTTTCAGATTTTCACATGAAAAATGCAGGTTTGCCATTAAGGTATATATAGGATTTGGTTTAAGCGAGAGAGAACAACCTCCTGAATAGCTCTATCCATTACAGGACTGTCATTTACAGAATGGAAGCATTTTCCTTAAGGAAACTCTGAAACATCAAGTAGCATCACAGCTTGCTATTTAAGGTAAGTAGGCAAATAGAGATCAATTCAAATAACATAAAATCAACAGAATCCTCTGCCGTCCTCCTGTGTAACTCCACAGATCAATGCGGTTCATAGGGCTGAAGTTTTATTGCTGTTAACCTTATTATTGAACTTGCATCTTCTTGCTTCAGTGCACTTATGACTATTTTTGCTCATTTTGTTTTCAGTACTCCCTCAAGCAGCTCACATTGCCCGTGGTTTACCTTCATCTTCCACCACTGTCCCGGTATCCTTTGGGAAAGAACAAAACTGTGGTCACTTAGTGACCACTTCCCTCTCCCCTTTGCAACATTACTGCAAAGCCATCAGCAAGGCTAAGTTTCTGCTCCTTTTGAGGGGTTTGAGGTCGTCTTCTGCTTTCCTGCATCTTCCTCCTCCTCTTTGCCTGCACTAGCCCCAGAACTCTGGATTCTGGATGGATTTGCCATGTGGGCAATGCCCAGATTATGGTTTTGGCTCAGAACTGTGTGGTTGTTTCAAAACTACATGGATTTTATGGCATCAGAAATTAGTTTTCAGGAAGCAACTTCTATGGGGGGTGGGAGCCTTTGCTGGAGGGTTGGTCAGCATGAAAATGGCCAAGAAAGGTCCTTGAGAAAGAAAGATCCTTGAGAAACCCCTTGATGGAGTCAGTACTTAGAATCATAGAATCATAGAATCATAGAATAGTAAGGGTTGGAAAGGACCTCAAGATCATCGAGTTCCAACCCCCCTGCCATGGGCAGGGACACCTCCCACTAAACCATGCCATCCAAGGCTATGTCCAACCCCACCTTGGATGCCGCCAGGGATGAAGCATTCACAACTTCCCTGGGCAACCCATTCCAGGGCCTCACCACCCTTACAGTAAAGAATTTCTTCCTCATATCCAATCTAAACTTCCCCTGTTTAAGTTTGAACCCATTACCCTTTGTCCTCTCACCACAGTCCCTAATGAAGAGTCCCTCCCCAGCATCCCTGCCCTTCTGCTGGAGTGGTTTATCTTGAAACCCTGAAGCTGTCCTGTGGTCACTGCTCCAAATATCAGCTGTGACCACGGAATCATGGAATGGTTTGGGTTGGAAAGGACCTTAAGCTCATCCAGTTCCAACCTCCTGCCACAGGCAGGGACACCTTCCGCTAGAGCAGCTTGCTCCAAGCCCCTGTGTCCAACCTGGCCTTGAACACTGCCAGGGATGGGGCAGCCACAGCTTCTCTGGGCACCCTGGGCCAGCGCCTCAGCACCCTCACAGGGAACAGCTTCTGCCTCAGATCTAAACTGAACTTCCCCTGTTTAAGTTCGAACCCGTTACCCCTTGGACTATCATGATCCTGCCTGTCTCTGTGAGAAATGCATTAATATCTTCATTTAGACTCCAAAAACCCCCATCCAGTGCATTGCGCTCACTGCTAAAATGAAATTTCAGCTTTTGGCAATATATTGTTCTGCAGGCAGGAAATTATCTTTCAGTGAATTTTTACATAGCTTGAAGTAATTGAGTACTTAATATTTACAGTATTTTTCTATGAGTACTTAAATATTTGCACATAAAATATGTTCTTTCACAACGCTAATAAAGTCTAAGGACCTAATAGCCATATCCATTAGAAAAGGCAGTAAATCGTCTTTGGTGAGTTTACTTTTACTTCCAATATCAATACAGATCTGTGAGCATTCCTGTTAGGGGATTTATTTGCCCACCTCCCCTTTTTTTTTCTCCCCAAGAATTATGGAATCCCAGACTGGTTTGGGTTGGAAGGGACTTTAAAGCTCATCCAGTTGCAACCATCCGCCATGGGCAGAGAGAAGAGTATCTTCCTCTTCGTAAAGATCTAGCATACGTAAAAAGGAATTAAATATATATATGTATTTCAGGTCACTGTTTCTTCCACTGGAGAGCTCTGGTAGAAGGTTTGCACTGATCTTTTTATGGTTTGGGGTTTTTTTGTGTAAAATAAATGGTGAATCCTGGAATAAGAAGAGGCGCTTGCCAAAGACAGAGTTTAAATAGGTCTGACTTTCTATACTGGAGATGGCTAAAGAGAAATGATGCAACTTCTCAAGAAGGCAAATGGTAAAGCAAAACCATGCCTTTTATTTATTCTGCCCCCATATACGTGTCTGCTGCTGCTTTTATTGCTCTGTTCCTGACTTCATGTTGTCTTTGAAGCAGTCGTGTATTTACAGCGGTAAACCGCTTTCCGTTAGCGGACATTTGTATTTAACAAACTGTGCTTTATGGAAGTAGGAGCCTGTATTTACTGATTGTTTTCTTGAACCTGAGGGACTTTTCATCATGCCAGGGAGGACTATCTCAGAGCTTTTCGTTTCCAAGTCGGAGCAGCCATTCTCATTTTTCTGAGGCTCTGGAAAGATGTACATGGGGAAAATGTGACATAGGAGACTCGTAGGAAATAATGCAAAGGAGAGCAATACATTTATAGGAATGGAAGGAGGAAAAGAACAGTGTTAAATTCCTGCTACCAGTGCACTGTATGGCATCTACCACATCCAAGAGTTTTTAATAGCTTTTGTGAGCTAGCAAAGAAGCATGCACCCAGCTCTAATAAATCTAAGGCTGCCGAGTGAGAACAACTCAAAAGGAGTCCATATTTACCAATCTCTTCATGCTTCGTACACTTTACACATTGCAATATTCTGACTTACGGATTGTAGCTTTTAATCTAAATTAATCAAGCTTGATTTTTTTAATCCAAATATTTTGTTCATTGTCTTTGATTTACACCCAAAGATACATTCACTTCCATTTTAATGTCACTTTGCTTGAATGCTGCTTCTGTCATGAGCGAGCCTACCCATTCCATTATATCAGTTTTCCAATAAGCTCTATGCCTTCTTTCTTAGGAAGTGGGAGGTAAAATGGGAGTATGAATATGAAATGACTTCTCTGTTTGAACTTCAAAGGCTATTTGGACTGCTTCAAAGGATTTCTTTGCCAAAGAGGAATCATGGGTTTTGAAAATATTTAAGAAAAAGGGGAAAAAAAAAGACTTTGTAGATGTCTACAGTAAAAAAACTCATCCTCCGATGACTTGAGCAAATTTGGGCGGTGGCGATTTCAATATACTTATAAGGCTTACTCATTATGTGGGCTTTGATTGGTGGGGCTTGGTGCCTCCAGGCTCTTCATCTATATAACTACATTTAAATTAAAACTGAGGCAAAGCATTTTGTTCTAACACATCCCTTATGCTCTATATTTAGTATTCTCCTGTTGTCACCGAGATTGCTAAGGGAAAACTTAATTTCTCTGTTTGCCCTTGTGGAATGTCTGTTTAAACATCCTTCAGTGGGATTCCTTTAAGAGTCTCAATTTCTCCAGCAATCCCATCCCTAGTACTTGTGCTTAATGTTGTTTAATTATTACAGTATAGCCAGGGGTGAAATACAGTGTCAACTGCGGGTGTTCGGTACCTAAGAGATGACACCAGTGTTCATAAACAGTGTCTGCAGAGCTGGAAAAAGGCCTCATGCAACACATGCTTCAATGTATGGTTTACATTCCTCTTGATTTAATGAGGTCTGAATCAAGCGCGAAGGGAATTATGAAGAAGAATACTACTTTTCATCTTGATGCTATCTCTAGTCGGTCACCGTGCCGACATAAATAGATATTCCTTGGAGGAATGTGCTTCTTGGCTGTTTCTGTGGGTGGCAGAGGCAGATGCTCTGTGCTTCCTGAATAGAAAAACAAGGAATAACTGAATGTTATTTACAGAAAATAGATGGGGTTTGTGTTTTGAGAAAGTTTTGGATTTTTTCCCCCAGGAAGCTTGTTACCATGATTTCTTTTCCAGTATAAAACTAAATTGGTTTTACCTCAGCAATCCACTGCTGAAAGGGACTTTTAATTGGTTTTTATTTTTTTCTCTAAATACAGGTCATTCGGGGTTGTTTCAATAGAGATGATGCCACCTACAAGGCCAAACTGCATCTCCTGGCTTCTAAGGTAGGATGCTTTTCTTCAAATTAGCTGTATATGGTAATTCCATGGAATTTTGGAGCTGTACACTGGGTCAGTGTGTATATGTATATTTCTGTATGTGAAAGTACATCTGCAGATATCGGTATGCATATAGAGGCACGTTGTTGTCCCCTTGCATCTCCAAGGAGACCACGGAGATGCTGGTGAATGCTGAATGCGCTTCAGCAGCTGAGTTTCCAGATCAGACAAGATAAACGCGCATGGTTTTATTCTTAGGTGTCAGTCTTTTCTTCACTTGATTTCCAGTTGATCGGATTCTTTTCAGGCTACTGGGTCTGTGAACAGCAGGACAAAACCAAGCCAGCACTGCTTTGTAATGGGAAGCATTCCATAAGTCAGAAGAGAAGTACAGTTTCTTCAGGTTGCATTTCTGGTATGCATTCAGTGCTGAAGCATGGAAAGGAGTTGATCAGAGGTATGGACCTTTGGAAGGGCAAGTGATTTTTTTTCCACTGAATCTATGTACGGTCACATTTGCCTTTCCAGGGAAGTGAGCATTTAGTTTTGGGTTGGATAATGCTGATGACTTTGTGTGGGAGATGGAAGCATCAACTTGGCTGGAGTTTCTAAATAGGCGTGAAACCTGGAATGTCCCAGATGAATATTATCCAGTATTCTGGGAGAAAACAGGCAGGATTGGTGGAGGCAAAGGGTTCACTTCCATGAGGGAAAACATTTTCATCTGCCTCCCTTGCTCTCTGCATACCTGTTGTTTCAGGTGCTGAAGAGCTGTTTAACAGAGAGGAGATTTGCTTCTCCCATTTCCCTCTGCTGATCTCTCCTCTTACATCAAAATGACTCAATGACACATAAGAAAATGAAGTGCACTTGCTAAGCCTTTGTGGAGGGAAAAACCTGTATTCCGTTACCTCCTGTCTGCAGTGATAAATAGTCGCTTGGCAAGTGGCTGCTCCAGTTTTCCAGCTTGTTTTTCCTTGAGAACCTGCAGCAGATTGGCTATAATTGCTCATTGCTCTCCATTAGCAGATCTTCCCCCTGGCAACTCTTTAATAGTTTACATCTCTTGGGGCTGGAAATGACTATTTTAATTAAAACAATTTGTTTCAAATGGGGCTCCCAGATCCTCATATGATGCTGTAGGAGCCTTGGGCAAAGAACCTGAAATGGAGAGCAGCAATTGTTGTAGGGCTTTGAGTGAGGCTCAAAGTAGGGATTAGGATTTACACACAGTTTTTTGAGGCCTGAACTTGCAGCATGTGAGACTCGCCCTCAAAGTACTGATATTGAGTGGGACTGAGGTTTTGCCTTCCAAATATTACAGTAATTCACAAGGGTGGAGAAAATATCCTTGAGTTTCAGTTGAGCCTTGTACAGACTGAGAGAAACAGTGGTTTTCTGGTGAAGTAAAGGTGAGAGCTGAGGAAAGGGAAGTTGGGTGCCTAAATGCTGCAGAAATGCACTTTGGAAGTGGGATTTCATAGAATAAAATGGTTTGGATGGGAAGGTACCTTAAAGCTCATCCAGTTCCAACCCCCTGCCATGGGCAGGGATGCCTTTCACTAGAGCAGCTTGCTCCAAGCCCCTGAGTCCAACCTGGCCTTGAACACTGCCAGGGATGGGGCAGCCACAGCTTCTCTGGGCACCCTGTGCCAGCGCCTCAGCACCCTCGCAGGGAAGAGCTTCTTCCTTATATCTAACCTGAACTTCTCTGTTTCAGTTTGAACCCATCAGCCCTTGTCCTATACCTACAGGCCCTGATGAAGAGTCCCTCCCCATCATCCTTGCAGCCCCCTTCAGACACTGGAAGCTGCTCTGAGGTCTCCATGCAGCTTCTCTTCTCCAGGCTGATCAGCCCCAATGTTCTCAGCCTGTTGAATTAATGATGAATTCATACAGGATGAACCGTTCAGAGTAAGGTCCTTCAGCAATAATCCTCTTCAGGATGACAGAGCAGATGAAGGCATTGGCTTGACAGGGTGTGGAGGCACGGGAAGTTATTCAGCATCTCCCCAAGCAGGGCTCGCTGGTATCCCATCCCTTCCACCCCATCCCTTCACCCCAGCCATGCCCTGTTGGGAGTGGGGGGTGTTAAAACATGGGTCCAACACAGCGCACAGCTGCTGGGAACATCTGCAGAGGGGGTTGGCAGTTCACAGCAGCCCAGGAAGCCTGATTAGTCAAAAGCTGTCAGTTCATGGCAGGTTTGTCTTTAAATGTCTTGTTAACTGCTGAGAACTCAGAGTGTGCCTGGGCACAGAGCCGGGGTGAGGCTGGAGCTGCTTTCTGAAGGTGTAATACACAGAGCTCCTCCCTTCCCTGGCTGTAACAGCCTGAAATGACAATGCAAGAGGTGCCTCCATCCTGTACCACACAGCAAAAGAATAAACCCCTCAAAGGCCAGGATTACCAAGGGCTCAGGATAAGAAGTTCCATGCAGAACACATGAGAAAGCCCTAGTTTGGGGCAAAAGAAGTAATAATCTGTTGTGTAAGGGATGCAGCAGTCACAGTGCGCAGGCAGATATCACAGGCAAGGATTTCTACCTAATACCTCATCTCAGTCTCCCCTCTGGCAGGTTACAGCCATTCCCTTGTCCTGTCCCTATGGGCCCTTGTCCAAAGCCCTTCTCCAGGTTTCCTTTAGCCCCTTTTAGGCACTGGAATTCAGCTGCTAAGACAAGAAAACGTATTTTGCCTTCTGTAAAACTGAGAACACTTTGTACTGTACTGATGTTGACATTCTTTTGTCTCCAGAGTGGCTGCTTTGCCTAATTTCCTCCTACTCCTGTGCTTTCTGGTGTGCTCATTTTGCTCTTCCTTCTTTCCACCACTGCTTTATGCATCCCGTCGGTATTTCTGACTGCTTTACTTAAAAGACAGTGAATGCACAGCTTTAAACCCGTGCTGGATTATTAGGAATTCTTGGCTTTACTCTGGTTTTGCATGAGCTTTACATGCACATTGTGCTGCTTTTGTTCTTGTTTCCCTATTGCTGTCCAAGCTGTGAGGTCTGAATAGTTCCATGTACGTGCTTAAATCATATTATCTGCCTGTGAAGATGTGCTTGTTTGTCCAGGGTCCAGAAGGACTTTGCTTTGTGGGGTTTTGATGATTTCAGCTCTCGTTAGCAACTCTGCAAATGTGTTTGAACGTTCAGACCTCTCCTATCCATTTTGCAGAGCCGTTTTTATCTTCTTGCCACAGTTTCTGTCCCAGCAGGGAGCGTGTCAGGCCTGCCAGGTTATTATGGAACTGCTGACCATCTGTTAGCCATGGGTTGTAGGGCTCTGCCAAGCAGTGAACCAAAGGGAGAGGCTGGTTCCTTCATGAGAATGTGCTTCTGCTTTCCTGAGCTTCCCAAGATTAGTCTCTGTCCTTGCGCTACGAGAGAGCTCCCATAATAGAGGATGTACCCGTCATCAAATCACTTCAGCTTTAAGAAAAAGCAGGAATGAAATGTAAATGAAGCTGGATCTTAGCCTGCTGCTCTGTGCACACTCAGGCTGTGGATGCTCACGGGGTGCCTGCTGGGTGTAGGCTCTTGTCCTGCTGAGTTCTGCCGTCCTTCCTGCTCTCATCCTTGTGATGTTGAAGTTACAGAAGCAGAAAATACCAAGGGGATTACTAAATAATCCTGCGGTATCTGAG
Organism: Amazona ochrocephala; assembly: GCA_039720435.1. Classification (NCBI taxonomy): domain Eukaryota; kingdom Metazoa; phylum Chordata; class Aves; order Psittaciformes; family Psittacidae; genus Amazona; species Amazona ochrocephala. Next base: position 1,533,023 of record CM077881.1, on the reverse strand, counting down.
CAGCCCAGAGAGGCTGCAGAGGTTTAAAGTTTACAAAGTAAGCTAATTGTGCTGAAAGCTCTTTTCCTGGAACAGATCCAGCTCCATCCTTGCCTGGAAGTCCATTACCAGCTCAGGGCAGAGCATTGCATAGTCCTTATGGGAGCTGGCTCTGCCAGTGGACACAGGGATGTTCTGTGGCTGCTGTATCATGAGCTCTGCCTTCAGGGTTTCTGTCTGTGCCCCAGACCAGCCTCTGCTCAGGTTCTCACTGTCTCACCAAAGCAGGAGCCCCATAGAATCCCAGCCTGGTTTGTGTTGGAAGGGACCTTAAAGCTCATCCAGCTCCAACCCCTGCCACGGGCAGGGTCACCTTCCACTGGAGCAGCTTGCTCCAAGCCCCTGTGTCCAACCTGGCCTTGAACACTGCCAGGGATGGGGCAGCCACAGCTTCTCTGGGCACCCTGTGCCAGCACCTCAGCACCCTCACAGGGAAGAGCTTCTGCCTCAGAGCTCATCTCAGTCTCCCCTCTGGCAGGTTAAAGCCATTCCCCTTGGCCTGTCCCTCCATCCCTTGTCCAAAGCCCCTCTCCAGGTTTCCTGCAGCCCCTTTAGGCACTGGAGCTGCTCTAAGGTCTCCCCTTCAGGAGCCTTCTCTTCTCCAGGCTGCCCCAGCCCAGCTCTCTCAGCCTGGCTCCAGAGCAGAGCTGCTCCAGCCCTTGCAGCATCTCCGTGGCCTCCTCTGGACTCACTCCATGTCCAGCAGGAGAGAAGTCCTCGTTTCCTCTGGTCCCATTGGAACAATACCATTGCCTGATAGCACATAAGCTTCACAAGTCATGAGACATAACCATTCCCTATGTGTCTTTTTTCCCAACAAAACAAATCAGTTAAATACACTTTGGTTCAAAGCAAACCCCATCCTATGATTCATAGCACCTAATTACAGATGACAGGCCGTGTGGCTGCTGTTGTTACCTGTGCTGTTAGATGTTTTTCCTGATAACACGATGCTGTCACTTGCCTGCAGCCTTGAACAAGTTTCCCTTTCATTACACCTGGAGATATTAGTTTATTACGGGTATTTGTCACACGCTTCCAGCATAGTTAGCAGGAAAAACAAATGCAAAGCATTTGCATCTTGTTGCTGTTGACTTTTTCTTACAAGGAGGTACATACAATCAGCTTACAGTGGTTTCAGATGAAACTTGGTCTCATAGAGTGTTGTGCATTATGGTTTTCCCTGGATAGTTACAGACAGGTTCTGGGGGCAGCCTGGAAGAAAGGCCCAGAAAACGCAGCCTGGTTTGTTCTGCTGGATATATAATGAGTTTTGCCATGGTTTATGCTGTCTTTACGAAGACTCAAGGGATGCTTTTGACAATTTAAATCCCTACACTGAAGTAAAGTGGGTTTTGTTGTGTGCTGTCGGTAATATGGTGTCCGTATTACAAAATACCAAGACTTTGAAGCCTGGCTAGCTAACCTGTGTTGTGTGATGGTTTTTTGCATGGATTTTTGTGAAAATAGGGAAAATGGTACCCAAGGGAAAGCTGTGCCTTCAGTTTCAGTCCTCGGTGGTTTCATGGTGTCTGATGGACTGAAAGAGCATTTTTCACACAGAAGTATCTTGCAACACTCACACACACATCACTTAGTAATATATAAGGCTATTGCACCTTTCTGTGTGTGAAAGTGTGCTTTTAACAGTCGTCCCCTACCAGTCGATGTACGTGTATGCTCACATGTGTTTATGAATGACAAGTGGCCAATTTCACTGGCCCAAAAGTGTGGATGATTTGCTTTTCAAGCTGAAATGAGCACCAAGGGGTGCACTAAGCCAGGAAACGTGACAAGCAGTGAAAAATGAGGAGTCATCAAACTAAATACCCAGTTTTTCTTGAGGATAGTTTAGTTGGTCTGGAATTCCTGAGTGCTGATAAAGGTTGGGATAAAACGTGATGTCCAGGTTAGAGTACTTGCTGCATGAAATCACACCAGGTTGGGTTTTGATGAGAGATATTGAAGCTTAGAAGTAGTAGCACGTGGATATACCTCCTACAAACTCAAATACTATTTTCTTAATTTGACGTGCCTTTGGTGAATATCCTTTGGAATGACCTTAGAATCATAGAATCCCGGACAGGTTTTGGTTGGAAAGGACCTTAAGATCATCCAGTTCCAACATCCTGCCACGGGCAGGGACACCTTCCACTAGAGCAGCTTGCTCCAAGCCCCTGTGTCCAACCTGGCCTTGAACACTGCCAGGGATGGGGCAGCCACAGCTTCTCTGGGCACCCTGTGCCAGCGCCTCAGCACCCTCATAGGGATGAGCTTCTGCCTAAGAGCTCACCTGAACTTCCACCTGAGCTTAAGGAAACACACAGATTTTCAGATGATGGCTCTGATTTCGTGGTTGGCCATGTTGGAGATGGGATTTTTGTGTTGGAGCTGACCGTGTCCGTGTGAGAACACAACAACCTGGAGGATAGTGGATGCTTTCAGACAGAGTGATTAATGTTAAGGACCGGTAAATCTTATGCTTTTAAAGTAAATAAAGCCATTTCTAAGAACAATTAAGGAATAATCTGTATTGATCTTTTTTTCCTCCTGAGGATAGCATAGGGCCAGGAGTGAGTATCTCCTGAATTTTTGGCAGTAGTGATCTTAGACCAGGTCTAAAAATGCCACCTGGAAGGAACTATTATTCCAGAGTTATTCGAAGCTGAAAATACTCTTCAGTTGAACGTCATATTAACTCAAACTCAAATGTAGCTCCCTCAGTAGACCTATAATAAGATTAATTTCATGTCCTGCATAGCGTTATATCTAGCAGGCCAGTACTGTGCCATCAGTTGCTGTCACTGCTGTGAAAATATATCTGAGCAAAACAAATGAAGCTTCTCATGCAGCAAGAAACCTTTTGTGTTTTTCAGTGTCAGTTATTTAAAACCCCCCATACTTTGAAGCTCAAAATGCAATTTCCACTCAAGAAAGCTGCTTTCTTTGGAGGTTCAACGAGCAAGAAGCCTGTAAAATTAATGGGATTAATTAAAATGTACATGTGTTTGGGAAGTATCCATAAGCAGAACAGAAATGTACTCTTTCATACTATACTGAATTAATTTTCATGGATTTCCTGGGAGATTTCTAAGGCATTTTATGCCCTGTTTGTAAAAGGAAATGAGGGATTTCTGACTCGATTAGTTTTAAGAAAATACTTGAATGGATGTATTCATGCATTTTGCGAAGCGTTTCTATTCATTAGATCGTTATATTTCTAAGTAAATATGTCATACAGAATCTGCATCTCTTGCATTTTTAATTGGAAACAGATTGGTTTTATTCTGTAGTTTTTAAGTGAACTTCTACTACATGCAGTTAAACGATGTGACTAGCTTCCATCTAAGAGCGGCCACTTCAACTCTGTCGTCAGCAAGGGAAAGCTATTCCCTTTTAATGGTACCTGTGAGCTGCTGTTTACCAGTCTGTCTGCCTGCAGAATGCACTCGCTCTGTGTTGATGCCAGCAGCAATTCCTGGGAAGCTGATGCTCATACACGTGCTGGAGGCTGGCTTGTGACTGTGGAAACAAGAGTTCCCTTATGGACCAAACCGCCAAAGACCTGGGTCTGCTGTAGCTCCAGCGGTAGAGGTACAATGACTCTACATTAGGGACTGCAGTGATAGGACAAGGGGAGGTGGGTTCAGACTTAAGCAGCGTAGGTTTAGGTTGGATATAAGAAAGAAGCTCTTCCCTGTGAGGCACTGGCACAGGGTGCCCAGAGAAGCTGTGGCTGCCCCATCCCTGGCAGTGCTCAAGGCCAGGTTGGACACAGGGGCTTGGAGCAAGCTGCTCCAGTGGAAGGTGTCCCTGCCCATGGCAGGGGTTGGAGCTGGAGGAGCTTTAAGGTCCCCTCCAACACAAACCAGGCTGGGATCGTAGCACAAGTTTTGCAGATTTCAGTTTGTATTTCAGTTATTTACTTGAGACATCAGCTGAGGACATGTAAGGTCAGGCAAGCTAAACCGGCGGGTCTTATGGCATGATTCATAACAGCTGTTGTCAATAGGTACAAACTCTTCTGATTGATGTTGCTGAGCCCATATTCTCTAGAGGCAGTTTAGTGAGGGCTTTCTTGCCCCTTTGTGTAAGTTAGAAACAGAAGATTGGGTGAGGTGAAATACCAGTCTGAGACTGTATGATAAATACCAGGAGCACTGAATGCTCATAGGATGATCAGGGGACTGGAGCACCTCCTGTATGAAGATAGGCTGGGAAAGTTGGGGCTGTTCAGCCTGGAGAAGAGAAGGCTGCGTGGAGACCTCAGAGCAGCCTTCCAGTATCTGAAGGGGGCCTATAGGGATGCTGGGGAGGGACTCTTCATTAGGGACTGTAGTGAGAGGACAAGGGGTAACGGGTTCAAACTTAAACAGGAGAAGTTTAGATTGGATATAAGGAAGAAATTCTTTACTGTGAGGGTGGTGAGGCACTGGAATGGGTTGCCCAGGGAAGTTGTGAATGCTCCATCCCTGGCAGTGTTCAAGGCCAGGCTGGGCAGAGCCTTGGGTGGCATGGTTTAGTGTGAGGTGTCCCTGTCCATGGCAGGGGGGTTGGAACTGGATGATTTTAAGGTCCTTTCCAACCCTGACTATTCTATGATTCTATGATTCTATTCTAAGATTCTGTAAGGGCTTTTGGAAACCTGCTGGAAACTGCAGGTGCTGTTGGAAAGAGTATTTGTCGCTCCTGTTTTCTACTTTTCTCATATTCCTTTGTATATGAATTGTGGAACTGGCAGATTTTGAGCGCTTAAGCAATTGCATTTGTAGTCCTACAGTATCCAGAAGCAGTCCTGAAATAACCTGGTTTGTTTCAGTAGATAACTGCAACTGGAGTTTTCTCTATTTAGAAGAAACAAAAGGTCAGCAGTAAGATGCTGCATAAAGACGAAAATTAAGCTCAGTGTTTTTACCTAGAGGTAGACATTAAAGAGGCAAAAAGAGAAATTGCATCCCAACAAATCAGGAATATGTTGAGATGCATTTCCATGCTGTGTTTGCTATTGGATTAAAAACAAACAGGGAAAGCAGAGGTAGGATTAAAGATCTATTGGTGTCCTGAAATCTAAGAGGTTCAGCTTTTCAGTTTTAGTCTGGAAGACTTGCCATGGGAGTCATGGTTTTTGGGAGCTTGTGCTATTTGGTTTTTCCATGATTGCCATTTCTGCTGTGTTATGGTGGCATTCTGCCTCCACTGACTTTTGAGGCTATCAGGTTAGGAGATATGTGTATGGGATGGAGCTGACCAAGGATCTGATTTAACTGAAGCTTTTCTGTTAGAAATAAGGATGGAGGTCTCACAAGCCTTCCCCCCAGGGGAGTGGTGCAATGGGAACCGTATCTGGTCTCAGGAGGATTCCTGGGAGCTCCTGGTTTTGTCTGGGGGAACGTGAGGGTGTTTCTGCTGCCAGTGTGTTGTGCTCCGCTGCAGGGATGTCTACACACTCTATTAGGTTTTATTTCTTAGCCAGGAGGGGTTGCTGGCGCGGGCACACTTGGGAAGGTGGAGAACTCATGAGCTGGAGGCTGTACGTATCCTTCTGAAATGAGAACATTTGGGTCTTTACATATGTATCTGAGATACACATCTTTGGCATCAGTGCTGCTTCACCTGTTCTTAACTTTTAAGCAAAGTCCTTGTTTTGGAAGAGTCTCGTTTTAGCAGCTGCTGTCGGTTTAGCTCAGCGTCTCAGTGCATTTGTTCCCTGCCAAATACAAACTGAATTCCAGATTTGGTTTTCCTTTTTTGTTTTTCCTTCAATGTGTTTGCAATATCCTGATAATGTTGCATAAGAGAAAGAATTCAATTCTGGAGGAGAAATGCTTTTAACTGCACTCGATCTATACTCATAAATATGGGTTTAGGGAATTCTGCCTGTTAAGGTTTTTCCTTGATGCTTGTACACATGGATCCCTGTTATCTCTAATCAAATTATTCAACCCTGAATTCAGCTAAATTCTTAAATGAATGAAATTATTTGCCAACTACTTAAACTCTTGAGCTATAGACAAGGATGAACTGCAGATTCTCGTTAGAATTAAGAGTTTTGTTTCGGAATGGTTCAGCTTGGAGTTAGAGATATGACTCACATTTCCCCAGTTTTACAGGTATCGCTTTACCTGTGCTGCTTACTAAAATGAAGATGACCTGCATGTGGAATTTATGCAGCCTTACTCCTCCTATTAGATCCTATAAAGTCACCAAAGGTTTCAAAGCCAGGGAAAATAGCGTAAAAATAGGGGATAACCCAGCTTGGTGCTCCTGTGAAGTTGTAATGAGGGAGATCTGGGATATGCTCCATCCCTGGGAGCGTTCAAGGCCAGGTTGGATGGGACTTGGAGCAGCCTGCTCTAGTGGAAAGTGTCCCTGCCCATGGTGCAGGGGGTTGGGACTGGATGAGCTTTAGGGTCCCTTCCCACCCAAACCAGTCTGGCATTCTATGATATGATTCTATCTTAAGCCATTCACCTTTAGTCTTGCTTGTGAGCTTGAATAAATCATTGCTATCCAAAACCAAGACTCTGACTCCAGAACTGGCCTGACCATCGTTGACCTGCTTGGAGCCAGGTCTCAGCCTTGTGAGGGTAACTCAGCACACTGTCCTGTTGTGTAGTGGCTTTTGGAGCAGGCTCATTTTTCATGGAAAAGTTGTTAGGAGAACCTAAGAAGAATGCAATAAACGTCAGGTCTCTGTTGATGTAGTGTTTATGTACTTACGGTGATATAGCCAAGTAATTGCATAATGGCACTTAAGGCTATTTAGCACATGCCTCTTCAGTGCTCTGTTAAACTCCTCTATTTATTTTCCTATTAACCTGCATTCCATGTGCAGTGTTTCATACTCAGCTCTCTGGGGGCTGGGACACTGAGAGCAGGAATTTGTTCTATTACCACAGTCCGTCAAAAATGTTGTTATTGATCACTGTGAATTGAGATTAGGGGCTATTTAATACATTTCACCCATCTATTTAAATCTCATTACACAAAAGAGAGAAGTAGAAGTTTGTAAAAGGACCTCAGTGACTAGGTGCTAAATGTATTATGACATAAGATGGTAAAACTATGAGTTATTGCAAATGGGGATATATATTTATATCTGTGCTTATGCCAGCTAATCTCCAAACTGCTGCTTAGGAGAGAGCTGTTGGGATTGGAGACCAGAGTCTTGTGTGTCACCAGCTCCAAGGGCAGAATAGGGTTGGACTTAGGTTGGTAAAGAGATGATTCAAAGAGAGCAGTAGTGCAGATAATAGCATCATCAATAGCTGTAAGAAGGTGGATTGGGAATTACAATTGGCACTCTCTCATAGGAGAAATACAGAGTAAGGAAGTTCAGAGAGTAATGTTTCTACAGTGCTATCAATAGACCCAGACTTAGTGGTATTTAAAGTAAGTCACTTCATGTGCAGTTATTTCTGCGCGGTTTCCAAACTGCGTGTGTAATCGGTATTACTGAGTGAAGCTGATTTATTACAGACTTCGCAGGGTGGCTACAAAGGTGTATTGTGTGCCTTTGTCACAGCTCAGACAAAGAGGTTTCCTGGTTGCCAGCAGCTTTCTCTTTGAGAGAATGAAATACAGAAAAGAGGAAAAAAAGGGAAAAAATAAAAGAAAAAAGAGAGATTCCATCAATTTTCCCGTGAAAAACTGTCCCTTCTGTGAAATAAATGACCTCCTGTCATGCCAGCACAAGATAAAACCAAGAGGGGCGTGGGGTATATGAGGAACTTGTCAAGGAAAGCTTTTGCTTCTGGATTACATGGTTGGTTCTTGCAAGCAACACAGACTATGCTATATGTGTAGATCCTATACTGAGCCACTGTTTCATTTTCTCTCTATGAAGGATAGATGAAGGTAAGGCAAAAGCGGATGTCCACGTAACAAAACACTTTGTAGACATTGCTTATTTGGGTTAATGCTTATTAATTTATGATCACTGCCGGCACTGAGCCCCCATCGATAATAAAAGTCGGTATTAAAAGAGAGAACAAAACTCTTTGTGTGCACAATGTTTGCTTCCAGTGGAAGGAGTGGTGGGGTCCATGATTTTCTTGGAATTTTGTCACAGTTTTCCATGCTTTGTGGGTGATTGTGTGATTCCATGACACCGGGCGCACAGCACCATTGAGAGCATAGCCCTGCCTGCACCCAGTTGCGCATGGCAGAGCTGTCTTCCTGTGCTCCTCCAAGCAGCCTGGAGAAAGGTCTGGGGCTGGGAGCTGTCTTTTAAACAGGGCAATACTTCCGTAAAGATCCCCCTTGGGTTCAGTGCTTCACGGAGATCAGGGACCTGTGACCTTGCGGACTTCTGTCACGTTCCTCATCAGTTCAAGGCCAGGTTGGATGGGGCTTGGAGCAAGCTGCTCTAGTGGAAGGTGTCCCTGCCCATGGCAGGGGTTGGAACTGGATGAGCTTTGAGGTCCCTTCAAACCAAGCCACCTTGTGATTGTATGAATCTGAGTGTTCAGAGTGTCTTAAGCATAAACCGAATATTCTACACTCCTGACCTGCCCAAGGTGGACAGCTCTGCTGTTTTCCCAGCTTCCTGGGGTATCGTGGGTGATCTTTGCCAGAAGTCTGGGTTGTGCTCGAGGCTGGGCCTGGAGCTTCCACTGCAGGGATTTGATTTTCCAAGTGAAAACCTGGGACATGGCTCCAGTGACTGGAAATAGGGAATATGAGGGGAAACTCATTTGTGCAGAGAGAAATGAAATGAAAGGAAGGTTCTCTTTAAAATTTAGGTGGTAAAATGTGCATTTATGCTTTTCCCTCACTGCTGGAATTCCCCATGCACTTCCGTATTTGACTTCGGCATCTCCCTAAGATGGGAGAGGGGGAATCACATATTTGCTCACTAGAAAATGCATTCCCAGAACATGGAACCAGAGCGGAGGAGCCTGAAAAATTGGAGGGTCCTGCAGTTGGAGTTCTGTGGTGTGATGGACAATGTGCTGTATCTGTTCTGGCCAACTCAGCCCACAGCTACCCTGTTGTGAGTATCCTCCTCTGCTCCATCCTGGAAGTGGCCTAATTGCAAGCAAGCAAGGACCAAGTAAAAGGCTGGCTCTAATGATGCTTCACACAGCTAAATGATGTTAAACAAAGAAATGGGAAAAAAGGCAAACAGGGGATTTTGCTTAAAAGCACCTCTGAACAATATGCTTGGTAAATGACTTTAAACCTGAAGTTATCCCTTCTTCAAAACCCATGGGGATTGGTTTACCTTAAAAACAGTTAAAAGCAGCAACACCAGCAGTGTTTCAGCTGTGTTTTGTATTCTGTAAAGTTTTCTCTTTGTGTCTTTAGGTTTTTAAGGCCTCCTCTGAGTCCCTACTTTTCCTCTTCTCCTGCTCTCCTGGTTTAGGTGAATGGTGAAGGCTGTAAGTGGCAGCCGCCCACAGTGATGCGTTTTTAACTGATTTCGGATTCAAGACCATTCAGTCACTCTTTCCCTCAATTTCTGAGCAATTCCCAGCCTGAGGTTCTAAATCAGTTCCTGAAGTGTTGCCTTTGATACTCTGCAGAGGCTCGTAAATGGGGCACAGAGGACAATTTCTGGCTCGAGGAGGAATCTTCCTCTCTATGTATCAAACTGTGCAAGCTAAGTGGAGCATCATCTGGCTGGAAGGGGAGACCCTACTGTGCTGCAGGGCATGCTCATGTATGTGAGCTGGGCAGCATGAAGTTTGCTTCGGCACAGTAACATCTTGGCATACATAATATATGATGAAATAAAGCTCATTATAGGAAGTATTATGATGAAATCATCTCCCTGCTGTCAGAACTGTGGTCAAATGGGTGAGTTAAAATCAGCCCAGACACTTATAGCAGTAATTTTCCCAGTCAAAAGAAAGGCTCCCAGTGTTTGCAGAGCGTCAAATGACCTTGATGATGCTCCTAATTCTTTCTAGAGATGTATTTAAGGTAAGTGAAAGGGAGCATCCTAAGCCTTGTCAGGTTAAAGAAGGCAGGTCACAGATTTTGCTTTCTCCCCAGTGTGATAGAGAAGGACCCAGTGATTTTATTGTTGGTCTTTTTCAGGGCGAGAGGTGTTTGAAGCTACCATCACTGCTCACACCCCTTTGTGTTCCTCCACCTGCATGTAAACCCCATCTGTCTGCAGGAATTGCGTATACGCAGCCTGTCATCCTCTTGAGTCTCCAATAGCAGAGATTGTGGCTGTAATAATGCAGGAAATCATTTTTATTGAGAATCAGAAATTGAGTTAGGTAATTAGATTCATTGATGGGAAATTAAATCTAACAACGGAGAATTGCCTTAAGTTAGTGTAGCAAGAGTTTCATTACTCTAAATGTGAAAGTTGCTGCTTTCAAGCTGCTTTTAACTTGGTGAGATATAAGCTGGTGTGATGCAAGCCTAGGAAACGGGGTGCTTGGTCACAACAGTTCTGTTGATACCAGCTAGATATTTCTTCATGGATGAAATAAATGCCTTTTCTATTTTAACAGCCTTCCAAGAGTCAACGCCATGGAACAAGACTGTGTATGTGACACTCATCCCTGAGGCAGGGCTGATGCACCGTTACTGGTATGTCTGTCATGTTGCATATTCATACAATGACTTTTTTTCCACCCATGTATTCCATAGGCAAACCTTTAGTCTTTTGGGGTGGAATGTTCCGTGTATGTTGTCTTTCCTGTTCCTACATGTAATTAGGGGAGAAAAAAATTCCTGCCTCAATTTTACATAGAGACAAGTTGAGCTGGGGTGGGATGGGGAGGATGCTGAGACCACAGGATTAGCTGGAAATACAGAGTAGGCTGAAGAAGGGATCCATGAGGTGTAAGTATTGGGGGGTGCTGAGCGTCTGTTGGAGTGGGCAACCTTGTATTCGGTGCTGGGACTTGCCCCCTTGACATAGGGAATAGAGATATCTGAGATTAATGCATGAAGAGCTCAGTGGAGGGGAAATGGGTGGTATGAGGGGTCCTCCTTCAGGGCCCTGGGGTGTAACCCATGGTGCTGGTCCCTCCACTGTAGAGAAATGCCTTTGAAACACACTGGCCATGCCTTAATAGTGTTTGGGAGGCCATGGTCACAAGTAATGGGTGCAAGGGATTTCAACTGGACACGAGGAAAGTTTTTCCCAAGGAGAACAATCAGCCACTGGAATGATCTCCCCAGGGAAGTGGTGGATTCCCCAGCGTTGGTCACTGTTAAGATTTAGCTGGACAGGGTGCTGGGACACGTAGCCTAGGTCCCGCTTTACCTAGAAAGGTTGGACCAAATGATCCTTGAGGTCCCTTCAACTTGGGATTCCAGGATTCTCTGACCCAAAGCAGTGGCTCCCAGTGCTGGTGTGGGAATCACTGGTGGCACAGACCCCACAGTTTTAGCTTTGGGGATGCTTCCTTTGCCTCCTTCTGTAGCTCAACGCAATACTCTGCTGCTGCTGCCCTGCTGGGTGTGCTTGAGCAAAACTGGGACCCAGATTTGCACGGTTTAAATCCTGGTGCAAGACCAGTGAAAATCCATCCTAGTGGCTGCAGCCTAAACGGGTCCTGAGGATCCTCTGTCAAGTACAGTGACGTGCTTGTATTAAACCAGCTGATGAACTTTTATGACCGTATCCAGATTGGTTTCACTTGAGAGAGATATAGTCAGTTGGAGGTTTTACTGGTGTTCAGGGGACTGCAGTAACTAACTGCAGTTGTGCTGCGGGGTCAGTCCTGAGCAGTCACTTGACTTCATGAACTTAATTACATGTTCCTTCCCACTCACCTATACTAAGTTACATCAGTGACATGCAATAGGTCATTCGCTCCATCTGAAGCTTCATTAATTGCACAAGAAAAGAGTTACTGAGGGTGCCAAGGAACAGACAGCAGTGTTTCTAGCTGCAGCACTCTACAGGAGGGCAAATGCTCTTAACTTCATACAAAAGTCAAATCTAAAAGTAAATCTGTCTGCTGCGATGAGCTCAGGTAATACCTGCACGTCTGCCGTGTCTCTGTATTTCCCTCATCCACATTGGAAGGTTCCGGGTACATTTTATGGGCCTGAAATGAAGCCTCTGTAAGTTTGTGCCTCCTGACTCTGACTTCAAAGTTGATCTCTTCAGACTCCTTATAACATTTGATTTTGCAGCATTCACCAGCAGCTATTTCACCGCACTGGTGTAAATTGTGGCTGAGACACAACTTTCCTGCTCTTGGGGTTGATTCATGTTTAGGTACTGCTCAAGCCGCCCATGAGCAACCAACAGGGGGAGCATCCTTTGAGTGTAAAACCCAGAGAGGAAGAGGAAATACTGAAGATAGACTGAAAACCATGGCGAGATGGATTCGTGCCAATGAGCACTCCATGGAGCAGCATCACCCAGGAGGGAAGTATCTTTGGTTTTGCCATTCCTATAAATTTTCCTGCATTTTAGAAGTTTTTATCTTCCAAAGTAATGGTGAACAGTTATACCTCTGGTAATTCCCATTAAATCCCAATCCCGTTTATAACTTCACCTGTCCTTTCCTTTTTGCCTTTCATGCCTAAAGCTACTTCACATCAGGTACATCTTCCATTCATGTGCCAACAATATTCTGCTGCCAGTATTCTCTTTAGATCCATAATGATCTCTGTGTTATTCCAATGCCAGCATTTTCCTTTCACACTTATTATTCCTTCAGCAGAAAATGTTCCAGCAGAAATCCAGCTATTCCAAGGCACTGAACTCATTCATACACTGTTCACTTCTACCACTGTAAGTATAATTCAGTCGTGTTGTCTTTATTGAACTTACTTTCTTAGGGGGTATTTCACATTTAACTTTCTAATATTTCAATTCCTGCTTTGGCACAGCTTTTGGGTTGTTCAGTGATCTTCTGTTTCATAACTGAATCATGTTTCCTGTCTTCTTTCAAGCTTCAGAATCAGTGGGTATACTTGCTGGGCTTTTCCTATCGTCTCTTCAAGGCTTTTTGATTGATTCTGGCAAGGATCAATCTTTTATTTTCCTTGATAGCTCCCTTTATTATCTCCGTAAAACTCCCCTGTCAGTTCAATTGAGGTGACTGCATTTGCACCCGTGAAAATGCAGCCATCCACTTTATGATAAAATGCATTTTTGTGTAAAGAATAGCATTAACTTTCCATTCTCGTGGATTTGGAAAGCTTTCTGTACTCTTTCCAGTTGATTTGGGCACCACTGTTCTATCTGAAGCACATGAATTTAAAGAGGTTCATTTCACAGTGTTTGTTGTGTGAGTGGGGCATCCTCAGGAAGCTGTGGTGCACTCTGAAGGGATAGATGCTGGCCGTCCCTCTCTTGGGCCACCTTCCATGAAGGGTGGCATTGGTTACTCTATAGGACTAAAATACCATTTCTGCTGTGATTAATGCCTTAAGCTTTTGCATTAATCCACTGATCTGGGAAGCCTTCTTTTTCCCTGTAAATTGCTGTCTCTCAGCAAATTGCTAAACTCTTTGAGAGGTTTTTTTAGTTCCAGTGTAAGCCCCCAGCACCTGTTTTTCTACTCACCAACCCCCTTTAATTCACTACTTCAGTAAATTGATGATAAGGAGCTGTGATATAAAATAACCTAATGAAGTGAATGGTGTACCTAGCTTTCAGATTGATTTTAAACAGTGAATCTCAAAGGGGCATTATGGAGCAGCCATTATCCTTGTCTTCCCTCACCTGATGGGGAGAAGAGAGGAGCAGTGATTTATTTAACTGAGTTGCTGAGTGCAGGAAAATAGCATCCCCATCTCCTGGGTCCCAGCCCTGTCCTGCTTATAGCACATTGCACTGCTGGCTGCCTCTGTGGGCTTTGCTTTTATGTTTTTCAACTCTTTTCCACTCTGGATAATTAGCTGAGGGGAAAATTAGATAGTAATTGTTGTAACACTGTGTTTCACATTACACAGTAAAACCAATATGGATTTAACATAAGGTGGGTTGGAGAAGTGGGCTGTGACTAAAGGACTCTTCATCAGGGACTGTAGCGATATGATAAGGGATAATGAATTTGAACTTAAACAGGGGAAATTCAGGTTAGATCTAAGGCAGAAGTTCTTCCCTGTGAGGGTGCTGAGGCGCTGGCACAGGGTGCCCAGAGAAGCTGTGGCTGCCCCATCCCTGGCAGTGCTCAAGGCCAGGTTGGACACAGGGGCTTGGAGCAAGCTGCTCCAGTGGAAGGTGTCCCTGCCCATGGCAGGGGTTAGAGTTGGATGAGCTTTAAGGTCCCTTCCAACTCAAAGCATTCTATGACTTTTTGCAGTTCAAGCCTGCCTTGCTTGAAAAAACATCTCACAAAGTTTGGTGCAACAGCTCATCCATGGAATGGAAACTCAAATCATACACAGACAGAAAACTCTATTAACTGTAATGCTGTGCTTATACTTGTAAGTAGCCCTGAACCTAATAATCACTAAGCTTTTGCCTGCTAATACATTTTTTCTCTTAAGTATTACTTTAAATAATACAAGAGCTTTTGCTTTGACAAATCACAATCCAACCCACAAGCCATTTAAAGAAAAAAAACAGCTAATATATTTTCCAGCACAAAATATTCAGCAAATGCAGCAGAGTTCTACCCTATTCTGAACAATTTCAGTCTCCAAGCGTGTATCAGTTGAGGACCTCTGGAACCAGCCCACTTTCTGAACCTCATCACTTTACGCACATTGATCTCTTCAAGACCACGTTGGATGGGCACTTCTTTGGGCAATCTGTTCCAGTGCCCTCACCACCTTCTTTGTGCACCACTGCTTGCTTTGGTAAATGTCCCTTTATGAGGATTGGTCAGGTGCCAAACGTCAGGTAAATGATGTAGAATGGTGGGACAAATGTGTTATGGTAACTTTCATATTCCTTAGAAATACATCCAGTATCAAACATGTGATTGATGCAGGTAAGCACAAAATTGAAAGGTATCTGGAGTGAGACTGGTAATACTAACAGGATGGTGATCATGACAGTTGTTTGCAATCTGCTTTCCCAAGCAACTCAGGTAGTAGGTACCTTCTGATACAGGCACCTTTCCTGCCCAGCCACGACTTTTGGTGGCTGCAGATGCTATTGAGCTGTCATAGCTCATATAGTTGGCCATAGAGTTGACCTTCAGGTGGTTGTGGTGTGACCAGCAGTGGGGAAGAGCATCGCCTCCAATAAAAGCTCTCCCACATGCCACGAGTGTCACCTCTGGGGCACTGGCTCTGCTGACTACTGGAGACGTGAATGAGGCTTCACCACTGCATCCAGCTGAAACCCTAAGGACGCTGTTGCATTGCAAATCCCTCACAGACCTTGCAGAAGGAGAGCTTCCCACTGGATTTGCAGTGATTTCCTGCTGTCTGGAAGTTCTGAGGTTGCATCTGGACCCAGGTAGGGGAATAGAGAGGAAAACACGTTTTTATTTTCTTTCTTCTCTTTTCTTTTTGATTCTCTTTCAGCTCCTGTTCCAAGAAATGGTCCCCCAGAAGTGCTGCTTTTTACTTAGGGAGGGATAAGTGCTAAAAGCCTCGTCAGCCTCCCTGCAATCTAAGTGAGTAATGACAGATATCTTGTGATGAGTTCCACTGCATAATGGAGACCTTCTGAAGGGCTCTCTTTGTCCCTGAAAATGTGCCATTTCATATCTGAGACAAAAAGAAAAGGTTCTTGATCTCTTTTAGAGTGTCTAATTTAGATAGTTTTGGGTCCATCTCCCAATTCTGTCAAAGGCTTTTAGTGGATTGAGGCTTCTTGTTTTCCAAGTGTACTGAGATTATACCTAGAGTACCTGGAGTGTTGGATGTTCCTGGTGTCTGCATGTCACTCAGACAGGAACTACCCTTCATCTTCATTTCTCAAGGCCTTTTCATGTAGGGTTTTGTTGGCAAATCCAGATTTCTTTGGATTTCTCATTAAATATTTGACAACTGTAGTGATGAACCTCCTGCCCCTCTTTGTGTCATATTCACACTATGATTCTATCCGTTTCAACATGCGTTGGTTAATGTGGCCTTGAGTGCTGTTTGGTTCCAGAAGATGTAAATATTTAGAGATGGAATATGTGCCTTCTTGTGTGCATGAAAAGAGTATATTGCTTATTTGGCTCAAGTAAGACTATACGTTAAAAGAAAAGGATTATTTTCTGACTTTAAAGCTATTTAGTTGTTTTGCTAATGTCCAATAGTGATTATATTTTGTTTTTCCATATAATGTACTTTCTGGCATGCATTAGGGTAAAAGAAGGAGTTAGATATGGACAGGGCTGTGCTTGCACTATGCTTTGAATGTTAAAATGGGCAAAGTTAATGTGTAGTAAAAACCATATTTGTGGAGTGTTCTGGTATCAACAAAGTGCAGTGTGTATTTATGCTGTTAGGTCCCATCCATCATCCATCCTACATGAAGTAACTGACCTTTTTATAGAGAACTTTGATTTCTTTCTTTAAAATATGTTCTTACTCGGTTATAAATTGCAGTCTTCATGCGGGAATCACTTAGCGGAACTTACAGCCTGGGTGATGCATGAGCTCAAATAGACCATATCGGTCTCTCCTGGCTCCAGGATCTAAGTGTCTTTAAAAATCTCATCTAATTTAATAAGTGCAAAAGCACCATGAGGATTTCACTTGGGTTCAGTGCTGCCATGGGGATAAGTAAGAACAAAATGGATATGTTGGGTCAGACCAGCATAAGGAATGGTGTTTCCAGCAGTGGTTGAAGGCAGTTACTTTGAGGAAACTTGTTGCCTTAGTTTTGAATGGTGCTCATATTTCTACTTATTTCCTTCTGGTTTGGGGGGGACCCAACATGCTGGGGTGATTTTGGGATTTGGGAAGCCATTCCATCATTAGCAGTGTGAGAGAGGATTGTACTAACGGGATTGTTCCTTGTCCATTTGGTCAGAGTCCCCCAAATCTGCTGGTCTGGAGTAAGGCGTTTCTAACTGCCCTTCCTACACTTGAAGTCAACTTTCACATGAAGAGAAGAACCCGCACATAAGCAGTGCGTCTTTGTCACCCGGCTGCATCTGTGAAAATAGGGATGGCTTTCTGTCCTTCTGACCTATGAAGCAAAGGTAGTTGATCTACTAATGATGCTCACTAATAGACCTTCATGCTGTAGATATTTCTGTCCTTTACTGATTCCTTCCTTCAATGGAAAAAGGTGTTATTTCCATATTTATGCACCCAGGTCAATCCCACCCAAAATATCTAAACTATAGTCACAGTGAGGATATACATGTATATGTAATGTATATAGAATCTATTATAAATATAATACAGATCTTAGGCAGAAGCTGTTCCCTGTGAGGGTACTGAGGCGCTGGCACAGGGTGCCCAGAGAAGCTGTGGCTGCCCCATCCCTGGCAGTGTTCAAGATCAGGTTGGACACAGGGGCTTGGAGCAAGCTGCTCTAGTGGAAGGTGTCCCTGCCTGTGCCAGGGGTTGGAACTGGGAGAGCTTTGGGGTCATTAAGAATTAAGGAATCCCAAACCAGTCTGGGATTCTATGTATAACTACCATGTATTTCATAAAAGGCTTGATTCCTCTATTAAAGTTCCCTAACAGGTCTGCTAATGGAAATATATCTCTATGTGTTCGTTCAGTGTCTGCTTCACCACCACATGAGAGATAATATATGTATTTAAAGAGACTGGTGTTTAAAGAGAAGGTGCTTGGGTTAGAATTTATCCAAGGAAAATACTCAGAAGAGCCAACACATTTGTAAGAAGTCTTGGATTATTTTATAGAGGTTAATGGTCCCCTTTCCCTATCTTACTCGTCTCCCCACCATTTAGCGCAAAGCATGTTTCACCTGGACAAGTGGGAATTGTCGCTGTTCAAGATGCAGCTACAGTGACAAAGGTGACTATAAAACATAAGTAATCTTGATTGCATATCACATTTGACTGACATAATCTCCCTCCTACCCCACTATGCCCGCTGCTGAACAGCCAGGGGTGATTTTGACAGAGGGAGGCAAAACTGAACATGAAATGACAAAAGGAAATAGAATTAAATCTTATTCTGAGCTTGGGCAGGTTTGTGTCATTTACCCATTTCCAAAGAGCAAACAGTAGTCATCCCAGCTTCATTTCCTTTGCGTCTCACTCCAGTCTGAACCAGCTTCGTGTGTGAGCATATGGATATAACCTGAAAAACACTCCCTTGGAAATATAAGTGAGGTGAAAATAGGGAACTTGAGAGTTTTGAGCTGTTTCTGTTGATTTCTCCAGGAAAAAAAGCGGTATTTGGTGACGTGGTGTGCATGCAGTGCTCAGGGCACGTCTGCAGGAAACCTGGAGAGGGGCGTTGGACAAGGGCCTGTAGGGACAGGCCAAGGGGAATGGCTTCAACCTGCCAGAGGGGAGACTGAGATGAGCTCTTAGGCAGCAGCTCTTCCCTGTGAGGGTGCTGAGGCACTGGCACAGGGTGCCCAGAGAGTAAGCTGTAGTCTTCTTTTAGTCATAAATCAATAAAATGAAGAAATCCTAACAAATCCCCAGCCTTGCACTAGGAGGGAGCAGCTCTCAGGGTCAAGTAAGTAGGATTTAAATGCTTTGGTTTATCTGAATTTTCTGTTTTGGAATTGCAAAGGCAACATTTACCTTTTTTCTTTTTTTCTTTTTTCTTATTTTTCTTATTTTACCTTTACTTGTTTATTCTCTTTATTTTCCTTCCTTTTCCCTGTTTTCTCTTTTCCTTCTTTTTGTCCTCCTCCTTTTCCTCATTTTTTCCTTCTTTTATTTCCTCCTTCTTCTTTTCCCATTCTTTTTCCCTTCTTTTTTCCCTCTTTTTGTCTTCTTTTCCCTTTTCCCCCTTTTCATTTTTGTCTCCCTTTTTGTCTATTTTTTCTTTTCTCTCTCTTTGCACTATGCCCTCACCTGACCTTCTCCGTCTCCATATTTTGGGACAAATCCACTTAAAATCACTTCCTTGGGGCCTGACCTCTAAGGGGGTTTAGGACTCGTGACCAACTAACACCACGTGATCCCCAGTCAGGTGCAGCCAAGTTAATTTTTTTAACCAAAGCCTTTAAAAGAACCCTAAAATTAATCTTTAATTTAGTATTCATCCCTATACTTTCATTATGTGGCCTTCCTCCAGCAATAAATGCTTTGGTCTGCAGTGATTGTTAATTTATGAATGTATTCTGTATTGATTTTTGAGCAAAGCTATTTAAGCAACATCCCCTTTATTTCTGCATTTTCTATTGAGCAGGCTCAGGCTATTTGAATTTCTTATCTTCCAGTTCTGGTTCATGGATTTCTTGGAGCAAAGGCTAAACATAATTACATTAAAATATGAAATAAGCCTAATAATTGCGAGCAGATTCCTGTAATAGAATGGATGAAATGGTGCCATTACAGTGCATGAGGTTTCTGTAAGGGAGAGGTGTTGGGCTATGCAAAACCTTTTCACTTTGGTGTGTTTTACAGTAAATTGATATTATTGCACAGTATCAAAAATGTGGGGTTTTTTTGGGTAAAGAAGTCTGTGTTTTAGCTGATGAAACAGCAAGACGACATAGAAGTTACTTGGTTTTGGGTTGTGTTGGTGCGTGTGTTTTTAGTGTTGTGGAGCAGGAATTCCAGCTTTCACAGCTGAACGTGCACCATGGGCTCGCTTATTCAGAGCCATCAAAAGGCTCATCCAGCAACCTGGATAATACTTGCTGGTCCTTGAATCTAAGATTTTTCTTGGCCTGAAGTTACTGCACTATCCAGACTTGGTTTAATTCAGCTTGAGCCATCTTCTCTCCATCATTATTAGAGTATAAAAGCTAAAGTGATAATGTTAACGCTGCTAATTCCAGGAAGCAATGTACACTGTGAAAGGGATAAGGGCTCTTTTTGATGGCCGTAGCTATGAATTTAACGTGTTCTCAGTTTGGGAGGCAGAGCAGAGAAAGGCAGGTGTCAGATGGGGAATTGAGGGGGGAACTTGCAGAATTCAATTAATCAGGTGTGATTTATTTAAAATCATTAGATTTTTGTCAGGCCAATGCTATTTTATAGCCTTCTATATGCTCTTATGCTATTTCACAAGGCTCTGTAAGGTCTCCTTCACCCTCAAACAACCCTGTAGGGAGGGGAATGACCAAAATAAGGCAGGAAAGAAAGATGCCTGGCTCTGAAGAAACAGGAGAAACAATGATGGAATAATTGTGGGGTTTCCCCTCCTTTCTGTAACCCTGCAAGGCATAATGGTTTGTGGAGAAGCTGATGAAACAAAGTGAAACAACCCTGCCAAAAAAGGCAGAGGAACTGTTTAGTATCGGCTGATTCCAGGAGATGCCCCAAAGCCCTAACAACTCATAGCAGGAGGGTTTGCTGTAGAAAGTTTAGTTCACCCAGAAGTGATTTTCTGTGGCAGAGTGACCTTGCTAACCAAAGAAAACCAATCTCTCAGTTTCTTAATGTAGACAAAATGTCATTCCCAGATGGAATTCCACCTTAATACAAAGGTAACCCTTCCTTGAACTGTGGAACCCTAACTGCAAGGGTTTGTGAGCATGTTGCTGCTGTATCCTTGTTGTGCTGGTCCTAAGTCTGGAATACGTTCTTTGGCGTGGATTTTTTGATATTCTAATTCCCCAAATCAGCATTGCTATTTGCTTTGTTGTATTTAACAGCTTGTCTAGAAAAAAGCTCAGTTTGATTACAGTGCAGTAGTAAACAGGTAAGTCATTAACTCAAGGCACATTTCCTAGGCCATTTATTGGCTGCAGCTATCCCTTGCCTCAGAACCAGAAAGGAAATCTTAGAATCATAGAATCATAGACTAGTTAGGGTTGGAAAGGACCTTAACATCATCCAGTTCCAACCCTCCTGCCATGGGCAGGGACACCTCACACTAAACCATGGCACCCAAGGCTCTGTCCAGCCCAACCTTGAACACCGCCAGCAATGAAGCATTCACAGCTTCCCTGGGCAACCCATTCCAGTGCCTCACCACTCTTACAGGAAAGAATTTCTTCCTCATATCCAATCTAAACTTCCCCTGTTTAAGTTTGAACCCGTTACCCCTTGTCCTCTCACTCCAGTCCCTAATGAAGAGTCCCTCCCCAGCATCCCTATAGGCCCCCTTCAGGTATTGGAAGGCTGCTATGAGGTCTCCACACAGCCTTCTCTTCTCCAGGCTGAACAGCCCCAACTTTCTCAGCCTATCTTCATACAGGAGGTGCTCCAACCTCTGATCATCCTCGTGGCCTCCTCTGCACTTGTTCTAACACTTCCATGTCCTTTTTATGTTGAGGACACCAGAACTGCACACAATACTCCCAAGTGAGGTCTCACAGAGCAGAGTAGAGGGGCAGGATCACCTCCCTCGACCTGCTGGTCACACTCCTTTTGATGCAGCCCAGGATACGGTTGGCTTTCTGGGCTGCAAGCGCACACTGCAGCCGGCTCATGTTCATTTTCTCATCGACCAACACCCCCAAGTCCTTCTCCTTGGGCTGCTCTGAATCTCTTCTCTTGTTTTCTAGATTACAGAATCACAGAATGGTTTGAACCTTAAAGCTCTTCCAGTTCCCACCCCCTGCCACCAGCAGGGACACTTTCCACTATAGCAGGTTGCTCCAAGCCCCATCCAGCCTGGTCCTGAACATTGCCAGGGATGGGGCTTCCATCATGTGGGGCTCTTTCTCAAGCAGTCTCCATGGTATTTTTCTCCCCTCTTCATTCTCCCTTATCTCCCCCCTCTGCAGTCTGTGTTCCAGGTGAGAGCAGGGAGTGGTCACAGTTCTACACAGGGGCTTCCAGAGATGAATTTAATCTTTCCAAAGCCAAGGGCACCAAGATGCTGGGATTGTGCTATTGCTACAATTGATGCAACTCGTCTTCCAGTTCCTGGTGGGATTTGGTAGCTCAGAGGTACCATTCTATTGTTTCCGGTCTGCACCAAGTTTAGCTGGGGGCATCTTACAAATGTCTTGGCTTAGGTATTGTGCCTTTTGCAAGCAGACTCCCAACCCACGTGCTCTTCAGTGATGTGTTGGTATAGCACCCCATGCGGACATGCTAACCAGGCTGACGGGTGGCACCAAGGAGGTCCTGACTTGTCTTGAAAGCAAATGAAATGTCATTTTTGTATCATGGGATCATGTGTTTATCAGAAATCAGTATTACAAATTAAATTGATCCGGGTGCATGACCACAGTCAGTAATACAAATTGGTGGCTTTGAGTGAAATCTGTTTCCTCCATAGTAAAAATACAGCACAATGCCTAGAATTAAAGCAGTTTATGTCATTAGAAGTTATACCAAAGACCAGGCCTGGCTAGGACTGTAAGAATGAATGTTTTCTATGTGATTATTATATAAATAGAGAAATATTAAACTTAGAGAGCAGTTCTGCATTAAGAGGAAGAAGATTCTTCATGTGTAGGGAGTGTCATCTGCCCATTGGTACCCATATGCCAAGGGCTATGTAGGACACAGATGGGTAATGGCCAGCTCAGACCAGCTTTGGAGATGGTTTGACATCCACAATGACCTCGTCTGCCTTTCCTTAATATTATCGCTACTTGTGCTGTCCCTTGCAATTTGAGATTCAGGAAGATGAGCAGCGAAGTCAATGGCTTTGGAGTATCAAAGGTTGAAATGAAGAGGGTTTTGCAGGCAGATGGCAAGACGTGCTTCATTTTACAGAGTGGGAATAATTCCAGGGAAAAGTGTGAAAAATCCCACAGTCATTTCAGCTTCTTGCTGTGATCGCCCTCCTCCCTCTTATATTCTAT
The DNA here is from genome assembly GCA_039720435.1 of Amazona ochrocephala. NCBI lineage: Eukaryota > Metazoa > Chordata > Aves > Psittaciformes > Psittacidae > Amazona > Amazona ochrocephala. The sequence continues at coordinate 1,510,288 of CM077881.1, read as the reverse complement.
ATTTTAATGTTATAAACCAAACAAATCTACCTGGCTGTAAAGTTTTATGTAGTCAAACTGTTTCATAGTGAGAACAATCACAGTGTGATCTTAAATGGGGCGAGCGAGAGAAGTCTGATTGCTCATTTGAGAGGACTCCTTTATAGATTTCTTGAAGAAAGGAGAAATAAAACCTGCAGGTATGGCAGAGAGAACAAAGTTCCACGGCTCAGGAGAAAAACAGTCCCTTTGTTGCAATATTTATTTTGCCATCCAGCATATGAATAGTACATGAGCGAGGGAGAATGCTGCATTCCTTTTAACCAGGGGATCCAGAAAACAATGCTGATGTTGGGCTTTGGGGTTTGCAATTCCCAAAGCTGTTCCATCATTTATTACGATGGAGTTACTTGTCCCACCTGGTTATTATGGTTTTTATCAGCTCTGTTGTGTGACGCATCATGGAAATTCACTGTGGCTGGGGAAGTATTAAATAAATACCAATATCCTTAATGGCCCTATATGAAAGGGTGTGGAATTGGATAAGCCACTTGCTCCATTCCCAAAATAAGAGGGGCATGAATGGAGGTGTTGCCCTGGAAACTCATCTGGAGGCAGGGGGGTGAGCAGGGGGGACCACACTGTCCCCAGCTCCATTGGTGGGAACCTGGGAATGCCTGGGCTTTTCTGGACTGTGATGGATGGAAATGCGTCTCGCCTGGGGACTGGTGATGCTGCAGGAGGATGTATCCTGTAGCAGTGGTACCCTGATATATCAAGTATGTTAGTAAAAAAAACCCCAAAATACTACAAAACCCCAAAACAAACTCAAAAAGACCCCAAACCTAATCAAAAATGTTTTAAGTGAAACATTTAAGTTAAACATTAAATTAAACCAGGTTGAACAGGGCTTGAAGCCACCTGCTCTAGTGGAAGGGGTCCCTGCCCATGACAGGGGTTTGGAACTGGACGAGCAACAGAAACCGTTCTGTGATTTAAGACTCTAACATATGTGCAGTGTGGTTTAGGGAAGACCAGATTTCTGGAGGTGTTTATATGTGCCCATCAATCTTGCAGCAAAAGAACCCTGTGTACTTATAAATAGAAGATTCCTGTGGTTGCCTCTTTTTTCATTGTGATCCTGATTTGCCGTCAGAACTGAGCTCCTCTGCACTTGTAGTTCATACTCTTCTCCCACCCCACAGTTTTAGTGCTGCTTTTCCACCACATTGGTTTCTCTTCCCTCTTTACCACAAGTTTATTTGCAAGCTATACTGCAGCAGGTTAATGTTTCCCCGATGTGGTGGGGTTTCATGGCTGGGGCATTGCGTGGACATCCATCACACCAACCCTGGCCCCAGCACATCCCAGGAGCCATAATGCGGCCCAGCGGCACCCACTTTTGTCATCACTGCCGAAGGCAGGTGCTCTGAAGCTGATGGTAATTCATCAAAAGCCAGAATTAGCTTTAGTAATTTCCTTTGTTCTGCTTTCTTAGGTAATTAAATTTTAACCAAATCCATTTTTCGCAATGTTTACCCTCTTATTTGAGTGTTGGAAGAGGCATTGCTACAAATGAAACTGTGCTCAGAGCATTATAAAGCTGGCCTAAAATTCATTTAAAATTCACCTGATAAAAGGTCACCTCTTAAGCAAGCTAAACCTTGCTTTTGCACGCTTCAATGCAAACGTGTGTATTTCTGCTACGAAATTCATATCTGACCCAACCTGAAAGCTAAGCGATTTGGAAGAGGGGCTTGGCATTTTTCCACCGTTATTCCAGAGCAGTTGAATGCATGCAAAACTGAAGTATACTCTAAAGTCGGATTTCCCCACCCTCTGTGCACCTGCAGTGGTGCTTGAGCACACCAGCTTTCCTACCATAGAATCATAGAATAGTTAGGGTTGGAAAGGACCTTAAGATCATCCAGTTCCAACCCCCCTGCCATGGGCAGGGGCACCTCACACTAAGCCATGTCACCCAAGGCTCTGTCCAACCTGGCCTTGAGCACCACTAATGATGGAGCGTTCACAACTTCCTTGGGCTGCCCATTCCAGTGCCTCACCACCCTCACAGTAAGGAACTTCCTCCTTAACATCAAGTTTTAGATGTAACTTAGTTAATCTACGCTTAAGCCATGACCCATTCTATAGTGCATGACCTGCTGCATGTCAGGCTGCAGGATCTCTTGCCAGGGTGAAAAACCACATGGATAAAATGGATGGAGCTGCTGGAAGTGGCTTCCAGCTGGCAAAGACCGCAGGGACTGTGATGAGATTGTGCCCCCATTTACAGTACAAAATGTTCATGCCCCTTTTCCTCCTCTCTTCTCTGTGGGAACAGACTGGTTAAGAGAGTTTCTCTTTCCAGCTTTGAAGTTTGCCTCTTGTGGCCATCCATGGCTTTCGAGGATGTATCTTTCCTCTAAATTTGGATGTAGTTTTTTTCAAGTCTAAATAATGTTTTATGGGCTTTAATATGGCAGGAAGGTATTCAGAGACCAGCTTCAGATGCATGGCAAATTGACAGGTACATCCTTCTCACAACAGCCCTTATTTCATAGTTATTTATTTATATTAATTTATATATTTATACATAATTATTAATAAAATATTTATATTAATTGTTTTTTGGGGGGTGGGGGGTATGTCATGACCTAAAGGGAGCTGACAAAAAATCTGGAAAGGGCCATTTTACAAGTGTAAGTAGAGACAAGCCAAGGGGAATGGCTTTAACCTGCCAGAGGGGAGACTGAGATGAGCTCTATGTCAGAAGCTCTTCCCTGTGAGGGTGCTGAGGCGCTGGCACAGGGTGCCCAGAGAAGCTGTGGCTGCCCCATCCCTGGCAGTGCTCAAGGCCAGGTTGGACACAGGGCTTGGAGCAAGCTGCTCTAGTGGAAGGTGTCCCTGCCCATGGCAGGGGTTAGGACTGAATGAGCTTTAAGATCTCCTCTGTTCCAAACTGTTTCAGGATTCAGTGATTTCAAAACTCAGCTCTTTTTTCGCTCGTCTTGCTGAAAGTTCACCACAGACTCTGCAGTTGAGGTGTCCATGTCTTGCTGCTGAGAAGTCATCACTAACACAGCATCTGCAGTGATGCAGACAAATCAGGAGTGGGTGAGGCTGTCCCACAGCTACTTCAAGCTTCCTCTGCACAGGGAGGATGGACCCCTGCACTTGCCTTCTTCAGGTAACACTGATCCATGTCCTCATATGGGAAACCTCCCACACTTTATCATCCCAAAAGCAGAAGCACCCACACTGCTGATGAGCTGATGAGCTAAAAGGCTGGGATTTGTGAAGCTCCTTGCAGAGTCTTGGTTGCACATCCTGGCTCTTTGCCTTTTGAGCTTGGTCTCAAGGTAAGCTCTGTGCTTGGAAAACTGCAGGCTCTTGCTCTGAACCATGGGTTTGTGGATTAGGGCACTTTGGTCTCAACAGAAACGCAGCCGAAGGTAACACCCCAGTTGGCCCATTAAGCTTTCTGTCATTTTCATCCTGAGTTTAATACTGGATCAACATGATGTTTTTACGTGAAAGTGGATGCTGCTCCTAACATTTTTCCATTGTTTTCCATAAAGTATGTATGAAAATCCAGGTTGTTTCTGGGTCTGCAGGAACCTTGGCTCTCTGTTACGCGCTGTTTGGAGAACCAAGTCCCCCACCTCAGGGGTCAGCGTGATTCTGCGGTTGACACTTCTGTACAGCACAGCGGTAGACAGAACCCTCCAACAACTTCGTTAGCATTAATATGAAATACCATGTCTAACATAATTAAGTCCTTTTTTTCAGTCCAAAACCAAACTTGATACATCTCCCTTGAAGCTTCAAATCAATAACCTGAAGTAATTGCTTCTCTTAAAGGGGTTTTTGGACTGATACTGACATTTCGAAGTGTGACTCTTCTTCCCTTGCTAAATAAATGCTAATGTTATACAAAACCCAACTACAAGCAGGGTAGAAGCTTCTACAACTTCCTTTTTAAGGTGGAAGACTAAGGACTGGGGCTTGTATATTCTGTTTCAGACGATATAAATTATTTGCATAACAATGGAAAAGCTTCATTTCTCCTTTTTACTTGAGTTTAACTCTTCATTGAAGATGCATCGTAACATTTGCCTTCCCTGCGAGCTGAGGCATTTGCCTAATGGTTACAAATTGCTTTGGAAATTCTGCATTAAAAGCTTTGATCATGCAACTTTGATTCCTCATTGATTCTGAAGTGTGGGACTGTGAGTAGTGCTGGTCGTGAGCCTTCAGGAGTTTCTCCCTCCTTGCTTGTTCTGTCATGAGTGACTTTAAAAACACTATGATCTATATGCTATATATATAGTTGAGTCACAGGATTTTTAGTATGTATTTATTTTATATATATAATGTATATATATTATTATTATTAACATATTATGTATATTATATATATTTTCTATATTATATATATTATATATTATATATATTATATATAATCACAATGGGGTTTTATATATAGTATATATTTTTATATATATTATATATCATATATTTTGTATATAATTATATATAATCACAATGGGTTGGGTTTGGGTTGAAGGGACCTTAAAGCCCATCCAGCTCCAACCCCTGCCATGGGCAGGGACACCTTCCACTGGAGCAGCTTGCTCCAAGCCCCTGTGTCCAACCTGGCCTTGAACATTGCCAGGGATGGGGCAGCCACAGCTTCTCTGGGCACCCTGTGCCAGTGCCTCAGCACCCTCACAGGGAAGAGCTTCTGACTTAGAGCTCATCTCAATCTCCCCTCGGGCAGGTTAAAGCCATTCCCCTTGTCCAAGGCCCCTCTCCAGGTTTCCTGTAGTCCCTTTAGGCACTGGAAGGCTGTTGGTCAGTCAGGCAGGAGACCGCCCTGTTTGAAAAGGTGTAAGGGGCAAACGCTCTCAGTGCCGTTAGAAAACACCATCAGCCTTTCATGAACAGCCGTTACTGGGCTTTGCAGCAGCCAGGACAGAGAAGTGAGCAAAATAAAGGGTCTTTAATTTGGATGGCTCTCTGAACCATGAAAACTGCTTCCTTTGGTTACACGTTTGTGTCTTCATCAGCAGGAATTATGTACCTTAGTGTCTTATAAAAACCTTATTCAGTCAGCAAACATTAGGCTTTCAGCACTCCAACCTTATACCATCACCGGTTCCATGGTATTATCATTAATCTTGAAAAATACAGTTTGACTCCTTTAATCTATGCAAGAAAGCTGCTTCAGCAGCAAATGCTTCACCAGGCATTAATGTATATCACGCCCAGCACATTAACACCACAGAGACATTTGCATTACACAGGCAATTGCATCTGTTAGTCCTTTAACTGAGAGGATGTGCCCAGTCTAAATATCATCTAGTAGTATACATGCGTGCGTGGTGTATGTGATTAAGTATTTATTTCACTGATATCCAAGTCTTATCCCTAAAGCTCATCCGGTTCCAACCTGCTGCCACTAGACCAGGTTTCTTTTGCTTATGTAACTGTCTGGCAATGCCGTAACTATCAGGTATGTCTGAAAGGTGCAGCTGGAACCTTGTAAGTTGGATTATGTCTGTAGGATAAGGCTGCACAATTATCTTCTTGATGAGCTGCATATTCAGAACACAGTCATTTACCGAGTTAGGGCTGGAATGAATATTCTTCCTAACTGGATCCTACTGTTAGAGAAATCTACTTTGCTCCTTCTTTTAATTTGGCAGTACATCATCGAGAGTTACCCATACACCCTGCTGTTGCTCAACCTCAAGTTTGTTTTCCTTCCCTTGATTTAAACTGGAATTGCTTTGGACTGTATTTCCCTAGAGGGATATTATAGGAAGTCCCGTATACCTCTTGCTCCATGGTCTGGTTTGTGCCTCAGTAATTTAAACATGCCATGCTCTATGCCACATAGTTTTTCTGGAGCAGTCCTATTAAATTAGTGGCATTCAGTGTGATTCCTTTCACGGTCTACGGAAAAGCAAGGAGCCCGGCATGCCAGGAAGCTGCCTCCATAGAAGCTGTTCTTGAATCTGTTGGTGAGAATCAGATTTAATGCATATATTCCTTGGTTCGTTAATAAACCTGTGTAATGATTTGATTCAGTGTTAAAGCCGCTTGAATGGATTTTCATGAGCTGTTGTAGCAAATTCCATGTTTCCTCTTATGACTCTGGCTGCTTTTCCTTCTTACCCACCTTAAAACAACTTTAGTTTGTGTGTTCTCTCAGGTCAAGTGTGTTATGAGTTTCAAAAGCAGCTTGTAACCAACAAAAATGCTCTTTTCACCCCCCTCTTTGTATTCTCTTCTTTAGCTGTGCAATCCTCAAGCTTTGTTTTGATGTTTTCTGTCCACTTTGAGTTAGGAATGATCTGCTGTTAATGGAGTTGCTGGCTATATTCTGGTCAGAGTAGCATGATGGTTCACATGCTGCATTGGTTTAACAAATGTGGAAATGATTAATTATTCTACTCATGGAAAATTCAAATAGCCGCCATGATAGGTCTGCATTTTGGATGACCTGGGTTTTATTCCCACTTTTGAGCAATTTAATCCAGCAGAGAGCTTTGGAAATAATTGATGCATAAAACCATTGAAAATGAGGATGAGGTTGGTTGTTTTGATACGAATTTCTCCGTATGATTTTTAGGGGAGAAGAGATGCATTGTTAGTCTAAATAGAAGCAGTTGTAGGGTAAAACTAACATTGCACTTGGTACTTGAATGACTCTCTTGAAACCTCCTGGTTTTAATCATTTTTTCCATTTCATTCTTTTTGAGATGAAGTTTTTCATCATTATAAGAGGATGTGGTTTTGCATTATCTAGACTGTATCTAGAAATAAGCTGTATATGAGCAATGCAGAGAAGGGACCCCAGGGTGACCCTTATCCAGGCTCCTGTCCGAGCAGCCTCTTCACTTCCTCCGCTGCTATTCTGCTAGTGACAAACTTAGCAGGTAAAATAGAACACATGGATCAAGTAATGAACCTTTTGACTTTATTTCATTATGGAACTGGAATAATACTGTGCATTAGATGAAACAGGGCCGTGGTTTGCTTCTTAATGCTTGGAGGAAAGTTTCCAAGTAATGAAAATGTCTTCAGACAGAGAAATTTCTTTTGTATTCTCTTGATTTTGTCACAGTTTCATATTCCTGTATTAAAATCTGCCTGTTTTAAAGCGTATTAAGTAACCTCAGGGATGAACGCTGCCTTTGCGGGATGCTCTAATTAAACCTGCCCTGTAAATAGCAGCACAAAAGAGCTTGTGGAGACACCAGAATGCTGGATGCTGGAGAAGCCTTTAACTCACCAAAAATACAAACTGATATTCTATGGGTGGTGTAAATTTTAGGACTTGATATCACTTCATTAAGGAAGATACAAAAAAATGGAACCATCGAGTTTTCATCAACAGTCCTGAGAGACCCTTTTACCAACGAAATTCTTTCATGAGAGATTAGCGCGAAACCATCTGTCTGAAATGGTTTATATCCAGCACATGACAGTTTAGGAGCCCTTTTTAGTTAGAAAAGCTTTTAGGATGTTAGAAAACATCAGTAATGTTAAGCCAAATTGCCCTTCCCTCAAATGAACATCTATATTGCCTTGATTACTGCTGTAGATACTCACCAACATCATGTTTCTCTTTACTCTCTTTCCAAGGTCCACTTTTTCTCTCTTTATATATCAAAAGCTCATGGCAGGGTAGTTTTAAAGGTCACTGTAGAGCCACATTTGTTATTGCTTAATCAAATCTTGGCTTTGTTATTGCTTGGGCAGTGTCTTTATCATTATCCTGCCGCTTGCTGTATTTTTAGGAGACTGGTTAGATGAAATAGAGATGTGTTGAAGTCCTTATTCACAGGCTCTCAAATGATGGCATGTATTTTCCAGAGGGGAAAGTAATATGCTGTAATTACCATCTTATGCCAGGGATAGAGGATGGGGAGAGAGAAACCAGTTAAAAACATGAGGGAAAATTCCAAGCTTATTTCAGATTCTCTTTAATGCTCAAAGCCTTTTAGAAATCTTTAGAAACTTCTGCTGAAAATCCATTTTGTCATTAAGTCTATGCCTGTATTACAAATTAAGAGCTATTCACCTGCCTTAAGTAAATGGATTACTTAAGGTCTTCATTATAAAGCGTAGTTTTGTGCTTCTGCCTGGTACACTTCTGCAAAGATGTGGTGTCTCAGGCAGGGTAATGATAAGCTCCTGTCCCTTTTCTGTAACATGGGATTTCACCTGGTGAATGTGACATTATGTGCAGCAGTGTATTTAGGGTTTTTCTTGGCTTTACCAGTGGCTGCCTGAGTGATTTGGGTAATTCTGTGTCCTCCAGCATTCGTCGAACAGCTTCAATGAGTTTTGTTCCTACCATGCTCGTACATCCATGCATTTAAAAGAGAATTTATTCTAAGTATTAATTATCCTAGAGTTCTAAGCTGCTTCACAGTATGTAGTATGGAATGCTTCTCCAACACCAGCTCATTAGGAGCTATCTGGGAGCCGGAGGGGAGAAGTGAGCACAGGGGTATGAACACAAGCAGCAGTGGTTGCATCCTCCATCATATTCAGCCTCCCTGTTGTTTTCACACTTGGTTTCAGATCAGATCAAATACAAGTACTTTTAAATGTGAAACACAATTCAAAACGCATTGCCAAAAGTTTCTGTGAGGGCTTAAAGTGAAAGTGAGAGTAATGAAGGATGTGTTTGCCTGTAGTTATGGTGCACAATGGCCTCAACTCAGGATTGCCAGGATCTGTGGTGTTTCTAACAGCCAAGGAACCCTTCTCGTCTGTCAGCAGCTGCCTGATGGATTAAATGTGGTAGGAGAAAGCTGCTGCTCTACGTGAGCATGTGGTCAAAGCCATCACTGATGTTACATGCCCAATCTCAGCTTAAATCATCCGTTTCTTTACTCGTGTCAGATGTGCTGCTGCTTCTTCTTAGCACTGAGCACCAGGATACATTCAGATATCTACTGTGTCCATGCAAGGTGTGTTGAAATGCTGCTGTGTGCTCACTAAGTGACCATGCAGGCACAGCCTTTGACATTAACTCACCTTCTAAAACTCTGCGTGCATTTAAGGCTCAGCAGATTCTGACTGAACTTCCGCATGCAGCTTGAGGGACTTCTGAACTAACATAAATGTGTTCTGTGGCACTTATGCCTTGCTTTGAGATTGCTTCCTTGAAGAGAAAAAGACTTCAACTGATGGCTGAGGTGGTGAGAAGGCTGTGTAGCATCAGGGAGGTGGAGGAGGAGTTAGACACCGCGTTCAAGCACAGTCTGCAAAGGATCCACAGCCAAAAACTTCCCCACTCGCACAGACAGAGGGGATTGGGGCCAGTACTTCAGAGGAATGGAAGCTTGCAATGGCAAGAACCCGCAGGACGGAGAGACTTCCCCAAGCTGGAGGTGCCCTAGAAGAACTGCCACACAGCCCTAAAGACTGAAGACAAGCGACCCTGGAGGTGAGTACAGCAGCCCAGTCTGCTCCCTATGTAATAACCAGTGCAACTGAAAGTCATAGTTAAATCTGGTCTGTGGTCAAATATGGCCATGTAGCCCCCGCTGGACCCTGACTTCCTCGGCTTTGTTCCTGCTGCCCACCACTGCATGGGTATGAGAGAAGCTGGTGGGAAGTTTTCATGGCCTTTTGTCAGGTCTTTGTTAGGAGCATCTGCCACAGCCATCCCTGGCAGTGTTCAAGGCCAGGTTGGACTGGGCTTGGAGCAACCTGCTATAGTGGAAGGTATCCCCACCCGTGGTAGGGGTTGGAACTGGGTGAGCTTTAAGGTCTCTTCAAGCACAAACCAGTCTCTGACTCTATGTTTGTATAGCAATGCATTAGTAATAGAACATGATATAAGCCTTTTAAACCCATAGTGTATTGTTAGAAAAACAGGTTTGCATTTCTAGGCAAGATTGCCCTTGATCTGGAGTAGTAAAGGAGATAATTTGGTGCCACTTAGTTCTGTAGTCAGTATTTCACTTGATTACAAAGTTTTGTCCAAACCCCATCGAGTTTAATGAGCTCTTCACTAGGAATTTAGAATTATATTGTCCAAGGAGTTTTGTTAAAGACCACCTAACAACTGATGCAATTCATCTTGGTTCAAAGAGGGAATGTTAAGAATGAGACTAAAACCTGCAGAACTCTCAATATCTTCATAATGTTTTGTAAGAAGTGTTAATACATGAGACAGAAGTACTCTTGCCTAGTCACAACAGTTTGCACATCGTTTGCTATGATTAAAGTCTGCCAAATTAAGGGAGATGTGCTGATTAAGACACACCATGTGCCTGCTCTATCATTGCATTTGTATATATAAAGAGCTGGGGATTTGAGTTCATGTATAATCTAATACCTAAGAGGGGTATTTGAAGCAAATTTTTATGTTGTTTGCAACAAAGAATAGGCAATTTGGGAGGATAATTTGATCAGATTTTGGGCACTGATCAAAATAAGAAAGTCCTGTAGATCTTGACTTTCATACTCTATGGTCGGTCATCAAGTGTATGTCAGAGGAGCAAGCAGTCATGGCTTTGACACTGTGTTCTGTAGTGGGAGAAGTTCACAGAAATGAGACTATGAAAAGGGAAAGCCAAAACTTTCCAACTGTGGTCTTTGCAGTGATGGCCCCTGTTCCTGAAGGGCACAGGAAAGATGGAAGATGTGTGGCCAAAGGGCGCAGCCAAAGGGGCTGGGTGCTGTTGGCTGTAACAAGTGAGCGCTTGGGCTTGTGTTCCTCCATAAAGAGGAGTTTCTTTTGTGTTTCCTTCTGGCCCCCATAGAATTATGCTTTATTTTGAAGGATATGGGTCTATGTGTAATTCTTTTGAAGTTTAAAAAACCCAAACAAACTCAAAGCTCAGCCTACGTGACAGAGCATCGCTTATGACCAACCCTGGACTGTTGCTACCTGTTTCCTCTTAGATTGAACAGAGGAAAAAGAACCAAAGGAAAATAGAAACAAGAAAACACACCTTCAGCTGTTTTTCTGGGCTTCTCATGCCATTTTACCTGCACACTAGACACTAGGTTGGGTTTCTGCATGCAAATGAATGTTTGGCCTTCAGAAAACATGCTATGTTTTGTTATTTATAGATGGCCCCTTTGGACAGAGGGTGTGTGTAACGTAGGGTTTATTCTTGCTCTTTGTCTCAGGTTGAGAGGGCTCTTGAGTGAAGGCTCCCCATGGAGCTGGGTGCTGGTGCAGGGCTGGTGACTGGCAGCTGGCGACTACAGCACAGCATCCCTGATGTCTGCTGCTGAGCCACCCAGCAATGTAACATGTCCCCTCCATCAGTGGAGGAGCAATAAAGCTGCAAGGACTAGAAAATCGACTGGGTATGTACTCAGATTTGTTATTTCATCCCATTATCTTTTCATAAGATAAGGTAAAATGTAGCATTGAAAGCCATGGAGCTCCTTGACCCTCAAGTCATCTCTTTCTTTCACTTCCATTTCCACACAACCCATTGAGTTCCCGTGGCCGAATTCCTGTCGATGCACACACAGAAGTGTTTGTGCTCTGCACATTATTCATCAAAATGGAAATGAGATTATCCTTGACATTTCATGAGTGCCAGGATCAGGGCAGTGCCAGGTTCAGCTTCATGAGCTCGAGGATTAGCTCTGATTCCCTGACAGGTGGGAGAAGCCAAATTCTCTGCTAGGCACAAAGTGCCCATGTCTGTTACTGGAGATCTGCTCTTCTTGCAGTAGGAGGCTTGTTTTTAATGCTTGCACATTATATATCCGAATGAGAACGAAGCTCTTTATTCCCATGTTGTTCAAGACTGGGAGGACTGGTGTTTTAGAGCAGTGCAAGGGTTTGTTGGACTGTTCAGGGTGAATTTTCCTGATTATATCTGAACACCAAACGTGAAGAGAGAGATGTGTCTAAAAATAGTGGCTACCAAAACAATGTAGATATGAACTTCTGCAAGTAGCTTGCTTGCAGGTATTATATTAAAGTGTTTTAATGTAGCTGAGGGGAATTTAGACTGGTGGTCAAGGCTGGATAAAATGGTTGTGAGAGGATTTGTTGAAAAGATTTGTTTTCAAGGTCAGTACCTCTTTTTGAATGAATAGAATTGCAGCTAACATCAGGATAACTTGACTGGCTAATAGATATAGGCTATGCAGCTATGCATGCAGCTGAAACTCTAGAGGGGGAACAAATCTCACTTTCTGAGCCAAGCAGCCCATTTTATTTAGCGAGATGTTATTTCTTATAAAATCTCTGTCCAGCTCTGGGGCAGCAGCACAAGAGGGAGATGGAGCTGTTGGTGTGAGTGCATAGGAGGCCACGGAGATGCTGTGAGGGCTGGAGCAGCTCTGCTCTGGAGCCAGGCTGAGAGAGCTGGGCTGGTCCAGCCTGGAGAAGAGAAGGCTCCTTAAGGAGGGGACCTTAGAGCAGCTCCAGTGCCTAAAGGGGCTGCAAGAGACCTGGAGAGGGGCTTTGGACAAGGGATGAAGGGACAGGCCAAGGGGAATGGCTTTAACCTGCCAGAGGGGAGACTGAGATGAGCTCTTAGGCAGAAGCTGTTCCCTGTGAGGGTGCTGAGGCGCTGGCACAGGGTGCCCAGAGAAGCTGTGGCTGCCCCATCCCTGGCAGTGTTCAAGGCCAGGTTGGACACAGGGGCTTGGAGCAAGCTGCTCTATGGAAGGTGTCCCTGCCCATGGCAGGGGTTGGAACTGGATGAGCTTTAAGGTCCCTTCCAACCCAAACCAATCTGGGATTCTGGGATTCTAGGTTGGCATGCACTGGGTTTGGTGTTTTCGTTTTTTGAAGTTTACTGTGTACAAATCATTCTAAAAGGCTCTTTCCTTGGCTGCGGTCAGCCAGTTGCAAACCTGTGTGGGTTTGTGCATTTGCTAAGCGTGCAGGACTTGCTCTGGGGGGACTGTTCTATGGCGATGTGTTTGGAAATGATGATTTGGAGAGGTAGAAAAAATAATGTGAATTCTGGCAGGCAGCCTGCGTCATTTCCAGAGGTGTTTGAAATGCCCTGGCTCTTAGGATGTGTTCTGCTACATGGTACATAAAACAAATACAAAAAGGAACGGGATGTGTTTCAGCAGTTTCAACTGTTCTGGATCTGAGAGCAGTGGGACTGAGATATTTTTAGTAAATATTTAGTAAATGAAGATGTTATTCAGTAAAATGAAATTAAAGCAAAAAAAATCCCACTGGCATGAAATAAGTAGTGGAGTATTTAATTTCTCATTCATTCAAACAATAATTGTGCACTGATGGTGAAGTAGATTAAACATAACAGAACCCAAACTATTTAAGCTGCTCTAGATGAAGCAATGGAGTCTGTGTAATGCAGTAGTTGAATTAAATAGGACCTATTGCAGTGTCTTGTGGGCATAGGTAGAAGTGTCTTACATACTGCTGTGCCTCAGCTCTCCCAGGTTGCATTATACTCTGCAAACCACTTTGTCTTTGGTCTTTTCTTTGGAATTAGGGAATATATTTGAATGCCAAATTCTTTGGGATAGAGAAGAAGCCTTCCTTGTAGTTATATGAAGAAGGAGTGTTGGAGAGCCAAAGCGTGCATCAAACATTATAGATACAAGGATTAATGTTAGTGGATTAACAGTTGAATGTTAGGTTCTGCGCTTTACCCAACACAGCCTGATTTCACTGTGTTGTTTTGGTTGTCAGCTTTGCACCCTCATACTCCCCATCACAAATGATTCAAGGTTGCCCATCATTCCCACTGATGACTTCTGCTACAGGACAAAGGGAATAAGGTGGTTTAAATCCTTCACTCTCGTCTCACAGCACAGTCACAGATTTGAGTCTGAAATTAAGTAGAGCCGGAGACACACTCAGTAACATATAAGAGCAGGTTCCTTACCAAGGAAAATTGCTCTTGCTGGCAGTAAGGAACTTGAATTCTAATCAATAACAACAAGTGAAGCCCTTGTGACAGACAGATGTTCAGGCCAGAGGAGAAGGGATGAATCCACTGGGGCCGTTCCTCAGCAGTGTCACAGATCCTGTGAAATGGATGGAGAACCTTTGGGTGGCTTTGCAGGCTTTGGGGAAGGCCCTCTGTGGAACAGACCATCGCTTGACATGTCCTTCACTGATGGATCTCAACCTGTGACTGTCACAGAACTCAGGAAGGGGCTGCAAATTACTGTGAAATGGAGAACTTAAGAAATGATTTTGTTTCAGCTCTATAATAACTTTTAGTAGGTTGCGGCTTCGGCTTTTGAATACCAAAATCTCAGCGTATATTGTAAAAAAAGGCAGGGAGAAGTTTGATATTTAAGACTTTTTCGTATTTATGCCTCGATCCAATTCTGTAAGTTTTATGATGCAGACTCCTCGTAAAAGCATTCTGTTCAGTGATGCATTGCACCTATGGAAACAGTATTGGGTTTTACTTCAATCATATATTCAACATGTCAAAAAGGGAGCATCTATATTCATAACCTACAGAACTGAGTCTTAAATTTTATTGCTTGCTTTTCAATGGGCCCATTTAATTGTGTGAAGTCTTTTTCTCTTTCTACTTTCCTAGGGGCCTGTACAAGTTTAGCAGCGTCAGCACTTGTGGTCATATTGAACTCAAATGAATTTGTAAGTTAACTTCGGTGATAGAAATACATCAGGTTACCAGTGGTTTGTACCAGTTATCTTATTCAACTGGAGATGCTGACGATCTAGATAGGTTTTGATAATCCAGGAAACTATTTACCTTGTTTTAATGCTATAAAGAAAGAGAGAAAGAAGGATGAAGTGACAAACTTTCTCTGATTAAAGTTGATCACAGATGCTGGTCAATGCACTAAGTGCAAGTGTCTGTACTCAAGTGTAGTGACATTGGGAGGGAAGAAGGATGGAGAGGCAACAGTGATGCCTGAACAGCTTCACAACTCCCCTGCTCTTGTTACACCATCATTTTCTGACCATGTATATCATAGAATCATAGAATAGTTATCAAATATGGATTAAACTACTAGAATATATGCATTAAACCTTTATATTGCAAATGCATAAGGAGGTTGGACTGAAGATGTTGCTCCAAGCCCCTGTGTCCAACCTGGCCTTGAACACTGCCAGGGATGGGGCAGCCACAGCTTCTCTGGGCACCCTGTGCCAGTGCCTCAGCACCCTCACAGGGAAGAGCTTCTGCCTTATATCCAGTGTAAATCTCCCCTCTTTCAGTTTGAACCCATCCCCCCTTGTCCTATCACTACACTCCCTGGTAACAGCCCCTCTCTGGGACTCTTTTTGAAGTAACTTCTATTTTGAGGATAGACAACATAAGTACACCTACACAGTGTTGTTGTTGGTTATATTCTGTATTCTATTATACACACTATGTCATCCAACTCAATATAGCTGAGCTGAAATTTGGAGGAAAGAGGTTTTCTTTTATTTACAATTGGTGAATCAGAAGAAAACGATCAGTTAAACAACAGACCATTCCTCCAAAATACTTCTAAATATTCCATCTCTTTGCATTAAAAATTGTCTAAATACTAACTTTTGATGCCAGCAGTTCTGAACGATATATCTGTTTGCACGTGGGCTAAGTCTGTGGATTCACATGCTGCTGCTCTTATTTTAAACCATGTTATGGGAGCAAAGTACTAGGGAACAGTTGGTCCCATGGCAGTTTCAGTATACTTGTTTAACCTCTTCCACAGATTGGTTGGATTCATCAGGTTACAGAAGCCACCCCCCAAAACTCCATTTCTTGAACAACTTCTGAGTAATAAAGTTCTTAATTAAACAGTTATTTTGTGCTAATGTTCATGGCATTGGTGGAATTGAAGCAGTAATGGGTTTCTCTTCATTTAGTGCCAAAACAAAGATGTAACACGAAAGCCCCGTGGGGGCAGATTATTTCAAGCACAGATGGATGGTGTAGAACTTGTGGAAAGATGAGATTTATGAAGTCCAGAATTGCTGCAGTGGTCAAAACTTCTTGACTATGGAATTAATCCTTTTCCACAATTGACGTAATGATGCTTTTTAGATAGTGTGCAATGTCTTTTATATGAATACATGTATATCTAATCTGCCAGTACTGTTTAAATTGCACATTATCTCCGGGTTTTCAATTTTCTAATGTCGAAACACTCAACTGCTGCTGTTCTCTAAGTGATTTCCAGGTTTTGAGACTCCAGATGCATTTCTCCTTTACTGATAGCTTAGGAAGGACTGTTTTCCAAGGTGAATAGTTTGGAAAAGCTGCTCAAGCTTCCCTGTCTGAGCTTTCAGAGGTTTTTGGACAAGATTATTATGGAGGTATTTAGGAAAGTGAAAGATGGATCCAGCTGAACTGCTGCATTTGTGCATGTTTCTAGTCTCGCCTCACTGTGTGCTTTCTTGCAGCTTCTTAATTTCCCTGCAAGACTGTAAAACCTAAGTATTCCTGTAAGGATTTTACAAAATTAAATCACTTTCTGTCTCATTTTATTCAAATGATTGGGACTAAAGTGTTGATGATCAACCTTTGAATAGTTTTAACAGAAAACTCCCTGTAAACGTCTATAAAACAAATGGTGTTGATTGCTATGCGAGTCTGGCTCTGATTTTAGCAGCAGAACTGATCTTGAGATAGCATTTTACTCTCCGTATAGAGAAATCATAAGTCCTTTCCTTCAAACTTAATCCCTTTCCATCTCTGATTATTATGTATTTATTTTGTAGTGGTTCCCATTTATGAGGTTTGTGCATTTTGTAAAATAGTTTTTCATTTATATAGTAAAAACTAATCTGCTTTTAGTAAAAATTACTGAGTATTCAGCCTTAACATCTTGATTACTGTTGTCACACCCAACAATTTAACTGACTAGTTTATTTTGCGCCTGGCAGTTTATTGCCTAATTCTATGGTAGAAGCATCTTTTTCTTCTGTCATCTTTATTAATAAGAGGAAATACCTGACATTTCCCTAGAGGATGAACACTTCCATTGGTAATTAACAGCCAAACATTGAGGTTGCTGAATTGGATGTTATTTCCTTTAGAAGCTTTAATGCAAGTTCAGCTTTTAAAGGAAATAACATTCAATGCATTTTAGATTTGACTGACTTGTTTTTGCGGCATTTTCCCTTCTTTTTAATAAGTAAAAGGAGTTTGTTCAGTGCCACCGAATGAAAAGAAACGCTTGATATTTACTACTTGAATGGGTTGCCCAGGGAAGTTGTGAATGCTTCATCCCTGGCGGTGTTCAAGGTGGGGTTGGACATAGCCTTGGATGGCATGGTTTAGTGGGAGGTGTCCCTGCCCATGACAGGGGGTTGGAACTGGATGATCTTGAGGTCCTTTCCAACCCTAACTATTCTATGATTCTATGATTGTATGATACTTGCCTGTGCCCATGCAGATGTAGGGTGAGCCCACAATACTTGAGATCTCCTATAAAATGTTCTTACCTGAAGAGTTGGTGGAGGGGATGGAGGAGTTGCAGTTTGGTTTTAGAACCAAGTGATTTGATCACATTGTATAGTGATTGCAGTATAATTGACCCCCAAAAAAGTAAGGTATCCTGTGGGGATAGTCAGATTCTTTAAGAACAATGATACACTTAGAAGTAAATATCATGTCCATTGACTAATAACAGATATCTGTTACAATTTCCTAAATTATATAGCTATATATCCTGAATTATATATCTGTATAATTTCCTGAAATATGTATCTTTATTTATATCCTAAATTATCCTATATATCTTAATTTATATATGTCCTAATTTATAGATATATAACTTCTTAAATTATCTATCTATATACCCTGACTTATATAACTGTATAATTTCCTAAAATATGTATCTTTACATATATTCTGAATTATACATATATATAACTTCCTAAATTATCTATCTATATGATATCTATAACAGTTCCAGCTTCTTAAATTATCTCTTCTTCCTGTTACTTGGACCACATCTTTTTCTTGTGCATCTTCCTTCATGCTTCCAGGATTGTTAGTCTCTGTCTTTTTTCTCTGACTCTTCTACTGATAATGTTGGACCTGATGAAGCCACAGCCAAAGTTAAAAGACATGTCTTTCCATCAGCAGATAGAATTCCAAAGAGTTCCCAGACAGAAGTGAAGATTCAGGATTATATTAATTGGAACCTGACATATAAATGGTTATTGCAATATGTCCTAATAGCTTTGAATTTTAGGGGAGAAAGCTTTCATTTCCTTGAATTATGGTTATATAGATGGGTTTAGGAAACTTGGGGTGTGTAGTAAGGAAGCTGTGACTGCCCCATCCCTGGCAGTGTTGAAGGCCAGGTTGGATGGGGCTTGGAGCAACCTGCTCTAGTGGAAGGTGTCCCTGCCAGTGGCAGGGGTTGGAACTGGAAGGGGGTTGGAAGCTTTAAGGTCCCTTTCAAATGAAGACCAGCCTGGGATTCTATGACATGGAGGAGAGCTCTTCTCTTCCTGAGATATTCTTGCTTGGCTTCCTTTATGCCATAGGCTGACACAGGACTTACTGGAATGAAAAAGCCATATTCCTCTAGGATTTGCATAGAAAAGCCCTAAAAATAGACTTGGGCCAGTGATGGCCAATTCTGAACTGATGCTATTGATGGAAAAGCAGAGCAAGTCCAAGAGGATTGCCAAGGAAAGGCAGAGGCTGGAGCTCATATGGATGGGCTGGAAAGCCTGTACTCTGACCGAGGTTTTAGGGACAGAAGTGAATTGAAAGAAAGCAAACAGGTTTATGGGTTTCAACACATGAATTTTTGATGTTCATATACTTCCTCTGTGCCAGGGATTTAAAATAATAGTGGAATGGATGCCTAGCAGCAGGAGGCTTGTCACAGTGAGTTCCTTTAGTGGGACTGGACCATTAGTCTCTTTTATTGTACTTCTCTGTTACATCAAATGTAAATGGACATGAAAGGTGTAATTTCCCTGGAGACTCGAACGATGCTGTTGTCAGGCTTGGCCTCTCGTCCTGCCATCCTGTCTCCCTCTCTGCCTGGTTTTGTCATGTATCTGCCTGAGCTTTCCATTGATAGCTACACAGTTGCCTGAAGCTCTACTAATTAATTATTAGCATTCACTTTTATCTTCTGCTTCTTGAACTGGCTTTATTTCTCTGGGCTCTGGCAGAGCTGCTGCCTGTGAGGGTGCTGAGGTTTCCCCTAGAGCAGGACTGTCACCATTCATTAAAGGATGCTCCACTGGGCCGTCTTCATAACAAAGTCAGTGCCTTGGCTTCTTTGTGCAAGGGATCCCACCGACAGATTCCTTTCCTTTTTGCTTTCCTTTTCCCTTTTCCCTTTCCCTTTTCCCTTTCCCTTTTCCCTTTCCCTTTTCCCTTTTCCCTTTTCCCTTTCCCTTTTCCCTTTCCCTTTTCCCTTTCCCTTTTCCCTTTCCCTTTTCCCTTTTCCCTTTCCCTTTTCCCTTTCCCTTTCCCTTTCCCTTTCCCTTTTCCCTTTCCCTTTTCCCTTTCCCTTTTCCCTTTCCCTTTTCCCTTTCCCTTTCCCTTTTCCCTTTCCCTTTTCCCTTTTCCCTTTTCCCTTTTCCCTTTTCCCTTTCCCTTTCCCTTTTCCCTTTCCCTTTTCCCTTTCCCTTTTCCCTTTCCCTTTTCCCTTTCCCTTTTCCCTTTCCCTTTTCCCTTTCCCTTTTCCCTTTCCCTTTTCCCTTTCCCTTTTCCCTTTCCCTTTTCCCTTTCCCTTTTCCCTTTCCCTTTTCCCTTTCCCTTTTCCCTTTCCCTTTTCCCTTTCCCTTTTCCCTTTCCCTTTTCCCTTTCCCTTTCCCTTTTCCTTTCCCTTTTCTCTTTCCCTTTCGCCTTCCTTTTTTGCCTTTCTCTTCCCTTTTTCCCTCTCCCTTTTCCCTTCCGCTTTCCCTTCCCCTTTTCCCTTCCCCTTTTCTCTTCCCCTTTTCCCTTCCCCTTTCTCCCAGCTCTGCTTTGCAATAATGACCAAGCAACATCCCCATGAGGTCATTTTCTTAATGAGGGTGAAGCGCATGACCCAGGATATTACTTTCCTTACTACAGTTAATCACAGGTACTCAAAATGTCATTTAGGTATCTGATATTTTGGGCTTGTTCAGGTGTGACCCCAAAGAATTTTGTGACATTGAAGTCTGTCATAACAAAAGTATGTTCTAAGAAGTAGTTATATTTTCAAAGCAAAGGGAGTAAAAATTAAGGGTGTTCTGTCAGAGGAGTTCTAAATCTCCACTGAAACTGCTTTGGGGCTGATTTTTGCGCATCATTTGTGTTGAATTGAGGCTGTTTTTATTTTCCACATGAGGGAGATTGTTAAGAATGTTAATGAAATATTAAAATAATATATCTTGAATTATTTTCTCTCTCCCAAATAGTTCTGTTGGTGAAGCTCTGCTGCAGTATCTGTAAGCATGATTCTTGTTAATGAAACGTAATGGCACAACATTAGAAGTTAAAATAAATGTTATACAGGGGGTCTGAGAGACCTGGGCTCTGAATTCACTTCCTGCATTTCACTTGAGGACATCTAAATTCACCTTATTGCTTTGATTTGCGTTTTCTTGCTCTGCTCAGGAGAGGTGGATAGAGCTTGCTGAAGGTAATGTAAAATGGTCTGTTGGCTTTGGAATGTTTTGGAACAGGTCTGATTTACTGCTATGAAAGGATGTTGTTTATTTACTTATAGGGGTTTTATTTACTGTTGCCTGAAATGTCACTAGTTGTAGTTGTCTAGAACAGTCTGTTTTTTGTAACTCCAGACTCACTTCAGCTATAACATTTACATTTGGGTTTCTTAGTGAAAAGGTTCAGAGAGTCCATTGTCACTGAACTGAGCTGAAAATCCTCGTGATGCCAAAGCTTCTCTGACACCCAGGCTGCACAATCCTGTTTAATTCCCCACCTTGGGATTTACTGTGCTCTGTCAATGGAGTCACTGATGCCTCTAATCACTCAGCAGCAAGTTATGTTAGGAGCATTGTGGGAATAACAGCAAGAAAATCATCTGGGTTTTGAGAGTTGAGTGAGATTGGGAGGAAACTTTCAGAAGTTCAGTTTCTTGGTGTACTTCAGCCTCTCTACATGTTAGTTGTGGCCGAGGGAGAGCCCTCCTCTGTTAGGAGCTGCACCATCTGTCTCTTACCTTGCAACTATACTACAGTCTGATGACCCAGGAATCTAATTCAAGGAGGTAAACTGGTTTTAGAGGGCAATTTGCTCTGAACCAGGTCATGATGGGGTGAGACAAGCACCAGAGCTGGTGGCCTGTGGTTGTGTTGCTGCACTGTAAAGCCATTCGTTAGGGAAAGTCTAAGCCACAGCTCAGGGCATTGAGTCATGAGGTTTCTGCCTTCAAGAAGTGATCTTAAGAGATTAAATACACCGAAAAGTGTGGGTTTTAGTAACTGAGACTGAGCTGTGAGGAGCCAACCATCCGCAGCATCTGGAGGTGCAAAGGTGCTTTCTCCAAAGGCAGGGGGCCTTGTCAGAAGTTCTTACCCCTGTCATTGCACTTCCTTCAGTATTCCACGGTGATGAGATGCGTAACACAGTCATTTTATCTCTGGAAAGAGGGCCCGGTTTTCTTCTGTGTCATGAAATGTTCCATTTGACAGCAGGAACAACTGTAAAAGATTTAGTGGGGGAAATGATCTTGATATGCAGCTTGTGGCATCTATAGAATTCATCGAACATTATGCAAACTGCTCACAGGGAAAGGATATCATAAGTTTTATTTATACATGCGTAAATATGTATGTGTGTCATTATCACGATAATATATATTGTACAAGAAGTGTGGTAAAGGGGTTTTCCGAAGCCTGTCAGAAATTCAGTACTTTCCATTCTTCTGGCATATACTTGATATCTGTCTTCAATAATCTTTAGTTATCTGCAGCCATTCCCTGTTCCGGCGTTGTTTCCTCTTTAAAAAGGATGTTTCAGTTAAGGTACGGAGGAATGATTTCGGGAACACAGATAGCCGTGTCTGCAGGTGGGGGAAAATAGACTTTAAAGGCTATTTTCCTACCAGGATTATGTTTCCTTTTCTGGAGAATTGGTCATTTCAGTCTGTTGGCTAATGGAAAATCCCTTTATTTTCTGTTTTAGTTAGGACACATCATGCCTGGAAGCAATCAAGGCAGCAGCAGACCTGCTCTGCAGTGTGGGGCTTCTGTTCCATGGTGTGGCACTGGTGACTGCAGGGCAGAGCCATCATCACAGTCTCAGTGTCTATCCATTGTCCATCTTTTATGGTTAAGTGGCTCAAACCTTTGCACTGCACTGGAAGCCCCACTTGTAGCCTTCATAGATGTTATTAATCATGGGCAGCTCCTTTCTGATGATCCCATGTGCTGTTTATGGGTTTATACACCCTTCAGTACTTTATAGTGGCTGTTCAAATGGTGTGGCTTATCTTTATGTTTAAATAGGATTAGATGTATTCACCCAATCACTTCAATTGAGAGCAGTAACTTTTAATTGAGCTGTGATTAGCTGCTTAAACTACATGAGTCCGATGGCAGAAATACATTACCCCTTATGTTAATGAGGAAATTGATTACTTCGTCCTGCATCCCTGGTGGTAAATATGATAACCTTTAACACGGCAGTGGATCAATAGCTCAGGGGCCTGATTAATTTGCTTTAAAACAATCAGAGCTGAGAATACCCCCCTAGAACCCACCCCCCCACTCCCCCAGACTAAGCAAGTTTGAGGAGCTCTAGGAGTTTTACACAGGCAGTATCACTTTGCATCCCTTCTTGGTGCTTCTGAGTGTATATTCGGACCTGGGATGCTGAAAATCAAAATATGAAGCAGAAATAATAACTCCTGCCTATAAACATTCTTTATTACCTTAGGGATGTCTCCACCTCAGCATTTTTATCTTCTTTGTGCCTTCAGGAGATGTTGACAGATGTATATGTCTTTAGAAACACCAGAATTTGATACCTACAGAGTAATTGCCCCAGGCAGCTGTAAATGACCCCTCTGCCCACCCCTCCCATATGTATTTGACTTAGTGAGTTGTATTATTTGTTCTTTCTCTGACTCTGAACTCACGTCTCTGAAATGCAGCAATCTGTTGCCCGGAGTTGTACTGGAATATTTAGTGTGCTTTTGTATTAAAAGCAGATTAAGAAAGGGAATTTGCTTACCATTGAAAAGCCAGTTGCCCTGTGCCTTCATTGTCAGTCTGGGGTCAAACCCCTCCTGCAGCAACTCTGACACTTGCCTGGTTCCTGAGCGTAACCTGTTTTGGGTGGCATTCTGGTAATATCCTGATGCCTTTCCCAGTGATTGTCTTTATAAAGCAATGGTTAAACCATGTGAAATCAATCACCAACCTGGTTTAAATACACATTCCGCCCCATGATCTTTTGAGTTGATAGTCGTTTCCATGTCTTTTTGCCTATTTTTTCAGCAAAAAAAAAAATACATGAAAGGTGATTATGCGCATGGTTATGTTAAAGGTTGGACTTGATCTTAAAGGTCTTTTCCAGCCTGGTTGATTCTGTGATTTTGTGGTTGAGATCCTTCCTTTCTCAGTGCGCAGTCACTGATGGTAAGACGTGCCTAAATTAGCTTATCAGCAAGTCGGTGACTTACCCAGTAGTTACTGTAAGAAATGTCTCTTTACAGAACTTACCCTGAAGCTTGTGCCTGATGGCAGAAGGTTGTTGTTTTTAAGGTAAAATTAACTTTCATAGCTGATTTAAAAACCATGCTCATCCGAGTTCCTCAGAGGACCTGGTGCAGGGGGTTTGGGCCATGTGGAGGCGCGGCTGGTTCTTCCTATTAAATCTGTGCTCCTCACAGTGGCTTGAGGTCTCTTCAATATTTTACACAGCAAAACCCCTCAAAGAGCTGCCCTCTTGAAAGAGCAGGGTGAGCGTGAGGGCAAGGGGCGCAGGAATACAAACTCATATGACCCCTTTCCAGCAGATTTGAACTTTCCAGTTCAAGTGGAAGGATGTTTCCACTGAGACCGATAATGCTTTGTCCTTCCTATAAATCAGACTTGAGTTACGCAGCAGGGTGGTCAGGAATCTTAATTCCTGAAGCGGCTGAGAATGGCAGGGAGCAGTGACTGTTAAGCTATCTGATGTAAAAAACCTGTCTGTATTTATCTTTAGTACAACCGAAAGCCATTAGTGTTTTACAGCAGGTCAGAGCCTGTAACATCCATTGCTGAAAAACATTTCCAGTCCTGTTCTTAGGTTGAGCATCACATTAGCAGCCTCATGTGTGGATGGGAACATACTAACTCAATAGAACCCAGGGGAAGTGCATTGCTCGTCATTTCTCCTGAAAGGCTGCGCTGATGAGTGGTAAAATCATAGAATGGTTTGGGTTGGAAGGGACCTTAATGATCCTCCAGTTCCAGCCCCTGTCACGCGCAGGGACACCTTCCACTAGGGCCGCTTGCTCCAAGCCCCTGTGTCCAACCTGGCCTTGAACACTGCCAGGGATGGGGCAGCCACAGCTTCTCTGGGCACCCTGTGCCAGCGCCTCAGCACCCTCACAGGGAAGAGCTTCTGCGTTAGATCTAACCTGAACCTCCCCTAAGTCCCACTGTATATTTCATAGTTTCTTATGAAGTTTGAGCATTAGAATCGGTTATGGAAAGTCTAATTTTGATTCAATAGGTGTTGGTTTGGAAGAAGTCCCAGATGAAGAGCAAAAGGTCTGATAAAGCAGAATAAAACCTGCCTCCTCTCTGCAGATTTTTAAGGTAGGATGAGTTTCCTTCACTGAAACGGGCAGATTAAAAGCTTTTTTACATGTTGTAAATGTTAAAATCTTATTAGTTACAAACAATTAAGCCATAACACTTGGAAAGGGCTGAACCATTATGTGCATTTATATATGGACATGTGAATTTATATATGGAAAGTGATCTCTGGTGGGATGCCTGCCGGGGGAGCTGGAATGAGCTGGCGTTCTGCTTGAGACCAAAGCATCTGGTGAATACAGGACCTTTTCCTGTGGCTTTTCTCTCTTGCATCTCCTAGCACTGGCATAGATGTCATCTACTTCTAGTAAAAGTATTCTACTGATACAGGGGAATTGTCTTTCAGACAAATCATAGATAACCATCAGCAGCATCCCATAGAATCATAGAATGGTTTGGGTTGGAAAGGAACTTTAGATTGTTCCAACCCCCAATCTCTGTCATGTACAGGAGACACAGAGGCACCAGCCACTGAAAGAGTAAATAACATATTTTTGTAACACAACCCAGTTTCTAGATGTTTCTCTAACAGTGTGTTTTCCCAAAGATCCTTTTCAGTGGTCACTTATCGCTTGTAATTACAGGTCTATAATAGGATACAATAATTCCCTGTCACTGTAAGCGTAGTTCTGATGATGAAAGGGTGAGAGACTTGGACAGAAAATAAACAGTGAAATATATGATTAGGAGAAAGATAAATGAGATCCTGTAGAAGAGGAGAAATTGCTGTCAGATTATATAGTCAGCTCCTGAAGCCCTGTGTGTTGTGTGATCAGCGGTAAAGATTTCATTTGAGGCTCAGGTTTAGGATGATGAGTCAAAGTGGTCCATCACAGATGCTGTTAGACTGAGAAGACTGAAGTTACTGAGGCATCGTGGTGGTTAGACAGTGCTAGTGGAGTCTGGGCATGTCCTTGCACAGGATTTGTAAAGTAGGCTCTTGGTTCATGTGATTCACAACCTGGTTTATATATTGCTGTTGGGCCTCATTTAGTTGATATTATTGAAATTACTTATTCCTTATAGTTAAGAGCAATTTTTCAGGTCCGACGCCTTACAGACATTAACAGTTTATCCGCACCCAGGGCCATTCAGGGAGCACTGCCGTTTGAAATGGTTTCACACATATCTTCTTCGAAGACTTGGATGAGACTCCGAACTAAAATGAATGTGCAGAAGCACCACTGGCGTTTGGAAACCCGACATAATTTAGAGCACATTGCATGATTGAATTACAACCTAATATCTCATCATTTTCCCCACTTGTCAGAAAAGGTCATGCAATGCTGTAAACAATCAATAGTTTTCATGTCTGAAATGAAGAAGTTGGACCAGTTTTTCATGAGCTGTGAAGGTTAAATGGGGCACTTGCCAAGATCTATTGAGAGTCATCCAGGCTTTACGTATTTTATAGCACGTTTAGTGGCATACTCATTACCATTGCCATTAATGGCTTATGATTAATCAAAAGAATTTGGTTTAAATCCTGCACATGGAAATAATGTATAATTTATCCCATCTTCTGGGGGTTATCCTGAAGAAACTGCTGTGGGAATGATCTTAATGTGCGCTGGAGTTCCTATGGTACATTAGGTGCAGCTGTGCTGAACATTATAATCTGAGACAGAAAAGAAAGCTCTTTGTGTATAAAATCACAGCACTAGCATTTGCATAAAGCTTTGGTGAGGTAATTCTTGGTGTGTCTCTTATGCACCACCATTGCTACCATGTATACAGATTGCCATACAGGAAACACTGTAGAGTGAAACACTGGAGTGTCATGATTGGGGAGCAAATTCAATGTGGCTAATTTGGGGTGACACTGGTGGGTTGTGTGCTTGTATAAACATATATATATATTTACTTACAGAGGCCCATAAGGAGGCCTGGATGTCTGGTATAGGAAATGCCAGATGGAGATCTTGCTTCAGTGGCAGCTGATTCAAAATGAGCTGTGCAGGAGGTCTTCAGAAACAGTAATGAGTGTATCTGTGCTCTTCCAGGAGGGAACAAGAATCTGAGCTTGGGAACAGTGGCTGCATTCACAGTGCTTCATGTTAGACCCTCTTGCCGAATTGGTGGGAATGGGAAAGCAGGGTCTCCTTTAACCTTGGAGAGTACAAAGGCAGGGTGCAAGGAGAAAGGCTCTGACGGAGGCAGATGGCAGCTCTGTTGGACACTAAGTCCTACCTTGCTGAGAGGCATCAGCCTCCAGCATTATCCACAGTGGGATTTCGGTGGGAGAAGAGACCCAGGAGCTGCTCTTCCTGGGGAGAGACAATGTTGAGCAGCAGCTCAGCAGCTCCTGCCTCTCAGAGGAGACAGGTCTTGGTCCTTCCACTGTGCCCTGAGCATGGGCTTTGCTGAGTGCTCAGAGGTGCGCTGGATGCAGCCATTTCCCCCAGGTGTCAGTGTGATGGTGCTTAGAAAGTGGAAAACCAACACCTTGTCATGTGCTGCTTCATTGCAGAGTGGGTGGCAGCAGGAGACAGTTGTGGTGTACATGAAGAGTGCTGCATCGAAGCTTTTAAGAAGAGCAGGTTTAGTCATTTGTGTTTGATGGATATCACCCAAGAATGCTTTAAGATGCATTTCTGTCAACCCTGCAGTGTGGAGGAGCCTGGAGGATGCCTGAGTCAAACCAGGCACGGGGCTCAGGATGATGGTTACCTCCACTGCCTTCCTTGGGCTGCAACCTGCGCTTCAGCCATTTATCAAGCCAGGTTTTGCCATTGAAAGAAGTTAATGCCCACTGCACTGATAGCAGTGCCTGTTCCACAGCTCTGTACCTGCCTGTTAAACTAAGGCTTAAAATATTATCACCCTGAATCTTAGAGCACGGATGATAAAGGATTAGTAAATAAAGCAGGGTGTCATTTGGCCACGGGGTCAGTTTATTGTCTAATCCTTGCTATCTCGATTCCACCCTCTGTAGACAGGGAAGCTAACATCTATTTAGGGATCTCCTGGGGTCTTCAGGAGGATTAATACTGAGTGTTCATAACTTATTTTTTAAGTGCTAAGTACTGTGAGCGATTTGTGCGGACAAGATCATAGAATCATAGAATAGTCAGGGTTGAAAAGGACCTTAAGATCATACGGTTCCAGCCCCCTGCCATGGGCAGGGACACCTCACACTAAACCATGCCATCCAAGGCTCTGTCCAACCTGGCCTTGAACACCGCCAGTGATGGAGCATTCACAGCTTCCCTGGGCAACCCATTCCAGGGCCTCACCACCCTCACAGTAAAGAATTTCTTCCTCATATCCAATCTAAACTTCCCCTGTTTAAGTTCGAACCCGTTACCCCTTGTCCTATCACTACAGTGTCAAAGCAAAGCCACAGACTCTGATACGTTCACTCTCTGTCTTCTTCAGAAGGCTTCAAGAAATTAGATTGGATTAATTTGATTTTACTGCTTAGGGTTTGAATGGTGACGAAGCAGCAGCACAAGTTATACATAATCAAACCACTGATTTACTCTGGGTCTGATGAACTAAAGTGGTGCGCATCTAGTTTCTGGTTTCCAGTTGAAACTCCTACTGCACCTATTAATAGCACAGGTCTCCATCCAGACTGGGTGGTTCCTACCTGCTTCTCTTGCATGCAGGAGTATGAAACATCCAAGTGCCCTGTAACAAGGTCCCAGGGGCTTCTATTTCTCTAATTAAAAAAAGCCCTGAAATAAATAATGGGGGAAGTACAAATGAGTCAAAGCTCGAACAAACTCTCCCTAGTAAATAAATTTGAGGGAGTGGATCCTGCCCCTCTGCTGCACTCTGGAGTGACCCCCCTGCAGTCCTGATCCAGCTCTGGGGCAGCAGCACAAGAGGGACGTGGAGCTGTTGGAGCGAGGTCAGAGGAGGCCATGGAGATGCTGCGAGGGCTGGAGCAGCTCTGCTCTGGAGCCAGGCTGAGAGAGCTGGGCTGGGGCAGCCTGGACAAGAGAAGGCTCCTGAAGGGGAGACCTTAGAGCAGCTCCAGTGCCTAAAGGGGCTGCAGGGAACCTGGAGAGGGGCTTTGGACAAGGGCCTGTAGGGACAGAACAAGGGGAATGGCTTTAACCTGCCAGAGGGGAGACTGAGATGAGCTCTTAGGCAGAAGCTCTTCCCTGTGAGGGTGCTGAGGCGCTGGCCCAGGGTGCCCAGAGAAGCTGTGGCTGCCCCATCCCTGGTAGTGTTCGAGGCCAGGTTGGACACAGGGGCTTGGAGCAAGCTGCTCTAGTGAAAGGTGTCCCTGTCTGTGGCAGGGGTTGGAGCTGGAGGAGCTTTGAGGTCCCTTCCAGCCCAAACCAGGCTGGGATTCTGGGATTCTATGATGAAAGCATTTTTTTTCATGCGAGGGAAGCAGTTTCTCAAGCGCAGAGAGGATGAGTGGGAAGGCAGAAAGTTCATAGCATAAAAGATCTGAGCGGATCAGATGTGAGACAATGCTCTTAGATGAGTTTCACAGGTTGCTAAATTTGCTGATCCTATTTTTCAGTGAAGAAGAAATATTGATTAATAACACTGGGACTCATAAATAACCACTGAAGCTATGTAAGCTCGCTATGGAGTTAAAAGGGGGGGTCCCTGTGGGTAATAAGCCTATGCCATTTTAACAGTGTAGGGCAGCAACGTAAACGGTCTTTGAACCTCTGATAAAGTCATGCAACATCTCATTCCTTAGCACCATGAGGAATTGAGCTTTCTCGCTACCCTGATTGTTCGCTGTGACAAAACACAGAGGTTTTCCCTTGCCAGGAGGCTGAAGGCTGTGGTTTGCTGTCCTGATTGGCACAGGGGCTGTGTGTGGCTGGATGAGGGGCAGCCCTGAGCACTTTCAGATGCCTCTGGGAAATGAAATCGGGGAGATTTACCCTCATGCAGGCACTCTGACTGCTCTGAGCTCTGAGTACTGTGGATTTTGAGCCCTGTGTGTGGTTTTCAGGGTTTCGTGGTGTCCTGTTTGTCTTCTGTCTGTGATAATCTGCAGTGGCAAAGGAGGTGGCCCAGCCGGCATTAGGAACGAATGGCTTTATTGGACTATTGCATGTTGTCATGTTATTCTGCTGCCAAGGACGGCAGCGTAAATCTCAGACAAACCAAATTCCTTTCAGCAAGGTTATATATGTGTAGATTATTCCCATCCTGCCCCCCACCCCGCTAAGCAAACGGCTTGTTTTGTACTACTGCAGCCTCTCGGGATGTCTGCAGAGATAAACGTGTGCTGAAGTCCTTGCACGATGGAGCACTGAATGGGGAGCAAAACAAAACAGCGATATTGCCATCGTCTTCCCTATTCAATCAGAAGAGGTACAAAATTGTCTCCGTTGAGTCAGAAATAGCCCCCTGGACCAAGTCTGGGCTCTTCACTGGTTAGTTTGTCCTACTGAGGAGCAGGATACGTTTCTGAGGGGCTTCAAGGTGAATTGTGCTTGGAAAATAACCCCGAGCCTTCCCTTTTGAGAATGCCTCACAAGGGCTGCGAGTATGGTTTTCAGAACAGATGGTTCACCTCCTCTTCAGCTGGGAGGGCAAATCCCCTGCCTCAGCTGCCAGGCCGGTGGTGTGTCATGTCAACCAACAAAAGCCTGAAGAAACAATGACAGAATTATTCCCAGCTGCAGCTCCACTATTGAAACCGGAGCTCCAGGAGGGCCCTTAGAGATTTTATTTGCTTCTACTTTATGAGGCAGGAGATCAGGCAAGGCAATGAATACCAAGAATACCAGCTTACAGATCTCCAAAAGAAATAGCAAGGATTTACTCTCCCAATCTAAACTCTGGGTGGGTGGATAGGATTGACCATGGAATGGAAACCCAGGGTGGAGAGCACCCTGTGAGTCCCAGGGAGCCTGCGAATGTGCATTTGAAGTTCATTGCATCCTCTGGGGGACATGGGATGTGTCCTAGCATGGTGGGGGGCTCTAACCACCAGTGAGGCGGGGAAAGGGTTGGATCTAAGGAAGGGCAGAGCTATCAACTTCCGTCATGGACATACCAGGCTACAGTTGGCCATTGGCCTTTATGGCATAGATTTGTATATAGTGTATATATAGTGGCTTCTCTTCTGCTACAATATACCACATTATTAACAACAAGCATATATAAATATCATTATGAGGCAATAGTGCAAAGTTAGAATCCCAGATTGGTTTGTGTTGGAAGGGACCTTAAAGCTCATCCAGTTCCAGCCCCTGCCATGGGCAGGGACACCTTCCATAGAGCAGCTTGCTCCAAGCCCCTGTGTCCAACCTGGCCTTGAACACTGCCAGGGATGGGGCAGCCACAGCTTCCTTGGGAAACCTGTTTTGCCCCTAGTTGCCAGCTTGATGCTGCTGCAGTCCATCAAATCCTGCCCTCCTGTTGCATGTGCTAGAAGAGCACCCAGCCCCAGTCAATGAGCTTCCCGTTTTGAGTACCAGGTTCTTCCACCACATCATCAATGGGGCGAGGGGTTGGAAATTCACTTCATCCATTAAACAAGAAAGGAAGAGGGGTCAGACAGCAATGTGTAGCTGATGACAAGCTTTGATACATCCCATTATAACAGCTCTGTGTTGAGATTCAGTTATGGACTCATTAAGTCCCTCCATCTTCATTTTAAAAAGATCATTTCCATTGGTGGTTGACACATCTTCCATGTCCTTGTAATGTAATCCATCTTTTCCTAGCTCGGCTTCCAAGACTGTCTAACTGCTGAAGGCTGGTGTCTGAAGAGATTTGAGAGCTGTGCACATCGGGTTTATGCTGTCATGATTGAATTGTCTGTGTTACATGTATTGCTGGGAGTTAGGAGGGGGTTTGCAGTGAATGCAGTCCTTCTGGGAATGAGCTTTCAGTACCAGGAGCTAATTAACTAATGCAGTAGACTGGATTTTTATAGCAAATCTCTGGTGTTTCTGCCAAAAATGAGTCACCTCTTCAGCGATGCAGACATATGTGCCTGCACTTAGCTCATCAAATCTGTGCTTAGTCACCTGAACCTGCCTTCAGGGCTATTCATTCCTCATGGCATAATAAGTGCGTTGAAAGGAATAGATGTTTACTGAGAATATAGTCCTCTCAAGTACAGCCTTGGTTAGATTCCTCCTCTTTCCACTAGACCTTGCCTGAGAAGCTCTCCAAAAATATCATTGCTTGGCATTAAGTATTGTCATGATTGAAAAATGCTTCTGATTCCAGGCCCCCTGCCCAGACAGAAAGCAAGGATGTTTGTGGAGTTGCATTAACAATTGCTTCTCTTCTAGTAATATTGACCTCAAGAGGTCATGATCATGGATATTATCATTCCTGTAAGAGTGAATGCACAGTAAACATGTACAATTTGCTGTTGCTGAGTTTATCAGTGCAGGGTCCTGGTCCCTGTAAGGAGCTGTGAGATTAGGCACTAATGCTGTGTGGTGAAGGCGTTTTTCTCTCTGTTGTTAGAATCGCTGTTGATAGCTGTTGAGGGATGCTCATAGAGACATGAAGTCAGCCTCTACAATACCCAGCAGCTTCTGCCAACAGATTGCATGAGGAGACTCCTTAAAATGAGTACAAGTGGTTGTTACTGTGGAAATCTTCAGAAAATCTCTATGTTGCAGCTGCATCTTAGAGCTCCTCATACATAGTGATATAATACCAGAATGGAATTAATTTAACTTCTATTTAGCTGAGAAAATGTGCTCCTGTAATCAGATTAGCTGGGGTTTCATTTGCTCTTTTTTCCTCTTGTTTCCTCTCCCCAATTGCTAACAATATCCAAGCTGCTGGTTTACCCAGCAATTAAATGTGTAGCTTGTATTACAATAATTATGAGTTCATAGACACTTCTGAGCAGGTATACAGTTTACTCTATGGCTAATGCCTACATACAGTGTTAGAGATGCTGTTTACTTTACTGGTGCTCCCAACTGTGAGGACTCAGTAGGATGTGAGCAAACAGGAAGTTCAGGTTGGAGGTAATGAAGAAGTTGTTTACAGTGAGGGTGCGGAAGCGCTGGCGCCGAGAAGCTGTGGCTGCCCCATCCCTGGCAGTGTTCAAGGCCAGGTTGGACACAGGGGCTTGGAGCAAGCTGCTCTAGTGGAAGGTGTCCCTGCCCGTGGCAGGGGTTGGAACTGGATGAGCTTTGAGGTCCCTTCCAACCCAAACCAGGCTGGGATTCTGTGGTTCTATGTAAGAAGGAGAAAGCAAGGAGATCGGAGACAATCTGAAAGAACAAGCATTTTGCTGCTCCAAAGCAGGGTCACGCTGGGATTTCAGAGCTGGGCTGGGGCATCCTCTCCTCTCCCAGGACCAAGCTCCCGTGCACTGCTGCGAGGACCACTACAAGCTCCAGTGACACCTATTCTTATCAAAAAGGAAGTCCTCATAGCTGGTGCTACCTGTTTTTCTTAATTGCTACTCATTAGAAGGGATGTGTGTTTTTTACTGCATCCCTCTGGGGATATTGCAGTTGGCTGTAATGAAATAAACAGCCATTAAAGCCACAATAAATATTAATTTCTTTTGCTTTGCCTTCCACAAGGAATAACACAGAGTCCTGAGAAAAAGCCCACACTTTAATGCATCCTGGCCTCCTTCCCTTTGCATGTGGCAAAGTGCGGTTTCAGATTTGAGCTTTATAAGGCTAAAGGACTGTGGCAGGATAAGGAAAGGCTGGGCAAGTGATTTGTGGAAAACCACGAGGAAGCCCCTCTCTAGCTGATGCTGAGGTGAGCACTGAGGAATCATAGAATGGTTTGGGTTGGAAAGGACCTTAAGCTCATCCAGTTCCAATCCCTTGCCATGGGCAGGGACACCTCACGCTAAACCATGAATGATGCTGTGGATGCCACCCACCCAAGCTTCCACCACAGGGCAGCTTTTCTGCTCACAAATAGTCCTTGGTTGTGTTTTCTTTTCTGTCTGTATTCCTTTGTGAGCCTCCCACATTTCTTATTGACTTTCTTTGGTCTCACTTATGTAAAAACTGATTAAATTTGGTCTGGATTCAATGAACACAATCTGGGAATTAATACAGTAATTAAATGGACTTAGGTTCCGGTTATTCTGTGTTAGTGCTAACAACTCCAGGCACCCGCAGCTTCCATCTACAGAGTAACTCCACTGGTTTCTGCTCAGGAAACCCACCATCAGCATCAGCTGGGCAGTTCCTGTTCTTAACTGTAGTGGTCAAAACAATGCGTGCATCTGTTCTGCCAGGAAACTGAATTTCATGGAAGTAGACAACACAATAAGACATGAATGATATTTAGCATTCGTTTTGCTGGTCTCATCCTCAGAGTTAGGAATGAATCCCATGGAACAGAGATCTTCTTCCCTTGATCGTCCACAGAAATGAGCCCTCCTCCTGCTTTTTTGTCCCGGAAGTTAGAATGTTAGCATGGATCACTTGTGGAAATAGCAATTTCTGTTTAATAGCTGTGTAACAGACATGAAGCCATGCAGTTTAATGAGCTGTAGGCTTTAATGATGGCCTGATACTGGTAGAATAGAACTGATTATATATATGTATTAAATGTACGAAAGGCCGAGAGCAATGAGGTGTGGAAGAATGAACTGTTTGGAGGGAGTGTCATGAACTCCTGAGTCAGGCGACTGGGCTACTTAAAAAATAATCGGATGCTTCCCATGGTGCCATTCCCTGTGATTTAAGAAGCTCATTATACCCTCTCTTCATTTTAACCTGTGTGATTATAGCACAGATCTTAAATAACATCTGCCCCAGATAATCTGTGATAAGTTAGATCTAGTGGCACGAAGTAATTCTAAGCTTCTTAATGACATCCAGATGATGGTAACCATTTTATTTATTGATTATATTACTCACCTAACTGTGTACTGAATCGGAGAGAAGGAAAACGCAGTCTGCGTGGAGCTGATGTTGAGTGGATTGAGAAGAGCAGACTGGAAAACTGGGTTTAAAGCAAACTGACTTCTCTTGTTCCCTTCTGAGAACACAAAGATGAGTTGTTTTCCTTTACATTCTCAAAGCTCAGTGCTGGGAACTGCTGACAAACATTTGGATTAGCGCTCTTATGCACAAGCAACACACATTTGTATGAACAACAACGAATTTCCCCCCTCCAGACCCCATTCCTGGTGCCTTTGGGGTCAGGGCAGTGGCAAGGTCTCACAGGGCTGAATGGAGCAGAGGGTTTTGAACAAGCTGGTGCAGCTGTTCTGTTGATGACACTGCTGAGGTGAGACCTGGAGGTTTTGTTCAGCCATATAGGCAGATGTTTGCTTCCAGGGGAGTGGAGTACTTTGGTACTGTTGTTTCTCCTGTATTTCCCCCCTGTACAGAGGGTTATAAAGGCTGCGGGAGCCCCTTAGCCCACCCTGGGGTCCCTGGGCAGCCATGGAACAGACAGAGCACTGTACCTCATTCAAGTATCATGGCGAAATTACAGACAAGATGATTTTTCTGCTTTTTTATGCAGGCAGATCTCCTAATAGGAAAAGAGCTTGGAGGAAAACATTTCCCTGCGCATCCACAAGGTACTGTGACACTTCGCAGTGATTTTCATCCTGTTAGAAATGTACCATAAAACTCAAGGGAAAGGTAAGAAGCCAACCACCAAATTATTCAGTTGGACTGAGGACATTTGAATTCGCTGTTTAAACTTCAGAATCCCTTAGGAATTGATTAGATGCCAGTATAAATTGCTATGATTATGGTTATTTCTCTGGCAAACAGGTTCCGTTTTCCTGAAGCCTGTAAATGCTTTCTCCAGATTGCTTCAACTGGCAGTCTTTCAGGGGCTGATATTCACCGAGCTGCTTAACTCAGAGGGGCAGAGCAGTCGCTCGGTATGAGCTTGGACAGAGGAATGCAGAGCACTGATTGCTGGAGCTGTGATCTGCTCACCCCTCTTCTGCACCCAACACCTTCTCATGCCCATGGGGAGCTTTGCCTGGGCAGTGTCTCTTCCTGGTGAGCCAGACCCTCTCCTGCGTTACCCCACATTGCAGGGATGCCTCTGGTGCTTGGTAGGCTTTAGTCTGAAGAAATGGGAAGAGAAGGTGTATGGGGAAAAAAGGAATATTAGCAAAGAGGCATGCTTGTGTTTGGCTGAATCTTAACACGCAGCTTCCCGAGTTGCTGCTCAGTGGGTGTGTAAATGGAAAGGAAAAGGTTTGCAGGATGCCTCCATTTCAGCTAGCCTGTGCCAGCTAACATTCTTCCTAGGATCTCCCCTCTGGCAGGTTAAAGCCATTCCCCTTGGCCTGTCCCTCCATCCCTTGTCCGAAGCCCCTCTCCAGGTTTCCTGCAGCCCCTTTAGGCACTGGAGCTGCTCTAAGGTCTCCCCTTCAGGAGCCTTCTCTTCTCCAGGCTGCCCCAGCCCAGCTCTCTCAGCCTGGCTCCAGAGCAGAGCTGCTCCAGCCCTCGCAGCATCTCCATGGCCTCCACTGGGCTCAGTCATTTTCTGTAGGAGCTGGACTTGCTGAAGCAATGCTTTCACACTCCCTTTATGTTGGTAGAGAAGCACCGTGTGTGTGAGGACCTGCTGAGAGGGCAGAACAGGGACCGAGAGGACTTGCAGAGCACAGAGGGAGGCAAATCCTTAACTCAGCTCTTTAACCTGGACCTTTATTCCTTCTCCAGTATCTCTTGGGATGCTCTAATAAAGAGTGGTGCAGCAGTGCCAGATCTGCATGAGTGCTTCTAGGATCAGAAAACAAAAGTACCCACGTGCTTGTCACAAAGCACTTGTCAATTTTTAACTGTTTTGAAAACTATCTTTTTTATGCAGTCCCATATATTTTTGGTGGCTTTTATGTGTGTTTATATCTCCCTGCATATCTTTGATATGAAAGTAATTTATGATTCTCATCCAGGACATCACATCCTTCTCTGCAGACATCAGGGAAGCCCTTGCTCCATTTTTCTCCCTAGCCTTGTGTGGAGGGGTCATGTCTTTGGTCCCTTCTGAGGGTGACAAAGTGCAATTGTCATTAGAGCTAAACGATGCGTTAAGTCTCATGGACTCTGGATACATCTTAACTTACTGTCAGCATCTCAAAGTTGCTATGTGAAGTAACCAAAGAGCCAGATTTTGCTCAGGGGAGTGTCTGGGCTTGATGGTGGGAGCTGGGAGCCTCTGCTGCCAGGGCACCTCAATGCCCATGGGATAGGCAGAGCATCAGTGGGATGTCACTGAAGTCTAGGGCTCAGATTTGTCTCCCTCCAATTAGTCTCTCACCCTCAGAAACACATAATTCACATTGCTGAGCCCCCTGTTTGCTTCCCCCGATAATGGGTTGGGGAATTATTCATAGTGTGTGCTTGGCAAGATTCACAGAGGTTTCCTTGGGAAGCTTCAGGGACTCGGGTAGTTTATATTCACAGAGCTCATTTTGCAGAAACAGCCAATTTTCTAACTATTCTTTATAAAAACTGAAGTGTTTTCTCCTTGTCTGGGCTAGAAACCCATTTCTCATGCAGAAAACATGCTTTATTTTACATTTGGTGATTGCACTGTAAAGAACAACAAGAGCAAACCAAGTCTAAGAGGGCTTGGGGCCACTGGCTCTCTTTCAGCTCTTGGTGCTTTCAACTTGGGTCCTCTGCACCCACAGTGAGTTTCTCCGTTGAGCAGAAAAGGCAAAGCGTGATGGCCCTGTGGGTCTGTACTTCTTGTATGGAGCTCAAGTATGGTTAATGCAGTGTTTCCTGTGCTGTGTCCTTGTTCACTGTAGGGAGAGACTGCAGGGAAGAAGCGAGTGTTTGCACAAGCTGAAAACCTCAACACAAAACCTGTCCAGAGCTGCTGCATGGGCTGCTTGGTACATGCTGATGTTTCTCATGATGCTCCATGTGGACTGGAAATTGCCTTGGGGATTTAAGTGCAGCCTTTATTGTTTGTTTTGGTCCCTTCCATGCTGATGGAGACAATATTAGTTACTGAGGATTAACAAACTTCTGATGTTTCTGAGCAGCCAAAGGCTGCAGTCAAAGGGCAGCCTCCCCAAAACCTCCTGGGCTCAACGACAGCATGAAGGGCTTGGTATGGAAGCTCTGCAGGTGGAAAAGGAGATCTTGAGCTTCCATGCTCCCCAAATTCAGGTACTAATCAGCAAGTTGCTTTACTTTATAGGCTTGGCTAGTTTTCTCTTGACATAATTACTGCTACTATACTAACGAATACGTCAGTGGGGACCTACACTTGTATAATGGAAAGGGTTTAACTAACTGCATGTAATTGTATAGATCTCTTTGATTTAGCTCACATCTCTGGCTCTTTGGGATGTAAATTATGTCTGTTTAGTCTCACATATTGATAGCATGGAAGTGGCTGCACATGAGGGATGTTACAAAATAGGTTTAACTTGAGAGGATATCTCATGCGTTGTGTGAAGGTTCATGCGTTGTGGGTGGAGAAGGTGATTTGATTCACTGATGCCTTGGTGAGACATGGGAATATAGGAGCACTGTGGGAAGGAGCTGAGCCAAAGGTTGAGGCATGAGGCTGCCATCCACAGTTCAAATCTGTCATCCTATGTAATACAAACCAGTGAGAGAGGGGGAGGACAGAGCTGGGACATTGCACTCCAAGTGCTTTGATCTGTCACCTTCACAGGTGTTACCTTAATTTGAATGTATTCTCCTCCAGGAAATGCAGTCAATGATCTGGGCATCGGAGCAGGAGCGTGCACTGAAGTGTCAATAATTCATCACATTCCTTCACAAGGAACGGGCCCGGACCTGTGGCCGAGCCCACCAGTTGAAGCCAGCCAGGAGCTGGGGCAGGAGTTACCTGATGGGTGATTGCTGTAAATGCAGCTTTCATCAAAACTGCAGAGCAAAGAGAAAAACCTGGCTTGAAGACTTCAGCTGCTGCTTCGGAAGCTGATGCATGGTGTCACATTGGATCTCTCATGTTGAGTTACAGACTGTCTTCAGATGTCACAACCCAGCACATCAGCCGCAATGTGCCGAGCTCGGTCCTTGTCTGAGTTGTTCAAAGAAAAAACTGACTGGAAAAGCCTTTATGTCTGGATCCTCTTCTCGTGGCATGTTTCAGACCAGGTACTTCTTCTAACAGCTTTCCTAGATGAAAATAAGCACGGTGTGTATATACCTGCATCATGCAAGGCTGCTTCAAGTACAGGGCTAATGTCTGATATCTTTTGGGTGTCATTTGTCTCCAGCTGTCATTTACTCCCATGCCAGCTCTCAGGTGCATGATCACTGCCATGTCCCATACATGAGATCATCTTTATGCTTACATTGGCTTGAAAGGATTTGCAGGTGTGGATACTGGGTTTTCTTTTTGAATAACAGCATTTGCCATGTCCTTTCCAGACCATATCCTCAGTGTGAGTAAACCCGCTGCTTTGAGTCCAGGCGGGATGTTTGAATTGCTCAAGGATCTTCCCCTAAAGCTCCTCTTGAAGCCAAGTTGTCTGCTATTTCTGTTAATAATGCACTTGGGCAAGTTTATGCCAGGGAAAATGCTGATCTGGCAAGCACAGTGAGCCTTTACTGGCAAAGTATGTACATGATGCTGTACACAACTGGAGGGTATGTTGGCCTTGTCTCACCATAGAAATGTCTCCTCCTGACTGTTCTCAAAGTCTGCAGTGCAATTTAGGCTCAGTGGTTATGTAGGCTCTGCTTTGTAGTGATAAAGCACATCTCTTGTGTTGTATTAGCTTTACGATGTGCATTCACATCGCATTAGATAACAGAAGTTAGCTTTATTGTACTTGGATGACAGAGCAGGTTTGTGCTGACTCTTGGATTTTGGTTCTTACAGGTGCTAGAAGAAAGATTCTGTGCTAATTCAGCATACATATATTAGCTAAAGACCTGAAAAAGTATCTTTATAGTTAAAAGGGAAGCAAACTAAAAACCAGTCTGTAGTTAAAAACCCAGTGGTTACCCTGCTGTTCAGTGGACATGCAGGCACAAATGGGAGAGCTAAATTCTGTACTTTCTAACAGAGATCTGCCTTGCACTTGGATCTCATGCTGGTTAAAAGTCTTCTCCTCATCTTTCTCCTTCCCTTACATTATTTAATGTCCTTTCACTATGTCTGAGACTTACATGATATGCCCCAACATGGGCCCCAGGAGGAGGTAGAGGGTACCTGTAGAACAGAGAATGCCACAAGCTGCACATCTGGTCCCTCACATCTGGTTGATGTAACCTGCTTCATCTTATCTGGTTGCATGAAAGGGGCTCATTTCATTCCTGGGAATCGTGGGCATGGGAATAATAGGAGACCTGTTACGCAGGATGGATTTCCAGGGCTCTGCTGACTGTAGGTCTCTGCTGTCCCACTTCTCTCACCAAGGTTCAGAACCTTCCAGAGGTGAAAATGTCTTTTAAACATTCTTGCTCTGTACACTTTATCCCTGTGACTGTCCCCAGTGACAAGTCCATGATGTGTTCCCATTGTGTCATTGGGCCAGAGATCAGAGCCTGAGTGGGTAATACCTGGTCAAGCATCAGCATCTGCCCGAAGAGCAAACATTAAGTTGGTTGAAAGTCCCACTGTTTTACAACCTGTTTCATCCACAGTTAATTAACCTGCACAACCAGCGGCTCATGTAGTTTGCAAGGCAGAACTAGTCTTTTAGGACTGTGATTTAATTAACACGACTAAAGGGAGGTGCTAGGTGTTTGCATGGGCATTGTCTGATGAGCATGTAGAGTTTAGCAGGAGTAAATAATCGTATTTGGCACCTGCTTAGCGCTGCACTTCATCCACTGATTCTCCAGACCCACTGCTAGGAATTAATATCATATGTTTTACAATATTTTTACATATTATAAAATTAGATTGCATCCCATTCATAGTAATGCAATTGAAACGTTTCAGTCTATTAACGTCTCGTTGATGGAGGGAACAGTAGCTGGATGTTTGAGCTACACAAAATATCCCAAAGGGAACAAGAACTTGCTGAAAAAGATGGGAAATTTAGCTTTCAATAAGTATATTAGATTGGTACGACTTGTTCATGAGAGTGGTTCCCTTGCACTAGGATGTTATTTTCTGTAACATTTTAACATAGCAGCCCTCCAGTGTCTGAAGGGGGCTAGGAGGATGCTAGAGAGGGACTCTTCATCAGGGACTGTAACGATAGGACAAGGGGTGATTGTTCGGATTGAAACAGGGGAAGTTCAGGTTAAATATAAGGAAGAAGGGTTTCTTCCTGTGAGGGTGCTGAGGCGCTGGCACAGGGTGCCCAGAGAAGCTGTGGCTGCCCCATCCTTGGCCGTGTTTAAGGCCAGGTTGTGGACGGGACTTGGAGCAAGCTGCTCTAGTGAAAGGCATCCCTGCCCATGGCAGGGGGTTGGAACTGAGTGAGCTTAAAGGTCCCTTCCAACCCAAACCATTCTGTGAGTCTATGATTTTGGAAACAGTGATGCCTCCTGTGGTTTTCACCGTGTGCTGCAGATACCACAATACAGGAGGACAGGAGAAGGCTGAGTGGAGACCTCATAGCAGCCTTCCAGTATCTGAAGGGGGGGTATAGGGATGCTGGGGAGGGACTCTTCATTAGGGGCCGTAGTGATAGGACAAGGGGTAACGGGTTCAAACTTAAACAGGGGAAGTTTAGATTGGATATGAAGAAGAAGTTCGTTACTGTAAGGGTGGTGAGGCACTGGAATGGGTTGCCCAGGGAAGTTGTGAATGCTCCATCACTGGCGGTGTTCAAGGCAGGGTTGGACAGAGCCTTGGGTGCCATGGTTTAGTGTGAGGTGTCCCTGCCCATGGCAGGAGGGTTGGAACTGGATGATGTTAAGGTCCTTTCCAACCCTGACTATTCTATGATTCTATGACAACATTTATGCCTCAACCTTTCTCCATAAGCAGCATGGGAGGTCTTCTTGAAGGAAAGACCTATTCTTATGCTGTATCTCTATGTTAAAATATCCACAGGGTAGGGGCTTAATCTGCTTGAAGCAAGTTTAAGTAAGTAGCATGTTCTCACAGTTGCTTTCTCCGCTCTCCCTGCAGGGATAAGATGCGTCCTGACCCTCCACTTTTCGGGAATAATTACCTCCAGATCTGCTGATGCCCTTTAGAGCCCACAGGAAGCTGGAGGTGGGCTGTTGGCTGAGTGAGCTACATCTGCCTTTGAGGGAGGTTTCTGAAGTGAGGAGTCCATGTACCTACATACCTGCTCTCAGGTAAGGGAAAGGGCTGTTCAGTGGGGAATTAGGACTTGAACCCAACTTTATTGCCAATGTAGATGCCTGCTTAGTTAGCAGTGTTGTTACTGATGGCAAACTTGCTCAACTAAACTCAGAACTCTTTGTTTTTAGCTAAATGGAAATTTTTAAGTTAAAATGAGCAAAATTTAAATCAATTCAGTTAAAATGGAAATTTTCTCATTCAAAACCAGTGGAAAGTCACGGCAGAACTTTAACTTCACTAATAGATTAATACTAAAGTGATGTTGTTACACATACGAAATACAGCAAAATGAATAGATTTATAGTGATAGAAATAAGAAAGTATTTGTTGAAGGACAATGTCTGAGCAAAGCGGAGCACATCAGAAGGTGGATGGTGTACTGCAGGTCCTCACGCACACATCTGTCATCATCTTCTGCCTGTCAGGAGCCTGTTGGATTTCTGAGTGAGTGAGGAGCTGTACAGTGTAAAACCTCAACTGTGGGACAGAATAGCCAGTGACCTTCTATGGCGAATATCCATGTTATTTCTTGTGTTGGAACAAGTGCATCTTTTGAACTGTCAGGCAAATGGGGAAGGCTGCTCTTGAACAGATGAAGCAGTTTGTAAGACTATTTCAGACTTTATTCTTGCTCAGTGTGCATCATAAACCACTGATGATCTCAGAAGTGCCCATTTCTGCTACTCCTGAGCGCTGCTTGTTCCCCTTTCAGGGCTGCGGTTATCTTGCTTAAGTGAAAATTAAATGTGCAATGGAAGCCGGGATTTTCACATCTTTAATAAATAAAATCATTGCTCAGCTAACTGCAGGCATGCCAAGCATTGATTTAGAGAGTAATTTCTATTCCCTCTTTGTTTCTTGTCCTCCTTCCCAAGCAAACAAAGCAACAGTGAGCTCCAGAGTAAAAATGCTGTGAGGAAGCAGAAAGAAAGACTACTCACTGGAACTCAGCCTAAAGTTGAGCTTCAAAAGACCCAGAGAAAAGTAGAGATTACAAAGGAATCCCACTAGATTTTTGTATCCAAAACAGAAACTATTCCCCTTCTGGTGCCTGAGATCCATTTTGCAGTGTTGAATGAGCACCTGAAAGTTTACAGGTGAAACCATCCCCAAGTCCGTGCAGGGATAGTTTTAGTCCTGGTCTCCGAAGTGAGGGAAGAGAAGCTTTTCTCAACCAAGTTTCCTTTTCTAATTAAAGATCAAAACGTTTCAATTTGTGACATTGCCCAAGTATTAAAATGTGGTTCCTTTTCTTCTTGGTTTGGTTTTTTTTTTGGCCTTTTCAGAAAAAACTAAACCCAATGTCCCTGATTTTCTGCTATTTTAATTCTGGGGTGCTGACTGCGACTATGAGTACTCAGCAGAGATATCCTTTGTAGAAGACTTCCCCACACCCCACCAGCAGCCAGTCCCAGGCCATTTTCTCCTTATCCCTTGCTGGAAGAGGGTTTGAGCTGCTGCATTTCCACAGTGCTGAGTACAGAGTGGCCCTGGGCTTCCCTGGAGCAACCCTGATGCAAATAATAATGAGGTGCTTGGGCTGCGAGGAGCTGCATACAGCTCTGCATCGCTGAGCTTCCACACATAATATATTCCCACAAGGATCCTCCAATAGCAGAATAAATTAGAGTGGCCTTGAAGCTGTTGTAATTCCTGCTCAGGCTGGCAGAGAGTACCCATTAGACCTGGGAACAGTTTATCTCCGGAGTGCTCTGGCAAGGAGCACCCAGCACCAGGATGTGTTCATCAGGCATTCTGCTTTTCAGCTCTGGGTGGGTGTAGAAAAGAATCACAGAATCCCAGGCTGGTTTGGGTTGGGAGGGACCTAAAAGCTCATGTAGTTCCATCCCCTTGCCATGGGCAGGGACACCTTCCACTAGACCGGGTAGGTAACTGTTTATGTGTAATCTGAACACATTCAGGTTAGAGTTTCAGAAATGAGACTTCATAAGGAACTCCTACCTGATGGAAAACTGGATTTAGGAGATAAGGGAGCAAGAAAACAAGGCTGAGGCTCATGGAGCTGAGCTGGGAGATGAAGGGAGAATGAACAGAGAAGAAGCTTGAGCTGCCACTGAATCAAGTGCCTGCATCCATAGGTGTTAGGAGGAAGCACTAAAATTTGCCCCCAGAATCAAATCAGCTGTTTCTTGGAGGTTATTGCACTGATAGCAGGAGCAAGGAGAACACATCTGCCAAAGGTGATGGTAGGGAAGTGAGCAGAGGAGTGCTCCCTCAGGCTGAGAAACACTGCCAAGTACCCCAATGCCCAAGAAACAAGCCCCCACATCAGGATTCTCTATATTGCGTCACACAAAGCAATAGATACATC
The DNA here is from genome assembly GCA_039720435.1 of Amazona ochrocephala. Taxonomy (NCBI): domain Eukaryota; kingdom Metazoa; phylum Chordata; class Aves; order Psittaciformes; family Psittacidae; genus Amazona; species Amazona ochrocephala. The sequence continues at coordinate 1,466,162 of CM077881.1, read as the reverse complement.
AGAAGCAAAGTTAAATTCAAACTAGCCCTTAGGCTGAACAGTAATTGCCACTATCATAAAAGCTTTGTCAGTCAGGAGATGTGCTTTAATGTTGTCTGTCTCTTTGAAAAGGCACTTTCCCACTCTGGCTTGACTGAAGTTAGTCTGTAAGTGTCTATTCAGGGCTGGAAAGGAAACTGCTATTTTACATTTATCAAACTTGTCATTGCAATAATCACTTGTTCTTTGGCTTCTGACAGAAAACAACCCAAATGTAAAGCCGGGCAGTAGTTAAGGAGAAAGGAGACGTCAGCTCCCTGGTCCTGCTATGCCCCACTCCTCCTGATGCCACTGCAGCACGGCCGTGCTCATGAATCAGTGCTGTCCCTCGCAAGGGTACAAGCTGCGCCGTGGAGCTCAATATGCTTTTTCCCCTCCTCCTGTAGTAATGAATGTCTTAAGAGCCTCCCCAGACAGAGCACACGACCGTGGAGCCTGCCAAACTCCCTGACCAGAGCAAGCACTGAGCCAAACCTCCTCTTGCTTTGTCAAACCATCTGCTAGTTCTCCCGGGGGGAAAAATAGGAAGAGTGAAACAAAGCCACAGCTCTGCCCCTTAGTGGAACGACAATCCACTTATTATCTTCCCTCTTTACTTCTGGCAGGGGACAGACTGCCGTTTACCCGCTCTAATCCTCCATGCTCTCGGAAAAGACTCTCCTATTTGGGCACCATGAAATGGTTACGAGCTGCCTTGATTTAAAAGTTGAGCTGTGTTATATCTCATGAATAGAAATGCTCGGGATGACACAACAGCACCTATTTCTTCTGCTGCAGTACAACCTTTTTGTTGCTTTCATTGCTTTTCTTATTGCTGTTGTTTCATATTTCTCTTCAAAGAAACTATACATTGAGCAGCTCATCTATTTTGCTTTTCCGAAAGACTCACTGTGCAGAGGATGAAGCATCGCTTACACTAATAAATAGAACTTTGTTGAATAACCCATCAGAATTGCTTCCTAAAGCCTTCCATAAGTGAAATAAGCTCTTTGGTTTGGACGCCCTGCACCATGCAGGCTCTGACAACTGCAAAAGGAATAGTTGAGTATTTTAGTACGTGTGGGTTGCTGAAACTGTTCATTTAGAGAGGAAATTGAGCTACCAGTGCAACACCGCTCCCCCATTGAAATATCCAGAAAGCCAAGCAAATTCAAAAGCCAAAGCAGGTCTTTGATACCGCCTATGTGTTAGGGAAATAAAGAGCAGAACATCTTAAAAGCCCATCTCTATGCAGCTGCAGCTACCCAGGCCAGTGTCTGTCTGCTCCCACATGATGCAGCATTAGCTATCCCATACTGATTCAGATGAAAAATTCCCTGTAGTTGTTGGCAGTGGCTGCCATCACAACCAAAACACCTGAGATTGGATCAGGAATCTCCATAAGAGAATGCACATGCACTCTATGCAGTGGATTGCACATAGCATGTGGATGCAACACCACCAGCACTACTGTAGTAATACGTGTTTATGGCACTGAAACTGCTCCATTTGGTTTTAATTAACCATTAAATCCCAGAGTGGTTTGTGTTGGAAGGGACCTAAAAGCTCATCCAGCTCCAACCCCTGCCATGGGCAGGGGCACCTTCCACTAGAGCAAGTTACCCAAAGCTTCTGTGTCCAGCCTGGCCTTGAACACTGCCAGGGATGGGGCAGCCACAGCTTCTCTGGGCAGTCTGTGTCAGTGCCTCACCAGCCTCTGTGCATCACTGCTTGCAACCTGTGCTCTGTTCATGCACCCATACGTGGGATTTGTTAAACTTTATCATAATGTGTCTTTGATTGTGATTTTCTGGACAAGCAGAATTTGTTCTCATGTTTTATGGAAATGTTTTTACCGCTTCAATGCTATTACACTGTTATGTGTTTTGATCCACATGTGATGTCTGTAATTAATTCTGCTGCAGAATTTGTGCTGCTTATCCAAAGAGGGTTTGAAATTTGAGGGCTGTGGATGTGAGCCTCAGTAAGTAGCAATGATTTCATTTCGTATTCATAGACTTACAGAATCCAAGAGTGGTTTGTGTTGGAAAGGAGCTTAAAGCTCATCCAGTTCCAACCCTGTGCTGCGGGCAGGGACACCTTCCACTAGAGCGGCTTGCTCCAAGCCCCTGTGTCCAACCTGGCCTTGAACACTGCAGGGATGGGGCAGCCACAGCTTCTCTGGGCACCCTGTGCCAGTGCCTCAGCACCGTCACGGGGAAGAACTTCTTCCAGTATGGTATCTTGATATGGTGGTGCCAAGTACTTGTTATGCGATTAAAACTGGGAAAAACAGTGGGAAGAAAGGATACCAGAGTGTAATGCTCTGATCATTTTCCTGTTGATCTGATCTAAGAATGTTCCTGAGTATGAGCTTTAAGGTCTGCCTGATCCACTGAATTATCTGTGGTCATTCCAGCTTTTGAATGCGCTCCTTATTTTGTCTGCTCTGTCGCCTGGTTTTGTACCGCACCCTGTCCCTGCCTGCCTTTATAAGTGTATTTGTTACTGCGGAGACAGGAAAATAGTTATGAGAGGGAATAGGGCAAAATATCATATTAGTTTATGGAGTGGCTGGAATATTATTTGTTGGCTAGTGGATAAAGAGGTATTTATATTTGCAGTATATAGGGCCCCTGTTTCATTTCTTCTTCTGGAGATTTATTAGCGCCTGAAGAAGAGAGAAACAGGCAGCCTTAATTGAAGACCTTAGAGGATAACAGCATTAGAAACGGCCCTTCCACATATTGCACTTTTTGCAGTAAGTAATGTTTTATGTTTCTGTGAGGTTTCATTGATATCAGTTGTGTTTATTGTACTCCTTGTAATATGTTCATTTACTGGCGTATGTGCTTGGAGAAGGAGAAACATCCCTGACATTGGAATAGTTTAATGCAAGGTAAAAAATGGACACAAAAAGTCCTTATTAGAAGCGAAAGAAATGGGCAGAGGAGCATCATGAGGGATCTCATCAGAACCCAAACCTACATTTTGATTTCTGAGTCTGCTTCACTTACAGGGTTTCTGTCTACGGAAGTGATAAAGGCAGGATCAGGCTCCCACAGTCAGGCACACATTCATGTGCCATTATTGGACTGAATTCAGACTTTAATTACAGGGGCTAAAAGGGAGCTATGTTTATAACCACAGCAAAAATAGAAGTTCCATATCTTTAGCACAAAGAACATATATTTATTCAACCTCAGCCTTTTTTTCTTCCCGGCTTCATAACTCAGAACTGCTTACTGTGTTTTATTATTGTCTTCTGCACTGATAGGATTTCCAATGTTATGTTGGTTTGATGATGGATAAAGAGGAGCAAGACCGAGGTGATGCGTTTTGAATTGTTCTGTATTTTAGTGGTATTGATCCCGGGCTATGCGATGCCTGTACTCCATCTGACCTTCCCTTGTCAGGTTATTTTTAGGACAGGTTGTTTATAGCATTGCTGAAGCAAAGCTAACCTGAGATAAGCATTTTCGGATGTTCACTCTTCCAGTGTAACCTCTTTGAATTCCTAGTGGGAAAGGTTTCCTGGGCAGTCTCCAAATACCAGATTTCCAGTTTCAGCACAGCAGTGCAGTGTGTTTACCATGTGAGATGTGTGGAACAGAGCATGAGAGCATCATGCTCCAGCACTGGACAACACTCCAGTTCCCAGCTGTGCCCTCCATGGCATGGCTTTGGCTTGTACAATCCAATGCCTTCCCATGCTACATCCCATGGATTTCCATCCCAAATAGCACTGTGGTTCAGGAGACAGCACACACCCAGGGCTGTTAATACAGTGAGAACAACCCATTTTGGAAGAGAATGGGGAGGACAGACAGGTATATGTGAGTTGTATCCCTTGCCAGAAGGCTCAAAGAAGGGACCATGGCCTGTTCAGTAGTGTAGCCATGGCTTTATAGCATGCTTCTCATAAGTGTTATTGAATATTAATTCTTAATACATTCACAGCATATCAGTGTAATAAGGTTTTGCCTAGTATCACTGTGAGACCGAGGCTGTGATGAGGGTGCCACCAACAAGCACTGTCCCTATGATAAACTCGCTTTTCCTCCACCCTGAATAAGACCTCACTGCTCCAAGCTTTACACAGCCTCGGACAGGGATCTGCAGAGGGTTTTCTGCCTTTCCCTGTTCTTGCTTCTCTCACACCCGAGGGGAAAGCAGTGGAAGAAAACCCATTTTTTTCCTACAAAGACAAGCTGTTTTTCTCCTGCATCCTTGGAGAGTTTCTATGGCCATTTGTGGGCAGGATCCCTGCAGCGTGGGTTGCAGCAGCCACCCTGGCCAGTTGCACACAAACAGGCAAACTAATCCTTAAAAGCAGCAGTAGGTCATGATGAGCCCCACAGATTCTTGCAGGGAAACCTGTAAGTGGCACTGGCTGTTTGGCACCATGAAGTGCTAGAAAACACCTAAAATAGGGAGCCCTTGCAAAATGCTGGCCTGAGGGCACGTTGTGTCACGCATGAGAATACTTGATCTTGGGCATATAGGTGGTTTTGGTTTGTGCAGAAGGCCTGGCTCGCAATGACAAATATCAAGAGCAAGGGAAAATACCAGCATTAACTCTACCGAAGATCTGGGGGTTTTCTTGCAGAGGGAGGATGAGCGGTTGTGAGCAGTGGTGTTGTGAGATGGGGATGAAATTGCCTGGAAGGAGCTCATGGAAAGCAAGCAGGAAGTTGCCTTTTTCTGTGGTGACCAGCGTGATTAGAGAGCTTCACGTGTGGTGGATGGAGCTCCAGGTGGAGCAGGCAGTGACTAAGCTGGCCAGCACTTGGGTGCAGAGCCTGGTGAGCCATGTTCCTCCTCCGAGCACAGAGAAAGGCTTGGTGATGGTGGTGGTGAGTCTTCTGAAGCTTCTTGACAGGCAAAGTCTCTGTTAAACTTAATGAGAAGTTGCCGTCCAAAGCCTTTTTCTAGTTGGCAAATCTCACCCCAGCTCACTGTGAAATCCCCATCATATCTGCTGGGTTCTGGGGATTCCAAAGGTCAGGGTGTTGGGGAGGTTTAGTTGGGATTCACCTGAATTCTGGACAGCTTTGATTAATTTGGTATAGCATAATTTATGTGATTTCTAATTATGGACCTAATCTTGCTTCTTGTACCAAATGATATCTTTATCAAATACCTGTATCAAATAATGTCTTTACCATATACACTGTCTGATGTGGTTTGGGTTTTGTCAGCAGTCTTGGTTTTTGCATCAAGTTAAAATTAGTAACTTGCAATTAAAATCTCATAAAATTATAATCAAATTAAAATAGAAATTTCCTTTTTTCTTTATTTTGTAATACACTTTACTTGAGAAAACTGAGCTCTGCCTCCCCGGTGTGTCATTATGTGACCACATTTTATGTGCTTTGGGAGTCCTTCCCTCCTTCAGAATGAGTGAGGAGAGGCTGGAAGTGGTTGCAACCTGGCATTATTTATGGATGTGTGTTACTGGAGTGGGCTGTGGGAGAGCTGGAGCCTGCACGTGGCTCTGCCCCAGCACACAGGATGATGCTGCAGTAAGTCTCCAAGGAAAGGAGCAGTGCATTAGAGGCAGTTTTGGTTCTGGCATGCTCAGGTTCTCACAGGTTCGTGTTTCGCAGAGGGCTGGTGAGTGGGGTCATGCACTTGGTTTCCTTTTCCTGGAAAAACTCCTTTTCCCGGGGCCAGAAAAGACGACTCATGCAGAACATTTCTGCATATGAATCTGAAAATCCTTTTCTCTGCAGCTGAAGGTGCTACAAATCTGCGCAAAGAGGCAGATGCTACGAGTAGAGCTCTGTTCTCCATCCCTGCATTCGTCTGTTTTGTCTCTCAAAAAGAGACCAGAAAATGTGAAGGTGGATTTGAGAGGGAATCATAGAACCATAGAATCCCAGAATGGTTTATGTTAGAAGGGACCTTAAAGCTCATCCAGTTCCAACCCCCCTGCCATGGGCAGGGACACCTCACACTAAACCATGTCACCCAAGGCTCTGTCCAACCCCGCCTTGAGCACCGCCAGTGATGGAGCATTCACAACTTCCCTGGGCAACCCATTCCAGTGCCTCACCACCCTTACAGTAAAGAATTTCTTCCTCATATCAAATCTAAACTTCCCCTGTTTAAGTTTGAACCCCTTATGTCTAAGCTCCTTCTTAGACAGGAGTTGAGATGCGCCTGGATCCAGACTTGGTCAGTGGTTTATGTCTAAAGGATTATATGTGTTCAATCAGTCCTTTATATTACTTAGTTAAGATTTCAGTTTAGCATTTGCTGAGGATCTGTTGCAGCGAGGAATCTCTCAGCCTTAAGCAGTAACCTGGTAGTATTGCTACTCAAGGGAGGATCCTGGTGTGCAGCCACTGCCGTGCAGGAGAGTGCCATGGGAACTGGGCTGTCCACTAGTTATGGAGTAAGATAATTGACTCATGTTTGCATCCTGCCGACAGAAACGTGGCTTGAGTTGGACCAGAGCTAGGATTATAGCTGGGGGTTTGTGGTGGTGCACGTTGTTCAGATCAGCCCTTGGCTATTGTGGTGTTATGTGTTTCTCCACAATTGCCATCGTGACTGTCCCGGCTGCAGCTGTAACAGTCATTTTTCTCCTTCTCAGTAGCTGGTGCAGTGCTGTGTTTTGGCTTCAGTCTGAGAACAGTGCTGACAACACAGCGATGTTTTTGTTGTTGCTGAGTAATGCTTACCCTGATCAAGGTCTTTCCAGTCTTGTGCTCTGCCAGTGAGGAGGGGCACGGGAAGCTGGGAGGAAGCAGGGACAGGACCCCTGACCCAAACTAGCCAAAGAGGTATTCCATACCACAGCACATAATGCCCAGTAGATAAGCTGGGAGGAGTTAGGTGCAAGACCCAGACCCATCCATTACCACTGCTGGTTATCACTTGCGCAGAGCTGGGAAATAAAGGTCAGGCTGGGCCAAGGAGCACACTGGCACAAGCAGACCCCTGTGTTTTCAGAGCCAAAGGCACTGCTCCTCAGCTCTGCGTCCATTCTCACTGAAACACAGCCCTGATAACCATGCTTTTCATCAGCCTTTTATGCATCGACCAGTTTAGCATCCTCGTGTTCCTTGACCTTAACAAAAGGAAGGGGTGGCTCCTTGTTTTCAGAGGTCAATAGGATTCAAGGCTGTTATTGAGTTGTCTGCAGCTCTGTGCTCAGTTGTAGCAGTTCTGTGAAACCCAGGATGAAGCCGGATGCTTTCAATAGGACAGAAATAAACTGAAGTGGTTTTAATGCCTATGGGTATTGAGGCTGGGTGGAACAGTTGTTAGACAGCGATTTGCCAAAATACCTACATTTACCATGGACAGCTGGTCAAGTGGTGTATTTGCCAAGTCATGAACAAGGCAGCCACTTATTCCAATTAGAAGCTCTTATTTGCTACAGCAATCAGTTTGGGTCAAAGAGCAAAAAATTGAAAGGAAAGCGCTGTGGCGAAGTGACTTAAACTGTGCTTCATTATGCTGCTGCTCCACTGCAAGATGTATCCCATGCAAGCACCAAGAGGAAAATGATGTGGGATGTTAACACTGCTTGAGCAGGATAGGGCCCAAAGTATTAAGACGTGTTTAGTCATGACTTTCAATGCGACAAATGTATTTGTAAAATTGAAATGCTTGATGGGTCATAGAATAAAATCATAGAATCATAGAATAGTTCAGGTTGGAAAGGATCTTAACATCATCCAGTTCCAACCCCCCTGCCATGGGCAGGGACACCTCACACTAAACCATGCCATCCAAGGCTCTGTCCCGCCCAGCCTTGAACACCGCCAGCAATGGAGCATTCACAACTTCCCTGGGCAACCCATTCCAGTGCCTCACCACCCTTACAGTAAAGAATTTCTTCCTCAGATCCAATCTAAACTTCCCCTGTTTAAGTTTGAACCCGTTACCCCTTGTCCTGTCACTACAGTCCCTAATGAAGAGTCCCTCCCCAGCATCCCTATAGGCCCCCTTCAGATACTGGAAGGCTGCTCTGAGGTCTCCACGCAGCCTTCTCTTCTCCAGGCTGAACAGCCCCAACTTTCTCATCCTATCTTCATACAGGGGGTGCTCCAGTCCCTGATCTTCCTCATGGCTTCCTCTGGGCTTGTTCCAATAGGAACAAAAGTCACCAAATTTGGGTCACCAAATTCATTGAAAGTGTCGTGCCTTCAGAGTGCCTCTTCTGTAGGGAGAGGTTGGTGCAATTACAGCTGAGTAACAGGGATAGAGAGAAGGCAATTACATTGGCTAACTTAGCATTCATTTTCATTAACTGGTGGGAAGTAGTTAACAAATTATGAGTTTTTTCACACCAGGAGTCTGTCAGGGCCTGCTCTCTTGTAGCGTTTGCTCTGGCTCCAAAGGGAAGGTGTGTGGCTGGGTGGAGAGGCTGAGGTGGGACTGGGTCTGTGGCAAACAAGAATCATAGAATCCCAGCCTGGTTTCTGTTGAAGGGGCCTTAAAGCTCCTCCAGTCCCAACCCCTGCCACGGGCAGGGACACCTTCCATAGAGCAGCTTGCTCCAAGCCCCTGTGTCCAGCCTGCCCTTGAACACTGCCAGGGATGGGGCAGCCACAGCTTCTCTGGGCACCCTGTGCCAGCGCCTCAGCACCCTCACAGGGAACAGCTTCTGCCTAAGAGCTCATCTCAGTCTCCCCTCTGGCAGGTTAAAACCATTCCCCTTGTCCTGTCCCTACAGGCCCTTGTCCAAAGCCCCTCTCCAGGTTTCCTGCAGCCCCTTTAGGCACTGGAGCAGAGGTGGTCCAGACCCCTGAGCTTTCTCTTCTCCAGACTAAACTCCCCCACGTCCCTCAGTTGTTCTTCATAGCATCAGAAGTGAAGGTTCCCAAGCCCTTTGTAAGGATTTTTGCCTCTATTTCCAGGCTTGAGGATATCTGTGTGGGAGAGGGGGTGAAGTGCTTTAATTTCCATGAGAATTTGTTGGTTTTGCCTTTAAAGGACCATTACAAAGTCAGAGCTCTTTGGGTTTTTGCAGTGTTTTTCCTAATGAATTACAAGCAAACCATGTTTGCAAGCTGCAAATTCCTAAAAAACCTGCCAGATCATAGAATTTAATGCATGTTTTTAATTTGATCGCATTGCCCACAGGGCTGCAAAATGTTACTGTGATTGAGTGCTTATAGAAGTGTGCTTCCATCATCATGTACCTGCATTTAGAGACTTCCGAGGCAGTGGGTTGGAACTAGATGATCTTAAGGTCCTTTTCAACCCAAACCATGCTATCATTACTGGTGATAACACTGTCCAGTCTGTACCATGGCAACCACGTAATGCTTCCCTCCAAAGTGCTAATATGGGCCTGCATGTGATGCTGCGCACAATTTAATCTTGGGTTCAAGTGATCTATGAGTTTTAAGACTTGTGAACACTGTAAATTTGCCCATAAAATATACTAAGAAAATTAAAATTTGATCTGATTTTCATGAGAGAAAAATATTTACTCAGCCACTTATCTAAAAATAGCATTATTAATTCCTTAATGTCACACGAGGATGCATCCAGCTCTGCTTGTATATAACCAACCTTCTCCAAGCAGAAAATTTCTCAGAAAGGCATCAAAGCTTGAAATAGCTTCTTTTCACCATTGCTAATAAGAAGAGGAAAAAATCCTATGGTGAGATAGCCATGATTCACAGCTGAAGGTGGGTTTGGAGAGGGCTCATTGGGCTTCAGTTGTTACAAGAAGCAGAGTGGGTTGTGCAGACCCCAGGCCAGATGCTTCATCTTCCATAGATGTCCCCTGACTGGTGAGTCATGGCCCTCAGGTCCCTCGAATTCCAGGTTGACACATAACATTTGTCACTGTGATTAAAGAAAAGACTTCACCTGTAAGAAGTATGACTGGATCTGGGTTGAGCAGGGAGGATGGAGACTGATTTGGTTCCAGCATTGACTTAGGTATATGGTATATGCGTGCTGCCACACAGGTTCTGTATTAGGTTTTAAGGACAAAATCTGCCTAAATATAAAAAATTAAACAGCTTGATAAAAGCATTTTGAAAACTAGTGAAAAATTATATCCTGTTTTCACATCTCTCATATTTGGTTTAGTTTTGAAGTAATGACCTGGAGCTCGATAAATATCCCTGTGCTTTCACCCATCCTCTCCAAGCTGTGCGCAGCGCATCCTTCAGTGCCTGGCTGAGGCCATCCGTCCTCATGATCCAGAAAGATGGGACATGTTTCTGCCCTTTCCATAGTAAATAATCTTGTAATGAAAGGAAATGGGGTGAACATCTGTCTTGAAAGTGAAAGGTGCCACTGTTTTAATAGGCTAGAATCATAGAATCCCAGCCTGGTTTGTGTTGGAAGGGACCTTAAAGCTCATCCAGTTCCAACCCCTGCCACAGGCAGGGACACCTTCCACTGGAGCAGCTTGCTCCAAGCCCCTGTGTCCAGCCTGGCCTTGAACACTGCCAGGGATGGGACAGCCACAGATTCACTGGGCACCCTGTGCCACTGGTGGCTTCCTGTGGCCAACCCCGGCAGGAGATGCTCTTGTCCAGGCAGCACTCATTGTATTGTGGGTCTCTCACAGTGCAATATGTTTTTCCCACTGCAGACGAGCTCTGACAAAAGCATCTGCTGCTGAGAGCATGTGCTGATAACACAGCAGGTGAGCTGTGCTGCTCACAGGGATAAACCCTATTCAAAACCATTGCAGGAGCTGACTCCACAAGTGCACACCAAGAGCATCCTCTCATCATTCTGCACAGGAGCGCTTCCATTGGGGGCAGACAGGGTGAGGCTACAACTGGAGGGCAAGCGGGCAGGGATGCATTTGCCTTAGCAGTAACAGGCTGTCAGTTCTGTGCTCTGCTTCAAGCTTCCCTGGGACTAATGGCGTGGAGGGGATCTGTGTTCCCTTAAAGTGATTGCAGTTACAATGGCAAGTGTAGCAAATGCTCTTTCCCAGTTGAGCAGCCTTGCTCAGCTGACTGCTCTGCTTGTTTGGACTCAGTCAGTGCATTCTAGTTTGCTTTTTTCTTTCCCTGCATTTTATTCTGTAGGCCCTGCAAAGCATTTAATAGAGAGTTGGTGCAGGGAGCAGCTGACCTGTGCTTTCCAGAGGAACAGATGATCTTGTAACGCTTCTCGGCTCAGCAATCCAGTTAGAGACATCGCAGAGATCCTTTGGAAAACCTTCGCTTTCAGTATTTCAACACTATGGATGACTGAGGTGATGAATCACACTTGAAATCCAGGCACAGAGGTTTTGTATGTGTCTAATGAGAACCATTCTGCATGTCTTGGTGAGCTTCCCGCAAAGCTGGATGTTGGCACGTTCCCATCTTGGTAAGACTTCAACAGTTGAAGACCAGAAAATAACTTCTTACCTGCTGCAATAAACTGAAGTTGCTTTTTTGTAGCAAACATTGCAATTCTTGAGGTTTCTGGATGGTGTTTTGAGACCATGGCAGGAAACTGTTAGGCTGATCAGGTTTTCCATGCTCCAAATAAAGGTGAGTGGTTCTGGGTAGGATGTGGGGGATCTTGGGAGTTGTGGGGAAGAAGGGACCAGGACTTCGGACATGGTGCAACTGAGGGACCCCAAAGCTCCAGTGGGTGCAGGAGGTGGATTAGAGGCAGCCCAGCTACTAAGGAGGAGTAAAACCCTTCCAGGTCTATCGGGAGCAGGCTTTCCTCTTGCCTTGAGTGCAGGAATGGTGGCGGCAGCTCTTCAGCTGGGCTGGTTTTGCTGTGCTGAAGGCTGGGATTTAATGATTCCCAATGACTGCTGGAAATCCTCACCAAAAGCCCAGCTAATGGCAACACATGGCAAAATGTGGTCAGAGCTGGAGCTAATGAAGGACTTGGAGCTTCCATGGTGTGGGAAAGGCCTGTATCTGCTAGAGGCAACCAGAGATGTCACTTTCTCACCACGCCAAAGCTCCTGATTTGTATCTGCAACCACTGGCAGGTCTACTGCATGCAATGGAATGTTAATCAAAGTGCTCCTTGATATACAGTCCAAGAGAAAGATGTATTTAGGGCTTGCCGCAGACGTTCCTGCAGAGCATTTCTTTTGAGCCATGTCAGAATATTTCATGTTCATTGCTATTTTTTCATATCACCATCAGTATTAGCATGTTCTGCACAACCTGCTTTAGTACAGAGAATTTTCCAGACTGCATGCTAATTGCAAGGCAATGGATGCTTGGAAAAGTCACCCTCCTCTATGAATTACTGAGGGCTTTAAAACTCAGTTTTTGTGGGTGTAAGGGAATGGTTCCTATGAACGAATGTTGAGATTGGTATGAACTTCATCACCTCTATCATTAAACATTGATAAATCCGTGGGCTGCATGTGGCTGCTGCATGGAAATGATGATGATCTCACACTGGCCCAGGTAAGGAAGTGGTAAAGTCTGTAAATCAGGGTTTTCCATCCCTGCTGTGGATGTTGTGGTGTTGGGTTTCTTCATGTTTCATTGATTTTGGCTGTAGTTATGGGAAGCTCTGCCTAGAAAGGCTTTTCTTTCATTATTGCTTAGCAGTTCACCTCTGCTGGAGTCATAGGATGTTACTAAAAAGAGTGCAGGAGGCAAAACATCACTTGAAAATGTGTTTATCCAGTTTATCCTTAGTCTCGCTTGGTTTTGTCCATCCTCGTGAAGTGAGCATCTCTGCCAGGCAGCCCTGTCTGGTCTTGGACCAGTGCTAAAGGGAGGGTTTAGAGCTAGAAATGAACCTCTGATAAAATGTGCACCCAGATTTGGATCCTGAGCTTACTTCTCTTTAGCAGCTCAAAGGCATGAGCTCAGTTGATTTGAGTCCATTTCTATCTAGCTGAACACCGCCCCCCCCCATGAGGTTAACTGTAAGACACTTACTGCTCAGATAAATGAGAAATGTTATCAGATGATATCTTTTTGTCTCCTAAAGGACCAGTTCTTCCCCAGGATGTAAACCCCAAATTCCTTGTGAAACTGAGCACCATGGGATGCTGTGAACCTGCAGCAAACTGAACCAGCTGTGCACTGGGACCCTGCATGCAGCCACCTTGAAAACTCTACTGACATGGTAAGAAATCCTTTAAATACTTCTTTTTCCTGTCGAAGCAAGAGTAAAAAATGGCCAGTGATGCTGCAGGGAGAGGATCTTTACTGAGAGAAAAGCGAGTGTATTAGTGTGGCAGAGTATGAGTTATGTGGTGGGAGAATTTTATAGCTTAAAGCGAGATATTTGGTAACCAGCTTTGTTGGGGTAAATTTGATTGACACGATGCTCTTGACTAAATGTGAGATGGAGAAAATCACGTACTAAACCTTCTCAAGGATGGAGATTCATTGCACTGTGCCCTGTCTGACCTGCCCTTGGTCTGTTTTCCTACTGCTTCGAAGGAAAGTACGGCAGGGGAGGCTGCAGTGATTTGTGGGAATGTCTCCTCACCAGCGCTGTTACTCCAATGCTTCTCAAAGTCTAAGTTTACTGTAATTCAAAGGTGCTCCTGGGTGTCAGAGCAATGACTTTATTGTCTAATTAAAGTGGTTTATATTACGAGAAACCTTGCTGTATTAATGGAAGAAGAACCAGAGTGATGTGTCACATCACCTCCTTAAATTATTTTGTTTAGTGTCTGTGTTAGATATTAAACATTATGTCAGAAAGTGTGTGGCTACAGAGAATTCCAATAGGCTTGACAGCAAGGTAAGAGAAAAACAAGAAAACCATCCCAGTCTCTCTTATAACGCAGCTCTGTGTAACCAGGGACCACTAAAGCTAAAATGACTTTTTGCCAATAATTGTCTTTGGGTTCTTTAAAGCAATAGAGTCAAACCTCAGAAGACTTTGATGCTCCTGGATGTGGGATCTGTTTCCCTGCTAAATGCACAATTTAATTCAGTGTTCAGTTGTTTAACATTTAAAATCTCAACTTTAGTGTGTCATAAAACCAAGGCTGCTTCTCATCGTTATTAGTTGTGAGACAAAAATCTGCCTAATTCAATACGATTCATGGGCATTGTTACGACATTGGGGTTTATTAGAGAGAAAATGTTGGTTTAATATATAAACTGTGAAAAAGCTGGAACATCAAGCAAATTATGCAAATTCAGTTGTATAAAGAAAAGGAATCATATCTGCAGTACATGAAAACTTAGGAAGTTGTCCCTTACTGGGTTTTAACTGTGAAGGTTATTGTGCCTTACCCAGTGATCTAGGTATGTGCACAGTCAAATTGGACTGTGCTTCCCTCTCTCCTGTTGGTAGCACAGGCCCAAAATGTTAACATCTAATGGAAATGAAAAATAATAGATTTTGGAGGCCCCAGTAGAATGTAGAGCTTTGTTATTGTAGGCACTGAGTCTATACATAGGCTCACCATCCAAGGTGGTACTGTCTGCAGGGTGCAGTTGATGTGCAGTGAGTGCCAGTGCCTCAGCACCCTCACAGGGAAGAGCTTCTGCCCAAGAGCTCATCTCAGTCTCCCCTCTGGCAGGTTAAAGCCATTCCCCTTGTCCTGTCCCTACAGGCCCTTGTCCAAAGCCCCTCTCCAGGTTTCTTGCAGCCCCTTCAGGCACTGGAGCTGCTCTAAGGTCTCCCCTTCAGGAGCCTTCTCTTCTCCAGGCTGCCCCAGCCCAGCTCTCTCAGCCTGGCTCCAGAGCAGAGCTGCTCCAGCCCTGGAAGCAGCTCCATGGCCTCCTCTGGACTCGCTTCATCAGCTCCTCTCCCTGTTGTGCTGTTGCCCCAGAGCTGGATCCGGACTGCAGGGAGGGTCTCCCCAGAGCAGAACAGAGGGAGAGAATCCCCTTGCTCGACTTGCTGGCCATGCTTATTCTCACCATTGGAGTAAGGATGGAACCCCATGTGAAGTGTTGGCTTGGTGAGATCTCAGAGGTTCTCTGAAAACTGCCAAAGATTTGTCCCTTTCTTCCTCCTCTCAAAAATTAGCTCAGTCCCGTTGGAGCACTGAAACAAGCAGCATGTTTGAATTTAAATGTCTCCAGTTTGATCTATGCACCGCTTGAGGCCATCATTTTCATAGTGCTGATAGAACAGCATTTCATAACTCTGTACAGTACACTTGCAACTGAGATGCAGCCCCCAGCCTTTTATCATGGCAACTTCAAAAGAGGTTTTGTGGTATCCAGACATCTTCCTTCTGGTGAAAACAAAATCCCATTACATTCAACAATGCCATAGGCAGTGGCTGTAGCAGTTCAGATGCAGTCGCTCACCCACTTCCTAGAGTCCTGGTGCTGGTGGGCACTGAAAGCTCTGCCCATCCAGCTGCTCCAACAGCCAGGAAGGGAATCTGCGGCCACCATCATTTTCCTTTGCTCTTCCATTACAAATATCTGCCCAGCACCATATAGAATCATAGAATGGTTTGGGTTGGAAAGGACCTTAAGATCATCCAGTTCCAACCCCCCTGCCATGGGCAGGGACACCTCACACTAAACCATGCCATCCAAGACTCTGTCCAACCTGGCCTTGAACACCGCCAGCGATGGAGCATTAACTTCCCTGGGCAACCCATTCCAGTGCCTCACCACCCTCACAGTAAAGAATTTCTTCCTCATATCCAATCTAAACTTCCCCTGTTTAAGTTTGAACCCGTTACCCCTTGTCCTCTCACTCCAGTCCCTAATGAAGAGTCCCTCCCCAGCATCCCTATAGGCCCCCTTCAGATACTGGAAGGCTGCTCTGGGGTCTCCACGCAGCCTTCTCTTCTCCAGGCTGAAGAGCCCCAACTTTCTCATCCTATCTTCATACGGGAGGTGCTCCAGTCCCCTGATCATCCTCGTGGCCTCCTCTGCACTTGTTCCAACAGTTCCATGTCCTTTTTATGTTGAGGACACCAGAACTGCACACAATGCTCCAAGTGAGGTCTCACAAGAGCAGAGTAGAGAGGGGCAGGAGCACCTCCCTCGACCTGCTGGTCCCACTCCTTTTGATGCAGCCCAGGATACGGTTGGTTTCTGGGCTGCAAGTGTACACTGAAGCCGTTTCTCATTGACCCACACCCCCAAGTCCTTCTCCTTGGGCTGCTCTGAATCTCTTCTCTGCCCAACCTGTAGCTGTGCCTGGGATTGCTCCAATGTAGGTTCAAACTTGTGCATTTGAAATGTACGTAGAGAAAGCAGATGTGCTTGGGTAATTCCTAGTGTTGTGGTGAAATGATTGTAGATGGATCACAAATGGATCTTGTCTCTGTTTTAATGAGAGAAAGCAGTGGACTTCTTCTCTCGTCAAACAAAGGCTTTTTGTGATCTCAGATATTAAACCCTAAAATACAGATAGACGTAATTAGGGTCATACAGGACACTTTGTACTTTTGGGGCAAAACCTACTTTGAAAATCCCATTCTGTGAATTCTCATCAAAATTTAATACAAGTTCCATTAGAAAAAGTGACTAAACTTTGCAAATGCGATCTTTGCATTGAATGCACTGAAACAGTAATGACACATTCCAAGAGGCTTTCAGAGGGTTTCATGAAAATAGTCATAAATGATTGAAGAAAACATTTCCAACAGTACCCATAATTCCAGGAAAAGTCCCCTGATAAGTGCAGCCTCCTGGCAGACTTTTATGGAGAAATTATGGCTTATCATCCCAATACTGCTGAGTGTTAAAGGAGGCGTTAAAATAGATCAGGACTGAAAAGACTTAAAAAGTTGCATGAAAGGGAACTTCACACATCTAAGAAAAGTGCCACTAAAAATGCAGTTTCTGTACTTAAAACTGTGGTCTAAATACTTAAGTTCTTGGAACAGTGCATAAAGCCAAGGATGGAATATTTCACTTCAGACTGGAGAAATTCTCCCTGAAATTCTAATGAAGTAGTCATAAAATATGCATTATAAATGTGCAGAAGAGGCCCAAAATGCACTGAAATCCATTATTTGAGTTTAAATGTCTCTCCTTTTCGAGAACAAAGGTGTCTTTTGACTGCTTATAATTGTCTGAAAGTCTCTGAGTCACCACTTGGCAGCTCTGGCCTGTCTCCCTTCACCCAGTGTGAGGTGTTTCCCTGCTGTATAGCAGGAGTTTGCAGCACAAGGTTGGTGGTGCCTCCACAGCCCAGCATGAAACAGTCTCCTTAAGAAATATGGCTGGAAAATGAAATCTGATTAGGTGGAAAAAAAGGTGATCTTTTTACTGCGATGCCTTGGTCCATTATTTATTTTCCTTCTATAGGACAGTAGAGATGTGTCACATGTCCTGAAATGGTCTTATTGTGTTGGTGCCATTCATGAAAGCAGACGCTGAAACAGAGGTTGGGACAGTCCTGATCGCACCTAAAACTGACACAGTCCATCTACTTCTTAAAGCGCATGCAGTCTCGTTCCTAAAGCTAGTTAATATTTATCTACCACGTGATAGGTTTTTCATGCTTGAGAGGTTGTAAGCTACCAGGTTATGCCTTTGTGCAGCTGTTGGTGATGCAGGAAAAATAGGAAATAATATTGTAGGAAACAATTTTCCAGTTAAATTTAATGCAGATTTGCTGCTGCTCTCTCCTGTACCAATGCAGCTCTATTCCTTTGGCAATGAGAGGAGAGCTTGGAGTTCTTATCATGGCATTAAACTGTTATCCCAGTCAGGTGCAAATGGAAGGGTCCCTGCATCCAGCACCCTCCTATACAGGGCATCCACATCTGCATAAAGGTCAGAGAATCATAGAAGCACAGGATGGTTTGTGTTGCAACGGAGCTTAAAGCTCCTTCAGCTCCAACCCCTGCCACAGGCAGGGACACCTTCCACTGGAGCAGCTTGCTCCAAGCCCCTGTGTCCAACCTGGCCTTGAATACTACCAGGGATGGGGCATGTCAAAGGGACCCTTCTGTCTCATTCAGCCTGTGGACATCTCAGCTTAAGCATGACACTGCCTTAGTCTAGGGCACACAGCTTTACAATAATTTGGTCCCTGGGAAGTGCGCTGCTCAGTCCTTTGGCTTCAATGTCCAAACCTGTAGTGTGTGGAAGCTCTTCTGCGCTTGCAGGCGCCAGCAGAGTGTGTAGAATAGGGCGCACGGGGAATAAAGAGGCTTTTTAACCTTGAAATTTAAGCTAAATCTGAGCCTAAAAGTATCTGAAGAAATCCTTGTCTGCAGTTTAAAATGGTTTTAATAAAAGCAGTGATATTCTTCATGCTTTCTCCTTGCAAATATAAAGAATCAGCCTTTCCCCTTAAAAATACACCTGGGATTCCTGGGCATGAAGCGGCCCTGGTTACGAAGATGTTTGGGATTTCATTAGTTTCCATTTTCAGCAGTTTTCCTAGTGTAAATGCCAGATTTTCCTTTCCCTGTCAGACACTGTGTAAAGGGAGTAATGATCACGTCCTCACATGGTTTTGCTTTACAGCTTAATGTGAATCTTCATTAGAGTTTGCAAGTAGTGAAATAACCTTTGGTGTGGGGCACTTCGGAGGTGATTAAAACCTTCCTGAAGCCAAGGGGAAGCTGTGGCTGGCTTCAGGGGACACTCAGTCAGGCTCCCTTGACACTCTTTGTGGACATCATTTGTCCATCACTACATTTAAATTCCCTTTTCTCTTTATGAACTTGCTGCTGGTTCATCCTTGTCCATCCAGATAGTGGGAATAAAAAGAGAAGCTGGTAAGCCAAGAAAATGGGGAAAGTCCCGCGAGGCAGAGGTGAAGCTGGAGTATATTGTCCTTTATCATAAAGACCACAAGATAAATACTGTTAGAGATGCCTACCTCTAATATGCTGTTATATACACATTATGCAGCAGCCTTGGTTATTTATCAGCACTAGATTTGTGTCAGAATCTATATATATATAATCCACAAAGGTCTGTTAATTTGTTTTAGTTCAGTACTCCTGTATCTATCTATATATATAAAAAAGAGCTTTTTAGCCTTGTTTGATGAATTAACAGCAGCCCTGAGAATTTTGGCAATCAAGGCTTTCTGAGATTCCCAGCTTTGTGGCTAATTTGAGTGTAAGTTAATGTGTTTATTAAAGGAAATAACAAACTCATTCTTTAAATAAAAATAATCATTTTGTTCTTTGCCAGACGATTTTAATTTCCTTTGCAAATTGTTGCATGAAGTTTCTCAGAATGGTCATAATTTGCTCGTTAATAATTGCTTTTGTGTTTAGTCCAATAAGCTCCAAAGGAGAGGAGTGGTGGTTTTCTTCAGAGGAATAAGTGCATCAGTGTGGATTTCTACAGAAGTGTGTTTGCAAAACTGCTTTATGCTGAAGTTGAGCAACTTTGGAAACTGTCTAACAGTGAAATGTTATTGCTGGTGGCTTCGAGAGATGGAGGAGCCTTCGCTGGCATTTAGGGCTGGGTCCGGTTGGTTCTCACCGGTCAATTACTGAGCGAGCTCAGCTCATGACCATCCAATTGATTCATTACTTGACCATTAACCACATCTTGCAGCCCATGCCAGGCCATGGCGCCTTCATTAGCAGTCAAATAAGTCTTGTATCTCTTTTTCCTGATTGCTCTGGCATTGGCATTTCCAGTTAAAAAAATAAAAAACTATAATTTCCATAATGCAAATGTCTTTTAGTTACAGAAAACCTCTTTAAAATGTTGGCAACTCCTAAGATATTGAGGAATAGTCTTCCTGTATTGTTCCCAGGTACCTTAGATGTTTTCTGAAGTTTGTCTTCCATAATGTATTGATCCAGAAAAGAAGGACAGGGAAGGGAAAGATAAAAGGGATGGAAAAGGAAAGAGCAAGAGAAAGGAGCCAATAGGATGCAATCCCTGCTTAGCTGCGGGGTCTCACTCATTTGGAGCAATGCTGAGAGACTTTTGCCCCATGGGTAATGGTTGGCTAAATTCCGCTTCAGCTGGAGCCGCTTCTCAGCTCTTAACTTGGCTGTTTTCTTTTTAACTTTTTAAATAAAAATTATCAGGAAAAAATTAATTAATATTATTAGGAAAAACCTCTTCCCTGGGAGGGTGCTGAGGTGCTGGCACAGGGTGCCCAGAGAAGCTGTGGCTGCCCCAGCCCTGGTAGTATTCAAGGCCAGGTTGGACACAGGGGCTTGGAGCAAGCTGCTCTAGTGGAAGGTGTCCCTGCCCGTGGCAGGGGTTGAGGCTGGATAAGCTTTAAGGTCCTTTCCAACACAAACTGGTCTGGGATTCTGTGACATTATGAGATAATTCACTGTTTTCCTGCAGTCAGCGCCACAATGGTCCACTCCTGTTTAAACTGAATGCTCTGCTTTGCCTTGAGGTTTCTTTTTTTGGAAAGGAAGGGTACAACTCTGTTGTGCTGCGTTGAAGAATAACGTGTTTAACAGAGAAACTCCAATCAATGGGATATAGATTTTGTGTTCCTTCCTGCCCCGTATTTCGCAGCCACACTGCACATGCTTAGCGTCAGCTCTGACTCGCTCCCAGCATCAGATGTAGTCATTTGAAATTCACAAAGTCTCACAGGATCCACACTTGCCTGTGAATAGCTGGTTGCTACTACGAGGATGTTCATGGGCAAACATTTCTCTGGTGTTTTAAAGCTGCCAGAAAGCATTTATACCTGCTGTTGTGTGATAGAGTCCGAAGTGCTGGTTTATGATGTCTGCCGCCTGAAAGACGCTGCAGTCTGTCTTTGTGCTTGTGCTTTGATTTCATTCAAATATATTTATTATAAATACTTATAAATGTCAGTGGCTGCCGTTAGTCATTCATCTCAGCTGTCAAGTTGAAAGGTAAGATTCCACCCTCAGGATATTTCAGGGGCTGGAAGTAAAGTCTCATAATGAAGGGGAAATTGGGGAAGGAAGTAAACCCCTGAGGCAAAGCTATATGTATATGTAATTAGATTAGCTGGAAGGGTCTGCTTAATTTTAGAGCTGTTCCCAACCTGAGGAAGGAGCAAAACTGGGATAAACAAAAACAAATAGCCGAGCATCACTGTAAACAGTACTTGGTGTTATTACCATAAGGCATATTTCTTGTAGGAAAATAGCTTCATTAGTGCTATATTGAACTTAAACCCTCTTCTGTGGTAGTTATTAAATTCCATGACATTTCGGCTTGATTAACTTTTTAACAGCTGTGACTCGGGGCTGTTACAGGGAAGCTTCTGAGGTGGATGGGAGATGTGATGACCTACCCCTCCGACAGTCCCAATTATTCAAACCAAAGAAAACGTATTATAAAACCTCATTAGCAGAAAGGAAACTAATAAACCTATTGCCTGATCTTTTCTGTGTTTTAATATTGGCTGAGATGAAGGGATGAGATAGCCCGGGGGGGGTAAAGGGAGCGCAACAAGAGGTTTCCTAAGCTCCAGCTTTATCACTGCCTTTATGATGATATTTCGAGGAGTTAATTATGACTTTTATATGGGATATAAGCTGATGTAATGGAGGGTTCCCGGCAGGGGGGTGGAACTGGATGAGCTTTAATGCCCCTTCCAACCCAAAACATTCTATAACTCCATGATATATATCTCCAGGGGGTTATTCTGCTCTTAAGAGTTCCCCAGCACTACAGCTGCATTGTCCCTCTGCCCATATCTCCACTAACCTAGAGCTGTTCAGCACCATGGAAAAAGCTGTGCAGCAGCTTGGCAGTTGTTGCAGCCTCCTTTCAGCCATTCAATATCCATTCAATAAGGATGACAGCCCTGGGTGTAATAAAGGAAACAAGGATTCAGGTAGGTGGAGAGTAATTGGTGACATGTCCCAGAAAAATGGTAATGGAAACTGCTATCTTGTGCCCTCTGATCTTGAAGTGCTGCCCCCATCCTGTGCGTGCTCCAAACCATGGCCTCCTGCTTTTAGAAGGCTCTTGGACTACGACTCTGGATCCACCCAGTGTTACCATTGCCATCCACACTGGCAGATGGGGTTTTGAGATCAGCCTGGGGTTTTAAGCAGGCCAGCCTCTCATGTGGTTTATCAAGCTCATGGCAGAAGGGCAGAAAAAAACAGACGCACAATTGTTAGTGTTCCCCTAACTGATATTGGAAATATTATTTACATATTTTGAGTGAGTTGTGTGGAAAGCCATGATCATAGAATCATAGAATAGTTAGGGTTGGAAAGGACCTCAAGATCATCGAGTTCCAACCCCCCTGCCATGGGCAGGGACACCTCCCACTAAACCATGCCATCCAAGGCTATGTCCAACCCCACCTTGAACGTCACCAGGGATGAAGCATTCACAACTTCCCTGGGCAACCCATTCCAGTGCCTCACCACCCTTACAGTAAAGAATTTCTTCCTCAGATCCAGTCTAAACTTCCCCTGTTTAAGTTTGAACCCATTACCCCTTGTCCTCTCACCACAGTCCCTAATGAAGAGTCCCTCCCCAGCATCCCTATAGGCCCCCTTCAGATACTGGAAGGCTGCTCTGAGGTCTCCACGCAGCCTTCTCTTCTCCAGGCTGAACAGCCCCAATTTTCTCAGCCTATCTTCATACGGGAGGCCTGATCTATGATGGCATTTGTCTATACCTTCCAGGCTATAGAACAGCAATATATGAATGCTAAATTATTCCCAAACAAAGAAAAGCATGGTATTATTTAAGGATTTATTTCCATAAGGGTGCTGAGGCGCTGGCACAGGGTGCCCAGAGAAGCTGTGGCTGCCCCATCCCTGGCAGTGTTCAAGGCCAGGTTGGACACAGGGGCTTGGAGCAAGCTGCTCCAGTGGAAGGTGTCCCTGCCCATGGCAGGAGGTTGGAGCTGGATGAGCGTTAAGGTCCTTTCCAACCCAAACCAGGCTGTGATTGTATGATATTGTCGATTGCTGTGCCATACAGTACATAGGGAAAAGTAAAATGATCCAGGTAAAAGTGTTAATATTGAAAATGTTTGCAAAATGCTGAACCTTAATGTGAAACAAACCCAAAGAAATAAACGCTAAATTAAAGTGATATTGGCTGAGTTAATAAATAATGGTCAGAGAGATGACAAATTTCATTTCCAATTGCTCTGTGCTCCAAAATACTGCAAGTGAATATGACGAAGGATTAATGGAATTTGCTTTTGTCTTTCTGTAAAAAAGAAAAGGCTGCATAAATCAGTGGTGTGCTTGTTACGCATATGAAAAGGTTATGAAAATATGGCACAATCCCTTCCATTCTATGATTTAATTAAGATATGCCTCTGAGGAAGGGACAAGAGGGGGATGCTCGCTGTAACTGTAAGTGATAAACTCCCATTGCATTTCCTGAAGGTGTGAAACAACATTGAAAAAAAATGACTACTTAATAGTATAAAATGTCAGGAGTCACTTTGGAGGAAAGAAAGGATAATTCAGTTGTACCAAATCTGTGAGAATATGGCTTGAACAGCGCAACTGGAAGACCCCAATACTGCACAAAGATGCTCAGCGATGAGCTCTCTGGAGGTTTCTGACTGACCTCAGAGTGCAAATAAATGGCTTTTCCTGCAGCATTTGTTTCTCTGAGTTCTTGAGAAGTGGAAGTGTGCCTCAACACTCCTGTGTCTGTAGAGAATATAGCTCCCCAGATTGCCATGCTTTAAACCAGATTCTCAGGTACCGCGGCAGTCCCAGGTGTGTCACTGGCCTTTCTTGCCAGGAGAGTCCTTTTCCCAACTTGGTCAATACGAAGTGTTTAATAGGAAAGAAAGTATTTGGCAAGGCAAGTTTTTAGCTGTTCTGACTCCTTTCTCAGCTGAGAGACTTGCCAAATTTCATGGGGTGCTCCAGAAGTTTCCTTGACTGCTTGGTTTAGCTTTGTGGCCATTGCATGGGGGTGCAGGGGTCATTTTTAGTTCTAAATGCAGGTAAGGAGGTTAATTCTTGTCCATTTAAAAGAGAAAATGTTCACGCCAGGTCCCACTGCAGCAGCTCTTTGGGCTCTCATACAGAGGTACAGCCCCAGAGAGCCTGAGGCTTTGCCAGCAGAAGCAGTATTGGGTCTCACTGGGGACACAAGCCCTCTGTTGAACTTAGGGCTCAGCCTTACACATCAATTCCCTGCATCACATGGAAACCGTATATGATTGAGAACCTCCCTGAGCCTTCTCTGGACCATCCCTGTGAGCTGAGGAGCAGAGGGAAGCACGCATGGTTTGTTGATGTTATTTTCTCATGTAATTAACTGGTCTTCTAGTAACTGGGTTTGGGTTTTTTCCACTCAAAATCGCTATCAGTGCATGTGCTAATTGGTGTTACTGCTGTAGTAGCTCAGATACTGAAGAGTAGGAAGTTAATTAGTATTTAATGAACTAAGCTTGTTGCAAGTTCATGAACACAATTCTTAGTTGTGTTTTTTTCCCCTGGAAAAAATCAGAGTAATCCAGTAATTTAACCCCATTCTCAGAAAGAAGCAGAGGAGCTGCTCAAAGAGGGGGTTTATTTTACTGTAACAGCTACTGTGGGATTTCACCTTTCCCTCCCTGCTGTTTCCCTCTGAGTTCTCATTAGACATCATTAGATTATAGTAGTTAGATTACGGCTCTCACCTCAGGTAACCCCACTGTAGTTATTCCACATATCCTTAATGTAAGACACTAGAAATACTAGTCTGTGAATTATGATAAAGATCAATGTGGTTTTGCTTCCTTTTTTCTTGCAGAAGGTGACCATGTCCTAGTCAAGCAATTCCCAGAGGAACTGTGGCACCTTGGGATGGGTTCTCCATCATAAACATCATAAAGGTGCTCACCTTTCTGGGAGAAGAAAATGGTTAATACGTGATTTGTGAGTGTTTGAAGGGGGAAAATCCTTAGTGGCTGAACAATCCTGCCTGTGTTTCTGAAGGCATAGATCTGGAATGACAAGAGAGCTAAAATAGGTTAATGCTACTCATTGTCTTTACATAGACTTGAGGTGGATGTTAAACTTGGTGCTTAGTGATCATTTCTTGCAGTTGATGCAGAGGGCTGCCTGGATGGTCTGCTTTTGAGATACCTTTGAGTATGAAACGATAATTCAAACCAAAACTGGGCACCTCACGTTTCTTCTGTCTCTTTCAGTTGAATCCCTCGCAGGTGAAACAGGCAGACAGGGCTCTTCTCGTGGTGGGTGAAGGTTGGTGTTGGCTTCAGCATCTGTGTGGGGAGTGCTTTCCAATGGCACCAGTTTTGGGGGATGTGCTATACCTTATCATATGCATAAATCAGTTTGATTTGATGGTCAGGTATGGTCTTGGGAGAAGAACTCTTTAAATATCAGCTTCTTGTGCATGAAGATTTTTCTTTCCCTTTTCTCAGCTCCTAATTTTTGTTGTCTTCATTTAGGCTTTTATCTTAGAGCTGTTGGTGTGCAAATCACGATGGGTGTGTTGTCTTAGCAATAGCACTTTAAAGGCAGTTAGAATTGAGAGGCTACTGTCTTGTGACCCATGTGGTGCCAATCAGGCCTGATGTCCTGAGAGACCGTGCCTGAGAGCTGGGGAGCACCAGGTTTGGTCGTGATGGGTGGACCTTGATGCTGCTGGGGACATGGAAAAGCTTTTACCTTGGCCGATGCTGGAGGATCTATGGTAACTGTGCTTATAAATGAGCATCAGGTAAAACTCAATTGCTATATTTATGAAAACATACAACATTTATAAAAATGTTATCTCAGCCAAAGATGGCTATTGGGAAATTATGGGTAAATTCACAACCAGCTCAATCATGACAGATCAAGGGGTTTTAAATGACTTCAAATTGGACGAAGGCAGATTTAGATTAGATATCAGGAAGAAATTCTTTGCTCTGAGGGTGGTGAGGTGCTGGAACTGCTCTATCTACAGTTGCCCCGTCTGGAGGACTGCACAAGGAAGGCCAAGGTAGGAGCTTTTCCTTTTCATGTCAGCTAATCACCTTGTTTCTGCAGAAACCGCGCTGGTTTATCTCTCCTGAGAGCAAACTGCTCTTTTATCTGCTCTTCTGCTTGCTGTGCACTCCTGCTCTGTATGCAAGCTGAGGGAAGAATTACCCAGAGGCTGCTCTAATTAAGATATGCTGGAGTAAAGTTAATTTTTAGGGTTTCTTTCAGATCCTGACAGGAGCACACTGTAGTTGTTGTACATTCAGGGTAAGTGACTTCTACTCAAGGTGCTGCTGGTTTACAAACAGCCAAACCTATCAATGTAAGCAATGAAGAAATTGTTCAGGAACATTATCATTAATTCCTGCAGTATTACTTCAAGACATATTACTGAACATATGAGCAATGTTGTTCAAGCTTAAACAGGGGAAGTTTAGATTGGATATGAGGAAGAAATTCTTTACTGTAAGGGTGGTGAGGCACTGGAATGGGTTGCCCAGGGAAGCTGTGAATGCTTCATCCCTGGTGGTGTTCAAGGTGGGGTTGGACATAGCCTTGGATGGCATGGTTTAGTGGGAGGTGTCCCTGCCCATGGCAGGGGGGTTGGAACTGGATGATCTTAAGGTCCTTTCCAACCCTGACTATTCTATGATTCTATGATTCTATATTAATGTCTATGCTTCTATTACTGTGGCTAAGAGGAATGACTGACTGAATGAATTCACTGTGTTTTCTCTTAGTCCACCAAACAGGCTGTCACTGACTTAGGAATTTGAAGAAACAAAGTATTTGGTGTATTTCTCTGTATCTTCAAGCCTGCTGGGTGTTTTTATTCTAATATTATGTGATCCTTTTAGCCCTCTGTATTTGTCCCTGTCTGTAGTGGCTTTGCTGAGCTTGCCCTTTGCCATGCCCAGAGGAGCTGTGGCTGGAGAGGGGCAGGATTCTCTTGCTCTGCATGCAAAAGGACAGGGGAAACAGCAAAAACTTGTTTTACTGTTTGCAGACCAATGTGACTGTGTTGGCAGTGGAGATTGCCCAATAGAAGTACTTGACATTAAGAATTATTTGCCATTCTTCAATCAGGTTTTATATATTTAAATCTAGTTTAGAAATCACACGTTGGCATTAACTTGCATTGATTTGGGGGTATTTCACGGGCAATGCTCACGACAGGGAGAGGCTGTCAGAAGCATTCACGGCTTCTCAGGGTGATCACAGTGGGGATAAAAGAATGCTGAGTAGAGAAGATGGAAAATATACAGCATATATATGGATTTTCCCTGGTTCTGACAGGGCTGTTGTTATTATTTTATTGCTATGAATCTCATTGACGCAGGGGAAGCTGATCCCCTCACCAAGGTGGGCTAGTTAGCAATTTAGGAGGGAATTTGCTCCTGTCGTGAGGGATGGATGTGGTAATTCTTTCTGAGAGCTTGGCAATCACCAGGGAATGATGTGGGACTGCAATTCCCTGGAAATTAAATGTTTCTATTGAGAGTGATGTGTGCCGTGCCAGTCAAGGTGCCACTGGGCAGCCTGCAGTAATGGAGGGATGCTGTTAGCAGCAGCGTGTGTTGCCTCCAGCCCGTGGTCTTGTGCAAAGCAGCTGAAGAAAGGTGTTTCTCAAAGGCACTTGTTTAAAAGCAAACAAGGGAGGAGCTGGGGATGTGCATCACCTGCACAATTAGGAGGGAGCCCTGACAGGTCCTTGCCAGGAGCCTCTGCGGTTCCCACTAGCGCAGGTCTCCCCATGAGTGGATGTGTAACTACTCCCATGTTTAGGATTCACAAGCCACATCTAGATAAACTGTTATTGCATCTAAAAAGTCAGGCTCTATCGGAGCTGGGAGTTTGGATGACAGGAAGGAGAAGCCCTGTCATGCATGTGACACACAAGCCTTTCTGCCTCATAAGCAAGAGACAGCCAAAGCTATACATTCTGTAGACAAGCAAAGGAACCCTGACGAGCTATTTGCAGGCAAAATATGCTACGGGGATAGTTTTAAGGAATACTATTCTAGCTTTGCTCATGTACAGCTCCTGAGTCACCTGTATTAATTTTTCCTACCATACTGAATAATTAATTCTTCCTGAGAAAGCTGGAACTACAGACTGCGAGCTTCAAGCATCAGTGCAATCCGAAATGAACCCTCTAATGTTTATCCTGTATTTATTTCTGCCTTTAGCATTCAAGTAATGCAGTAGATAATTCAGAAGAATATATGATCAAATGCAGCTTTTGAGCAGAGAGGGCAGTCAGGGATAACAACTCCTCTGCTGAAGTAACCTTTGGTGGTTTCTTTCCCAGGTTGTTGTCTGCTTCTTCCTTTAACTCTACTTTTAATTTGACTCCAAGATATAAAAATTGTCAGTCTTTCATGCTTTACACTTGTGCAGGAATCCACATCTTCAAGATGTTGTAGAAACATTAATTAATCCTTTCTTGCTGCGTACCCCATGAGTGAAGTGGGACAGAATAACTGGCTGCTGCCCAAGCTGAGGTGTGCAATGCACAGACCATCATCTTCATGATGTGGTGGTCGGTGGACTGGGTTAGAATCTGTCATTTCCACCTTCTTTAGGGAGAAAACTGCTGTTGTGGTTGGGAGAGAAGTATCAGTGTTGAGCGGGGAACTGTTTCAGTCTTGGTGGTTCAGGTGATTAAGGTACCCCCTGTAAGAGGAGCTCCTGCTGCTGCTGAAGCAAAGTGTGAGCTTCTTTTTAAAGGAGAAAACAGTGACTTAAAGAGCAGAGCAAAAGAATGCGACATTGAGAGCCCTCTATATTTGTCTTTCTCTGGTGACAAAGTCCCCTGGCACCCATGGCACCAGTGTCCTGCCTGCAGAAACCTCACCTGACGGCTGTAAGTCTCCATCGGGAAGATGCTGGCACTTTCCAAACGCTGGTGCAGAAAAGGATGTCACAGAAATTGTATTTCTGACATGGGTTTCTATAACATGCTGATGCTAAACCAAGATGCTCTGTCAAAATCAAATCCTTGTCAGCTTTGTATGTAATCTTCCTGTGCCCTCTCTATCTCATTTGATGGGATGTCACTCAAGCGTGGTGGCAGATGCTGTCACTCAGAGCTCCAGAACCCGTGAGCTCTCTCCAGCACATAGCATCAGTCTTGTCATGCTCCCGCGTGTCAGAGCATTAGGATTTGATATGTCATCCTAATAGCACAGCATGAAAACATGTCAGCTGGATTTTTGAAGTGTCAGCTAGGAAAAGGAAAGCAATGATACCAGGAGCACAGTAAGTGTGTAAAGAGCGTAAGAAAAGCATATGCATTATTTATCTGTTAATCTCTAAGTGGAGTAAAAGTAGAACCAAAAGTGTCTTTTCATCTCACATGGGAAAGCATACCCTCTTCCCAGGAACATACCTTTTCATCCCTCATTTCTTTCTTGGCTCTTTATAGGTTTTTGATGGTGATGTTTCAGGAAAGCACGTACACACAGGCTGCCTTAAACATGGGTTTCAGATTTAGCCAAGTAGCGAAGCAGAGCCTGTATCTTTCAGAGCAATATTAAATGGCACAAATAAACATTCCCAAGTACTGTCTTGAGGGTTTGATCCTGTGGCCACATGAGGAGCACCAATTCTTTTTTGAAGAGGAAATGAAATCACAGTGCGAGAAATTACTGCCCATTGGAGCTGTGCAGATCCCTGTGGGTGAGATTCGTGTCAGCAGTTATTCACCTGGTATTTCCAAGGGCTTGCGAGTTGGGTACAAAAATCGTCTCTATGATGAAGCTTTAAAACCTCAGTCCAAACAGATTTCTTAGCTATGCAAATCAGAAGTAGGGAGAAATTACACCGTAAAGGTGCCAGAAGTGTTTGAAGTTATTTCAGCGCCTTAATTTGACCATGCACGAATGCTGTGGTGATCTGATACAGTATGTTGAGCCGTTAGCACGCAGCATGGAAATGTAAACTGCTTATATCTGTCGTTGACAGATGGTTCATTTGATAGAATACCATCGGGAAGTATATTAAAAGGAGCAAAAGAAAGAAATCAAGAAACTTTCTCAAAGGGCTTTAGGTTTGAGTTGCAGAGACCACAAATCTGATGTGGGATGATCAAAGCGACAGCTGGTAATTCATGCTTCTCTCTGATTGCAGAGCTTGAAATGAGTTGTGCCTGTCTTACTTGTGACTCTTCCTTTTTCTCTATATAGCTCATGTTATTATTTACACTGTTCTGTTGGATTTCAATTATGATTCCTATGTAAGAGTGAGCTATTCCTGTGGTGGAGAGGTTGATAGAAAGTCAACATGGTGATGTACCTTCATATTACACTACAACGACTTAGTGAAGAAAGTGCTGAGCTGTACAGAGCCTGCAATATCAAGGCTCTAAGAACAAAACTGTATTTGGAGCAGTGTCATATGTCTTTTAGAAGAGTTGGAAAACTTGGTTTTGTTTGGATGGGGCTTGGAGCAAGCTGCTCTAGTGGAAGGTGTCCCTGCCTGTGGCAGCGGGTTGGGACTGGATGAGCTTTGAGGTCCCTTCCAACCCCAACTGTTTGGGATTCTATGAAACTTTGAGTTTCAGAGTCAGGGATAATGTCTGCTTTCACTTGCCTATTGATGAGCATAATATCCCAGCCAGGTGTCTGAAAGGCTGTTCAGTGTGGATCTTGTAAACCTGTTAATGAATAGGTTTGATACAGACCTGTGTCGCTGCCCATGGCAAGGGCTTGGAACTAGATTAGCTTCAGGTTCTTTCCAACACAAACCGTTCTATGATTCTAACAATGTGAGACATCTTATCCCATACATACCGTCCTTCTGTTGAACTTTTTATGTGTTACTGATGCCGGGGAGACTTATCGGAGACAAAAGGAGGGGAAACTCCAAAGTTTAGTAAGGATGATGTGGAGAGGTTTACTGGTAAAGTTCTTGAGAGTTTAAGTGTGATAAAACCAGCTTGTTCTCTGTGATCTTGCATTGGAAGTAACAGAAGCAGCTCTTCTATCCTATGGTGAAAGAGATCTTAATTCTCTGATTTCTTTCTTTTCTCTTGTGCAGAAGCTTGTGTGTTATACCCACAGAGCTGAGAACATGGCTATTTATAAGCTCTGTTGAGGCTGAAAGGAAGAGCTGAGCCCCAAAAAAGTCATCAGAGCGGTTGGTGACATAAAAACATGGAAAATTAGTGCGTAGCTGCAGCTAATGGGCCTTAAAATGTCTCACATTCTCCTGCTGGACACCAGAGGTGCCTGCAGAGCGGGGGTGACCTATTACTATTTGCACTAAATTCAATCCTTACAGTTGTCTGAAGAGGATGGTTTTGTTCTAACCTTTCCCTTCACTAACAGAGCTGGCAGGGGAAAGCCAACACTGAAATAAATGATGGATTAGGTATTCAGGCAGTACTTTCTTAATTCTCTTAATATTCAGTTATGGTGCCTGATCACCTCTGGAAAACCTTTTCTTTGAAGTTTCTCAGCGATGCAGATAATTTCTATCAAGTGCATTCAGCACCAGCAGGTGGGAAATCAGACAAAAAGATTTAAATCCACTTATTTATAATGGAGTTGTGATAAAGAGACTTAAAGTTTACCCTGGAACGATGCGTTTCACTGCAGCCCTGATACGCATCAGGGTTGATTACTCACTGCTGCAGGTTTTCATCAGCTTTTCATCATCAAATTCATTCAATGGGTTATCTGATGAATGACTACAACAACCATAGTAGGAAGCTGTTTTTAAATGCATGCGTGGGTCAATTGAAACATGTATCCTTAGTTTTATGGGAGGAAAGGCAACATCCTGGCACAGTCTTCTTCAATTGGCCTGTATGCTCATGGTTTTTTCCCACCAGAACCCAGGATTTCATCAGTTGCTTGGTTTTTCTTTTTATAGAAATGTTTTAGAACTCAGTGCTGCAAGAAATCGGTTTCAAAGTCAAACAGTTAATGTGAACTTGGGAAACGTGGCCCAAAGGGAACAATAACCCATCAGGGACCTGAACCAAGCTAAGCAAAGGAGTGAAGAGCAAATGTTAGTGGTGCCCTGAGCTTGCAGAACTCCCATGGGCAGAACAGGGGTGCATGTGACTTACCATCACGGGGTGCTAGACACAAAACCAGTAAAGCGGTTAGAAATAGAAAAGCACAGAAAAAGTGTTCCATTTATTGCTCTATTTTTTGTCTGTTTTTCAGAAAAAAACCCTCCCAAATTGATGTTCTGATTAAACCCAAGTACACCTGCCTCTGCTAATGATGGAATTAAGCAAATGATCCTTTTACTGCTTTGTTTTCATGACTTTAGCTAATTCTCCTCGTATTATGCTTGTCATTGTGGTATCTGAAAACCTTCCATTCAAACAGTGGGACTGATTTCTTGTGTAAGTTAGTTTCTTTCCTTCTTTTCAGAGGGAGACTTACAAGCTCTAATCACGTTGGTTGGTTGATGGTTCTAGGTTTTATTATCTCTCCAGTTGTTTAAAGAAGGCCTTATAATTAATATGGGTATTTGTTAGTGGAAAACCATGGTTAGGAGCCCCCACCAAGCCCAGAAGCAGAGGTAATTTTGTAAGTGATGCGCTAAAAAGTAATCCCTATAGAAGTTTCTTGCTGGTTGGGCGCAGTAATTGAAGAGGTGTGTGAGATGATGGAAGGAAGGACGCAGTATTGTTAGAAAGGTCCATGTTACTGGGAAATGGCAATACAGCACTGAACCCACTGGAGGTGAGTGAAGATCCAGTGTGCCTGTCGTGACAAAGGCTGGGTCCAAGTCCTGACCACTGGTGGATTGTCTTCAAGCAAGACAGAGCTTGATAACACTGCTGCTGTGAGCATCAAGTGCATTTGATTTCATGGATTAGCAGCCTCTTCCTGATCTGTGTGAGCTACGATACTGATGCATCTGAAATCCAGTATATGGCATCTCTATATTGCCTTGCACAGGTCTTCCCAGCTCCAGCTGAAATAGCTGTTATGGGTGCAACTTCATTAGGTGCTGCAAGTCACTTAATCACTTTGCTCGTCCAAATGTGTGGTTTAATTGGGCTGCACGTAGGTTTTGTTGGTGAATAACAGCCTTTCCATATGGGTTTTTTCCCACATAAATGGCAACCTGTTAGTCTTCCTTTAAGTGGTTTTCAGAATGAGATACTTGCAAAAACCCACATATGGGTGATTTAAAATCAAAGCATTTGTTCATTTTAGAGTTACCTGAATTTCCAGGGAACTGTCATGTGGCAGAAAGAATGTGCAAGAAAAGCTTGGTTCCCTGAAACCATCAGTTCTTGGACGCTAGGTTCCCAGAATAGTTTCTTACAATATTAAATGTATTTGGGCAGATTTGGATGCTCTTGTGATGAGCTCTGAGGCTGTGGGGATCATGGAGGAAATGGTGAGTGTCCTATGTGAAGGTGACCCTACATGGAGTGGACCCACACCCTCCTTAAATCTCTTCTCACCTAAACTGCTTCATGACTCTGTGTCCAAGAAATAGGAGAGGAAGCACACATGGGAAAGCAGGGGAGTTGTTAGCACTGTGGTGGAATGTTTGACTGTCTCAGTAATACAGTATTGGTATTCTGCTGTGGATAACTGTTGTTCTGGGTATGACGACTCTGGGAGGGACAGTGTGTTTCCTGCTGCAGATTGCTTTTTTCTTTATATGCATCTTTTCCCCTCCTACTTCTTTTTTTGGTTTTATGTTGTTTTGTGATTGGTGGTTTTTTGTGGTTTGTTTGTTTTGGGTTTTTTAATCCTGCTTTTTACGTATTCCATATAAGAATTCATGCTTCAGGTGATGTGCACACCCAGGGCTGAGTTGGAATTGCCTGAGTAACAGATAAAAGGAAATGCAGGAAATAATTATCTTCTATTATATCTTTCCTTCTTCATGCCCTCCTCTTCCAAAGAGAAAGCAGCAAGGACTCGGAAGCAGAGGCTGAGGCTGCACCAGTCTGCAGCAAAGACAGCAAATAGCTTTTTCCTAGTGTTTTTTCCATTTGCAGGAGGAATTCCCTCTGACATGACTGGAATAGAGGGCTGCAGAGTCTTGTCAATCCCCTGCTGCCAGAGGTTACCTGTAATCCTATTGCCAAGTTTTACTTCTCCCCCTATGCATTAATGCCTGCATTAATTACTGCATGGTGGTGTTGGTCCATGTGATGAATCTTAAAGTTCTGGGTTCAGTTCTGACCCACGTGTTCATGTGTGTGTGAATACAGATATATGCGTAGGGATAGGGAACAAGTTAAAACCTGCCAGAGGGGAGACTGAGATGAGCTCTTAGGCAGAAGCTCTTCCCTGTGAGGCTGCTGAGGCGCTGGCCCAGGGTGCCCAGAGAAGCTGTGGCTGCCCCATCCCTGGCAGTGCTCAAGGCCAGGTTGGACACAGGGGCTTGGAGCAAGCTGCTCCAGTGGAAGGTGTCCCTGCCCGTGGCAGGGGTTGGAACTGGATGAGCTTTAAGGTACCTTCCAACACAAATCAGTCTATGAATGTACGTGTGTATCTTACCTGCAGGATGGAATTTCTGTGAATTTTTAGCAGCTTAAAAGAACCCAAACAATAATAAATAACTCAGGTTGCAAAGTCGAAACAATTAACAATAAACTATGTCAGCTCTGAGATTTCATTCCTCTTTTAAGTGTTTTCTGTGCTAATGAAGCCTGAATGATGCACTTGGTCTTCAAAAGGGTGGAAACCCATCCCCAATTTAAGACTTCAAAAGGAAACTTTGGAGCAGGAACATCCCCCTTGAGTGTGTTGAAAGGAAGCAGTTTAGTGTTGCTCTTCTGCATCACCTCAGCTCAAGCAATGTGAGTGATGGGGCCGGAGCCTCCCTGGAAGTACTTATGCACTTGATGGAGTCTGATTGGTGCTTAAGGACTTGGTTAAGTAGGGGCCTGACACTGTGAATACAGAGTTTCTCTGAGGGCAAGAGCTGTGTAGTAAAAAAATGCCCTGAGGTAAATAAAATTATTCCTCATGGGCCTTTTAGCTGTTGTATCATTCCCGTGAATGAAACCATTAAAGTGATGATAGGGATTTTCTTCCCTTAGGTGATATTTTATATCAGTTGCTCTGATGGCCATTCATTAATTTTATATATTGCTTTTGCTAAACTCATTTTAAGTGATATTTTCACTGCAATGTAATATGTTGTGAATATGTCAAGGGTACATGTTTTGTTGGTTGGTCTTATTTTTAAGAGCAGAAACGGCTTTTCTTTTCCCTGAATGAGGTGATCATTTTTCTCCTCATGAAGATTAAAGGCCAGAAGTGTTTTGGCACGAAGCCCCGTGTTTATATCCGCAGGTCAGATATCACACCAGTTCATCACATCGCTCTGTTTAATGTGGGCTTGGAGGTAATCCACTGGATATTACGGCCAAGTCCTGTGCTCTGCTGAGCAGAGGTTAAGCTTGATACGTGGTGATAAAGTGCGTCCCGTGGCTGTGTGATAGGCACTGCACAGCCTGTTCTGCTTGGTCCTCATAAACATGCTTTGAGTTTAGCTTGTGTGGTATAACATGTATATTCTGTCAAGCAACCTTCTCAAAACAGGCTGTTGATCTGATTTTGGTCTTCACTGTATCAAGTACGTACACCCTGGCTTGTTAGGCAACCTCAGCTTCATCTCAGCATCTTTACACAGACCTTGTCCTTTGGGAAAAGCAGTTTTGTAAGACGAGCATGCAAAGAGACATCAGAGAGGTGTCCCGGGTTCAGCAGCAGCAGTCATTTTTCTCCTTCTCAGTGGCTGGTGCAGCGCTGTGGTTTTGACTTTCAGCCTGGGAACAGCGCTGATAACACCGATGGTTTCAGCTGCTGCTCAGTAATGTTTACTCTGACCAAGGACTTTCTGAGCCTCATGCTCTGCCAGGGAGGAGGGGAAGCCGGGAGGAAGCAGAGACAGGACACCTGACCCAAACTGACCAAAGGGGTATTCCATGCCACAGCATGTCATGCCCACTATATAAACTGGGGGCAGTTACCTGGAAGGGTGAGATCACTGCTGGGTCGAGCTGGGTATCGGTCGGCGGGTGGTGAGCGGTTGAATTCTCTTCCCTTGTTATTTCTCTTATCATCATTATTATTGGTGGTAGCAGCAGTGGTTTATGTTATACCTTAGTTACTGGACTTTTCTTATCTCAACCCGTGGGAGTCACATTCTTTTGATTCTCCACCCCATCCCTCCAGAAGCGGGGTGGGGGGAGCTAACGAACTGCGTGGCTGATTTATGGCTAGGCTTAAACCACAACAAGAGGATAAAACTCTAAACTCTGAATCTCCATTGGCATTATCACCTAGAGAATGTCTTTTTCTAGAATAAATGTCTCTTTTACAAGTTATTTTATATTAGGATGCATCTTGTTTTTTCATAGAATGCCAGCCTGGTTTGTGTTGGAAGGGACCTTCAAGCTCCTCCAGCTCCAACCCCTGCCACGGGCAGGGACACCTTCCATAGAGCAGCTTGCTCCAAGCCCTGTGTCCAACCTGGCCTTGAACACTGCCAGGGATGGGGCAGCCACAGCTCCTGTGGGCAACCTGTTTCTGTATCTCCCCACTTGCTGTTTTCCCACTGGCCCTCCCTGTTTCCCCCCTCCTGTTTCCAGACCTCCACATATAGCAAGAGTTTTCTATCTGAATGTTATTAAAACTGCAATTTGCTGTAGAGGTTTTAATTTCTTCAAGGAAAGTCAGCCCTGGCTGCCTGTCCGGATGGACTGCAAAGGTAGATCAAGGCAATAGTCTTGCAGAGTGAGGAGGCAGAAGGAGCTTCAGACAGTCCTGTCTTCTGAAATGGTGGGGGAGAAACTTCTGTAGCAAACAGCTTTGAGCCTTGAGAACGCTTCAGTATATCAAGAGCTTCCCTACTGCAAGGCTCAGCGATTGTCACAGATATTTGCAACCTGTGAGCGAGGAAACCGTCACAGATGGAAGGTGGAAGAAAGTAGAGATGTATAAATTTAGCAGAGATACATCTGAGCGACTGTGGGTGCAGCTGCAGCGCGCTCCTCTGAAAGGCAAGGGGGAAAAAGCAGTGAGGAAGAAATATGGCAGCATCAGTCTGTCGTTACGGATGCGGTGACATCCCTTTCTAACACAATTGCTTTTTATTTCCCTTCGAGAGACTTTGGCCTGGCTGCCAGCAGGAAGAAATGAGGGGTGTAGGAAAAAGATGGTGAAGATGCTGTGATTAATCTTAAGGCACATCTCAGGCTTTTCTGAAGAAGTCTCTATTAAGCAAGATCCTAATTTTATCTTTTCCCCTCTTTTCCACATTTTCCTTTGGAATATAGTGTTAAACAGCACCAGTCCGATTTTCCAGCTAAAGGGACTATCCAGGATG
The DNA here is from genome assembly GCA_039720435.1 of Amazona ochrocephala. Lineage (NCBI taxonomy): Eukaryota > Metazoa > Chordata > Aves > Psittaciformes > Psittacidae > Amazona > Amazona ochrocephala. The sequence goes on along the minus strand of CM077881.1, from coordinate 1,429,126 downwards.
GATTAACTTGTGTTTTATTCTTCAGGAGTTACTGTGTGAACTCCATTTAAGTAACACTGTCAGCACTGTATTTATTATCTAATTGATAAGAAATACAGCATAGGAAGCCGAGACAATGAAAGCAACTTCTCCAGGAGATATTTTACTAGGAGGAAGCTCCATGGGAATGTACCAGGGCAGGAAATTGAGTTACAAATTATAAAGGTGAAAAATGTAAATCTTTATTTTCTACTTTATTTTTTTTAATGCAGGTTGGGAGGGCCTGGAATTATTTATTGGTGGATGGGGGAAAACAGCGGAGTGACTGCAGCAGAGAGGGTGGGAGAAAAAGGGAGGTGGAAGCTAAAGGGGGTGCGAAAAGAGCCGGAGCGGCTGGGGAGCTAGGGGATGGAGAAATAGTTGGAGAGATGGCTTGGGAAAGAAGGAGCATGAGGCTTTTCTGGGCTCTGGGGGTGTCTTGAGGTGTGAAAGGCCGGGAGATGCTTCATGCTGGGTTCTCAGAGGCACACCACTGCCCAAGGGCAGAGCCCCATGTTCTCAGGGATGTTTGTGCCTCTGCAAAAGGCGTTTCTGCTGCACTGGAAAGTCACTTCAACCTCTTTCATATGCATCCTTCTAGGAGTTAGAGATCATCTAATAGATGCTGCTCTATGGAAGTGTTACTGCTGAGTTCATGATGATTTCTCGCCTCTGTACGTGCTTTGTAACTGTAAGGAACCTGTGGCTCGATGAATTTCACTTTCTTGCATGCTGTGAGCAGGGAGAGGTTTGATTTACCAGCTGCTTGTTTGCAGTTTGTCCTTTGCCATCGTTACCCTTGGGGATAACACCGCTTCCCCTCGGCTGCCCTCCTCCAAGAGGCCAGTGTGTTGGCAAACGCTACTCTAAGGTGGGCAGAACAAGATGTGATTTAAACTATCCAATATTCCATGCTTTTAGAGCTTTGCTCCTGTAAACTGCAAACAGGAGGCGTGATTTCTCTGTAAAACCCACAGGCAGCCACAACAGAGCATCCACCTGTTTTCCTCCCTCCTCTAGCTCTTCCTGATGTGTCCTGCTGCTCTGACCCGCAAGTGGCAGCTCTCTCCTCCATGTAAATCCTTAATATGTGTTTGAAACCATTCGTTCATTGCTCTGTAACTGCAATATTTACACTTGGCATATGGAAATCACAGCGAAAAGCCTGAAACCAGGGAAAGAACAAGGAAAGAGGAAAAACCCATCCAACCCATGACAAGTTGCCAAGGCAACTTCAGGAAGATGATTGCTCCAGTTTGGAGTTAAGCAGCAGGTAGCAGGAGGGATGCTGCAGGCTGAAGGGCAGGTAGGAGCACTGTGCTGAGCCAGCATAAGGTCCAACAGCTTACAAGTAATTTAAAGTAACTATAAATGATATAAATATGGGGAAAACTGGAAATGTTGTTTGCCCCTTAGGTTTTTCAGCCTTATTTAAGACAAAGACCTCACCCCCAGTTTCAAGGCTAGTTTCAAACTAGCTTTTTCCCCACCTTGGATAGACCTTTGCTGTATTGCATATCTAATGCTCTAAAATGTTGAAGATAGTACCATTTCCAATTAAGTTTTTGAACTCTGTACCCAACGTCTCTCTTGGGGATGAGAGAACACAAATCACTTGATGATTATTTCTAACAATGGTCAACCAATTAGTTTGAGGAATCCCGATCAAAAAGTTGACTCTCAATTACTCACTGTAATAACCTGAAGAAGCAGCAGGCTGTAATTCTTAGGGTAGGATGAAATCCTTGCTAAATCATCATATCATAAAGAAAATTGCTTTTTTAATTTAATCTCTTTCGGCTGTTTCTATAGAGACACGCTAATTTGGGAGCTTAATTTATGATCTGGAAGAATATTATGCCAGATAGATACAAGTTTTCCCCAAATCACTTTCAAGTGAAACGAAAGGCTCACATAAGCGAAGCGTGTGAGTGAGCAAGAGCACAAATTGCCTCCTTCATTAGGGCATAATGGGAAATCATGTAGTGGCATATCGTTCTGCAGCAGTGGAGGAGTGGATAATGATGTTCTCTGCTGCTGGTTTGGTCACTGAAATAATGTCAGTTCAGCAGTGAAAAACCAGCAGCTATTTTGCTGGGGATGTAGCATGGCAGCGTGGCAAAGAAACTTTTCATCCTTGAAATGATGTTAGTCCTGTGCAGCAGTTGACTGAAAATTGGTGACAACTAATTGCTTTGCTACAAGTCTGCTGCTGGAGCCTCATTAGCTTTGCAACAACTGGATGGAAACCTTTGGTATGCATTTTCTCTGTAACGTGCCCAGCATGAGGGGCTTAGGTCCGTAACAAATAACGTGAAAAGCAATTATCTGCATGTAACTAGTGGCAGGGCAAGAGGAATGGCTTTAACCTGCCAGAGGGGAGACTGAGATGAGCTCTTAGGCAGAAGCTCTTCCCTGGGAGGGTGCTGAGGCACTGGCCCAGGGTGCCCAGAGAAGCTGTGGCTGCCCCATCCCTGGCAGTGTTCAAGGCCAGGTTGGACACAGGGGCTTGGAGCAAGCTGCTCTAGTGGAAAGTGTCCCTACCAATGGCAGGGGTTGGAACTGGATGAGCTTTGAGGTCCCTTCCAACACAAACCAGCCTGGGATTCGATGAATGGAGCTCAACCATGGTCATTAGCTTCAGTTTGAGGGACCTGGTTTATACCACATGGCTTTCGTTCTGTGAATCAGTCTACATTAGAAGTATAATACCTAAAGATACATAATTCATGAAGTGTGTGAATGAAGGGATGATAATTCAGTTAGCTCAAATAGCGCTGTCTCTCGATTAAGGAACTACCAGCTAATTGCCATCTTTGTTGAACTGCAGAAACGAGTGATTTCTTTATGTACTTTAAATGTGGTTTAGCAGAGCATAAACTCAGTGAGATTCTACATTGAAAGGAAAAAGGATGCTCTGCTGGTCTAGTGCAGTAAATAAACTCTGAAAGATTAGCAATACTAACAAAAATCCATGCCTTGTATCTATAGTATGCATGACATAATTAAAAATATAGATATGAGAAAAGGCTGTTGGTTGCTTGGTGTTAGGCTGGTACTTAGAAGCTTTCTTACACGGTAAGGGATAGTTAGCAGGCTGGGAATGCCATGGAGATGATGCTGCAGCTGGTGAAATCATCTTTGCTTCCAACCCGCTGCAGCTATGCAGAGATCCACTCACTGTTCAGGTTTCATCACGGCTTGGCTTCACGAATGAAGATTTGAGAAGGGCTTTACCCACGCTTACTACAAGCGTGCTGATGGCTAAAAAGACCAATGCAGGATAGACAAGTCTGGCTGCAAAAAGCACAGTGGAAGGTCTCCTTAGGTGGTATAGGCAAGGCACGGTTCTTTCTGTGTTGTCTTTTCTCCTCGAGACTGATCCTGCGTGTGTTCTCAAAAGAGACAGCAGTGTTATGTATGATGTGTCTCCAAATCTCTCAACTGGAGGCCAGGGTGGGCCACTGATGGCAGTCAGTATGGCCAAGGCTAAGCTATTGTTTCAGGGAGTCCTTATATCTCCTATGTGGGGCACTCCTCTTCACCCTGGTTTCATATGGGAAGAGCTGCTCCTTTACTAGTTACAGTATTTCTGCAGCATGAAGATATAAAGGTGAACTTTGAGATCATTCTCTCATTACTTTACCATAACCGGTCATTACTTGCTGTCTGCAATTGATTTCCCTTTATAATAAAGTAGTTTGTTTAATTTCGCAGAGGCTGATCCTTAGCCTATGAGAAACTTTATTTAGTCTTATATTAACATTAAATATTTGGGGTTTTCTCCAGGGTTTTTGTGTTCCCAGCTCATGATACTGCAGGATATCACTGTCACCCTCCCTTTGAGCTCTGCCCATGGGGCTCCATGCTTCAGACACCAGCTTCTGTCATGGAGATAGCAAAACCACCCCAAACCAGAATGCAAATTACTTTTGCCCAGCAGTGCCTGGGAAGGTAACTGTGTTCTGCACATCCTCAAGTCCAGAGTTTGCTGTTGCTGTGTCCCCACGATTGTGGCTCACTTGGGGTGATGCTGAGCTCCATCCCTGCCCTCAGTGCTTACTACTGGGCAGCCCACAGGGATCACTTGTTCATTTATCTGCTTGTTCTCATTTTTTATTGTTATGGCTTATCTGTAGAATTAGTTGTAACATAATTTAATGTATACTTTGTAATTTGTCAAATGATTGGTATTAGTTTCATCAGTCTACAAATACAAGCGCCCAGAGTAGTTGCCTAAAACACGTATAGGACACTGGCACATTATAAGAGGGTAACATCTTGAAAGCATCATAATAAAAGGATTCCGTGTGTTTGATGTGTGGCTTTCAGCAGGGAGAAGGCAATGTCTGCAGGCTGTTTCTTCAAGATAAGCTGGGGGCAGTAGATTTATTGCTAATGCTTTCATTTTTGTTTTCTGGTGTGGTGTTTGGATGCAGTTAATTTGAGGAATTGTGTTATTTTCATAAGATCGATGGAAAAGAGAAGATTTCTTGGTGGCTTCTGGCTTAGAGATGGAAAGGTGGCTGTGGGCTGGGAAAATACCTTTCATTCAAGCCCTGGAGAGAAGGGTTGTCTTCCTACTGCTTCTCTGGGAGCTGGGAAAGCAAGATTCCAGATCTATTTCTGAGTGGGAAGCTGGGAATTAGTCACTGTTCAAAGGGCCATAGCCAAGTCCAGTGTTGGAGCTGCATCACTGATGGAGCTGCTGCTGAGTGGCACCAGAAGAATGTGGAGAGAATGCAGTAAATGCTCAGAAAATCACTATTCCATTGAAGTTAGCAGATACAAACATCTTGGCATTTTCACCTCTTTTGAAGAGATCTTTTTCCTAAGATCTGATCTAAACCTGTCCTAAATTTCTGTTAAATTTTGTACACATAAAGTTCCATTTGCTTGTGTTCTCTGCTGTGCTATGTCTAATGCACTTCACAAAGCCCGTTCACACATATTGCCCCCATAGCTTTGGCCCTATCAGGATCAAAAACACCCAGGAAAATGCAGTGTCTCCCACAACTTGTGCATTGTTCTGTCATGAAGTGAGAAGATCACAGGGTGCTAAAAGCATCTTCAAAGGGAGTGGCAGATTTTACCAATGAGCGCTTCTCATGTGCCTCCAAACCACACACTAACCCTTCCTTATCATCAGTGTAGCTACTTTTTGTGTGTGCATTAGCTGTAGAACAAATTTACTTGCAGTACTTCCCTGTGTGGAGCAGATTTAATTGAATAGCCAGGCACAGGCGGAATGCAATTGATTTCCTGTAGGGTGAAGATACAGGGTGGTGGTTGGTGAAGCTGTGTGATCCTTGCCTGAGGAAGGATTACTCGATCTGTGTTATACTGAGATGAAAAAACAGTTAACCAGCATCAAATACAAGTTCAGCATACAGATGTTGGAATCACCATGGATTAAGTATTTCTCATGATGTTCATGAGTGTATCTAGAAAAATACTAAAGAACAAAGTTGTGATGATTTACCAATGATCGTATATGTAGACTCTAGTGAGGTTTTCATTCAAAGAATTCTTTTCAGTGTAGACAGGACAGGTCCCATACAACAGGGAAGTCACTGGGTCAAAACACTTCACCTTATGGGGTTACATGGCAGTTTGCAAACAGGATTTCTTGTTCTTGCAAGTGCAGTAAGACATGGTAGAGGCTAAACAAGTGTACGGTTTGCCTGATAAGGAAGTTATTGATGAGTGGAGGAAAGGAAGAAGTGAATTAGTAGAGGTTAAAAGTGACTGAGAGAAACAGGGCAATAAAAGTAATGTATCTATACTAAAAGAGGAGCTGTGGCAGGATAATTTGGTCAAATGATGGAAAGCACAGAAATGAAACTGGAGAAAGAAGATGAAGGAAGAGCCCCATGATAGGGTTAGGAATGTTTTAGGGAAAGAAGCAGAGGATTTGAAAAGGTCTTTACCTAGCATGGAAGCCATGTGGTGAGGAGAGAGATCTTGGGTACTTCACATAGGAGGCAGAGCAGCAGTGGTGGAGCAGTGGATGTGGTTAATGGTGAGGTCCTTGGTACCCCATGGAAAACACCGTCACTGCAGTGAGAAGGTCCTTCTGTCCCGTGTTGCTCTGACTGCTTCTTGCTAAACTCCTCTGTGTTTTGCAGCCCTGCTCTTGGGGGCTGTTTTCCACAGCCAAGCAATCTTCCTGCTCTCCACAGGGTTAAGTGCCAAAACCAGGACACAGTAGTTGCTGCTGGGATTTCCACTCCTGGACTGTGGGCATCCGCCTCCTACACAGAGCTCCAGCAGGTTCAGAGCCCCTTGATGAATCCCACTTCACAAAGTGATTTTATTCAACAAACTTGATTTAACATTGCTTTTGTCAATTTTTGCTTTTCAACAGGACCATTATCACACGTTAAAGGTATTTTTGTTTCTTTTTCTTCCAGAATTTCTACTGTATTTCTAGATCAAAGGTAATTTTGTTATTTTTGATTGTATTTAACTAGTATTGAGGAGGAAAACATGGTGAATGGGCTCTTGTAGATGAGTCTCTAACAGTGAGTTCTGTCATGACAAACAACTTAAAGCTGCTGTACTTTATTAGAATGGCCTAAAAGAACCTTACCTGCTGATAAATTTTTTGTATCCCTTTAACTGGTCTTAAAATTACACTTTGATTTTTTAAATGTATATTTTTTTATTGATGGCATCATCAAAATGGTATTTTCTTTGGAAGCAATTACATATTGACTGTTGATGTGCACTCAGTGCTGAGTGTATTTTAAGAGAGAGTTTTATTAAAAGTGGGGAAAGTAAGTGCGAGAAGCTTGGTGGAAGCTTTGCTGTGCACAGCCAGCTTCTGCAGGAAAGGATGGCGGGTTTTGGGTTAGGACTAGGAAATCATAACTTCGCATTTATCTCTCTGAGCTACTATAGTTGCAGACAAAGCTAAGCATTGCTGTGCAGAAAGGCAGTATTCAATGTCCTTGAACAGTATCTAAGGGCTGACCATAAAAGAGACAGTATGGAGGCCAGGTTGGACGGGGCTTGGAGCAACCTGGTCTAGTGGAACATGTCCCTGCCTGTGACAGGGGATTGGAACTGGAGGAGCTTTAAGGTCCCTTCCAACACAAACCAGTCTATGATTTTTGCAGACTTTTGGATGACTGGGATGAGCATGAGCTGCAGGACTCCAGGGAGACTGTTCTGTGACCAATGGGCACTTGTACAGAAATCCATGTGGCATCAGGTTGTTCTCCCATTCTGCAGTTCAGCATCCTTTGCTGAACGTGCTCTGGTATATTTAACATTGCAGCTATTAAACCATTAAAGTCTACCGTTGAATTAAGTACATTAGAAGCTACTTTTAAAACCTGGCAGCGATCCTCTGCTGAGGACTCTCCTGGGGAGCTGCATTTCAAAGGCGCCGTTCCTCAGCATCCCCTCTCTTGAGGGGGTTCCTCCACTAAGCTGAGAGCAAAAAAGGTTGATTGTTGTCAGCTTTCCTCTAAATTGATGTCTCTGAAAGTAGCTCTGGTGCCGCGTACTTGGAATAAAGAACTGCAAGGGTGCTGGAGATAAAAATCTGCGTAACCAGTTTTAGCTGATGGTCAGGGTTTGGGTTTGCAGAGTTCTTAAGCTCACACTGCTTCTTGCCAGTTTAAACATGGTTTTCTCATGTGGTTGGCAGTGGTGAGCGCTGTGCAGCATGGCAGCAGTGTCATACTACTAAATGTATGGATTCAAAGGAATGGAAGGATAACCAAGAGGCATATAGGATAACCAAGCCACCATAATGGAAGGATAACCAACCCACCATATAGTTCCTTTGCATGTCTGAATAGCTTCTGACTTTAAAAACTCATTCTGGATTGAACTTTAAAAGAAAGTAAGAAATAATCCAGCTTTTGTGGCTTTTTTCTTCCAAAGAAGGCAGCGAGGCGGTAGTGAAGCTCCTCTGGCTGTTCTTGCTGAACAGAAAGATGAAGACCACCCAGTCTAATTCCAGACAGTGAATAAACCCCTTCATTTCTTGCATATACCATAGTTAGTTCATGCGGGTCACCGATGACAACATTACTGAGTTTAAGGATTCAAGGAGATTTGGAAAGGATTAAATATATATACAAACAATAGGAATACTCGGTTATTTATTAAGGAGGGTGAATATACCAAAGGGACCCAAAACGCTTTTGTGTCAGAATAGAAACATGCCACTGAGGGCTGAAATTGGGAAGATTTTTGCTGTGTTCCATAGACTGTTTGTCCATGGCGAGGTTTTGTTCTACAGAACCAGCAAAGGTGGGTGATGGTCCCAGGGGAGCAGTGTGGTGACTGGGACCAGGCTGTGCAACCCCTGAAATAGGTGCACGGTGTCTGAATATCCTGGAGGACCAGGGCATTCCAGGCAGGAGTGTTCTGTAATCAGGAATGAATTTACTATTTGTTCCGTTCCTATAAAATAAAGACATTTGGATGTAGGTTGCTCAGTGCTGCATAAAACACTCTTTTATGGGAAAGGGAAAATTATCTGTGGAAAGCCTGAGAGCAAAACTTGGTCACCTCCAGGCATCACAAACCCCAAGCGAGAGGTTTGTACAGGACTCTCGTATAGATATATGATAGTCAGTGGTGCGCTAACTGAAAAAGAGAATATGCATCAAATATCATGATGTATTTAAATGAACAGGCAAGCCTTTTACCTAACTGATTAATTATGGGGTGCTGGCCTGCATTGGGTGGATTAATTATGGGGAAGGAAAGGCACAAGACAGTGAAATACTGTTGCTGTTGTCGCAGTATTAATTGTTCTCCATCTGTCGTGGAAATTAAAGTGAAATGGGGGAGGCCAGATCTGGAACGAAAACTGAGAGCTCAGACGGTTGGTTCTTGGTATCAGAAATCATCATTAGGATTTTACAGGTTCCCTGAAGTTGGGAAAATGCTGCTGCTAATAAGGAATAAAAACCAGATATGAAGCAAGCCAAAAGGCCCTAATTCCTGAGGATTTCGGTTGGTGAGGAAGGTTTTCCCACAGGGGAGAGCGTTAGCCCAGACCTGTGATGGCCATTAACCCCTTGAGCTCCTCCTGGGAGGGCTCTGGAGGACACGAGAGCGATGCTGAGCTTGGTCCCCATGGTCAGGCTCCCAGCTTGGCCCGCAGGTGCTTTTCCCTTGGATCTACAAAGGATAATATTCAAAATGGGAACAAAAGTGAAGTGGTAACTGGCTCAGACACCCACAGAACTGGGATTCACGCTTAATTAGGAAATAAAAGTACAAACATCCCTTTTATCTTAGCAAGGGTGGTAGTTCAGAAGCTCGCTGAGATAACGCAGTGTTGCTTTGATGTGTTTCTCACTGCTGACCAAAATCTAAAACCAGATAAAAACCAGAAGTGAGATTTAGTGCCCCTGTAACACCTTCATCAGAAAGCCTCATTAGCAGAGATTATCGTGGTTCTTCCTAATTGCTTCCATTCATTTAAATGGTGCCTTTAGAGGCAAGATCTTATTTAATCTGAGAAGCGAGGGGTGAAAGCCTGCCGAAACTGTGTTTAATCTCCTCTTTCATCATGATGCCATGGTGAGTGGATGGGATTTGGGCTGTGGATGCTGCTTGTGGGAAAACGTAGATCACAACTTGCTCATAGCTTTTTGGTTCATGTGCTCTGGGGATCTGCTTTTTAAAGACACAGAGCAGCTCAGCACCGTGTTCAGCAGCCATTGCGCTTTGTGCCGTCCCCAGGGCTGAATTTGCAAAGCTGGGTTCTAAGCTGGAGTTTACAATTGTGCACTTTACTTCCAAGGGTTTATTCTTTGTTTTTTGTCTGGAACTCTTAAAGAGCTAAAGGCAGGTTTTCCTTGGGAGTGCAGTTCTTGTATGGGAGTCCTTGGCTTCATTTAGTGCTAGACCTCTCATTGCCTTTTGGGTCCCCATCCTGATTTTCCAGGGCTGTTCAGAATCACTAGTTGAGCCATGGCGTCACCTGGACAAATCCTCAGGGTGAAGTCTCTGTAATTGGATTACAGAGGTTTACAAGTACAGATCTTCAGATGTTTTTCTTTACCCATTATCTGTGATATCACTCCTGATCTTACTCCTCAGTGATTTTTTGTTAATGCTGAGCACTAACAGTGTAAATGTCTTGGGGCAAGTCCGGAAGAGGCCATGGAGCTGCTGCGAGGGCTGGAGCAGCTCTGCTCTGGAGCCAGGCTGAGAGAGCTGGGCTGGGGCAGCCTGGACAAGAGAAGGCTCCTGAAGGGGAGACCTTAGAGCAGCTCCAGTGCCTGAAGGGGCTGCAGGAAACCTGGAGAGGGGCTTTGGACAGGGGATGGAGGGACAGGCCAAGGGGAATGGCTTTAACCTGCCAGAGGGGAGACTGAGATGAGCTCTTAGGCAGAAGCTCTTCCCTGTGAGGGTGCTGAGGCGCTGGCACAGGGTGCCCAGAGAAGCTGTGGCTGCCCCATCCCTGGCAGTGTTCAAGGCCAGGTTGGACACAGGGCTTGGAGCAAGCTGCTCCAGTGGAAGGTGTCCCTGCCTGTGGCAGGGGTTGGAGCTGGATGCACTTTAAGCTCCCTTCCAACACAAACCACTCTGGGATTCTGTGATTCTATGAAAGTCACCAATCCTTGTCTGTTGTGTTGGTATTTCAGTGCTGTGCCAGAGGCCCTCCCTGGGACTGAAGGATGTCTGCAGGCAGGGGTGTGGGGCAAAGAGCTTTTTCCTTCTGTTAGATTAAAGGACAAAAATTATGTAAATCTGTGGATTTTTGCTGGCTGATTGTTCTATCCAGGTACCTAGCAGTGAGCTGTTTAGCAAAAGGTCTTAAATCTGTGTTCCAGCTTCCTATTTGCTGATGTATTTGCATAGATCCAATGTTCCTATCTATATCTTTCTAAAAGTAACTATCGCACAGGGTTTTTTTTTGAAGCATAGCAAAAGAACCTCAAGAACATCCAAAAATATTAAATCTGGGACTTCTATTCAAGAAAAAACTCCTTTATCTGAGATATATTTCCTGGTCCCATGGTTTTGTGATAAAACTATTGATATTACGAGTCAAAAATTGCAAGTGCTCTGTATGGTGGTGAAAGTAAGAGGAAAAAGTAGCACAATAAAAGAACTTAAAATCACAACAGCCACGAGGCAGGAAGATGCTGATGTGTTCCGCATCTGTGTTAATTTACAAAGTGGCCATTAGCCTCTGGCCCCTTATTCCACAGCAGTCACCACAATATAAAGAAAATTCTTTTTCCGAAGGTATGAAAAGAGATGCCAGACACTTCATCTTCTGAAGTGAGCTAAGGAGAAGACCAAGACCATGTTCCCCCGCAAGTGCAGCTCAGCTGTATTCCAGTGGTTGCAATTGTGCAGAGCTGATTCTCCATTAGAGTCTCTTGCTTTGCCTTTATCACATGCAAAACCCTAAGTCCTCCAGTGTATCCTCTTAGTGTAGCTCTGCCCCTTCACCTGGGTGCTACCATGGGCTCCTTTGACCTGAATCTCTGCATTCAGGAAAGAGAGTATCAGTTATGTAAAATATGTACATGTTGCTATTCAAAAATAAATATATGCATTATGATGCTCATGAGCTCCGGAAGAAAGAGGAGATTGTGGCCCAACTTGCTGCTATTTGTTGTTCTACTTTCTGCAGTTATACAAAGGGGAATGGTTGAAAAGGGAGAGGAGAAAATGTGAAAACCCTCCCGCACTTCTAAGACACCAGCCCTGATGGTTGTAGTTTCAATTTTCTTTTGGACAGAGATGCAGTATGGAAAAGATGCATGTTGGTTGGAGGCAAGGAGTTATGATAGAAACAGATGTGCAGCATAACTCACAGCGGTCAGTTTGGTCAGATTGCTATAAAATTCTCATCTAAACAACAGAAGGCAGGCAATTTACTTATTTCAATCAGAGCAAAAGTTCCCTTAAATCAGAATCCTTCTAAAAGTTGAAACTTCATTTGGTTTCTAAACAGTGCTGCTGTGTTGAACACATGCACCCTAAGTGGTTTTCTTGGGGCATGTGTGCACACATACAAGTTTGGTGGCCTTTTTTACTATGGTTATGCTCAAGATCATGCAAGAAATAGCCCAGTTCAGGAGTGACTGAAAAGCCTTCTCTGCAGTTTCTCTCTGCAGTGGCTGAGCAGGGGGTTCTCATTTCATATATCACTTACAACAGTGATCCTACTGAGTCAGTTCACATCCTCCAGCCAAAGCAAGGAGCTGAAGTAAATAGTTTAGGGGGTTTTAAGGTTGCTGTTGTCATCATTATAGATGTTTGTCACCAATTTTCTTTTACTGTATCTTGCCAAATTGCCCAGAGCACTGTTTGGCACCTGGATATAGAATACAGCTAATTTCATTTCACTATTGTAGTTGAATCTTTTCCCTTCCCTCCCTCCCCTAGTTTTGGCTTGGCCATCTCCTCCCCTTCCTTAGAATGGTGCTGGTTCCTGCCTTCTCCCCTGTTCTATGTAGGATGCTGCAAGGTAGTGCCGTCATTAACAACTTAGTGAGATAACTGGATAAAGTTGTGATTTACTGTGCTGAAGCTTTCTTTCCAAAACTGTTCATCCTTCTGAAACCCCACTTGGAAATAGCATCATGGAATGGTTAAGGTTGGAAAGGACCTTAAGATCATCCAGTTCCAACCCCCCTGTCACGGGCAGGGACACCTCACTCTAAACCATGTCACCCAAGGCTCTGTCCCACCTGGCCTTGAACACCACCAGGGATGGAGCATTCACAACTTCCCTGGACAAATTTAGTTTAGCAGCTGTGTTTCTTTGTAGTGAGCTTCAGCAAGCTCCTAAAAGCACCTAATATACGTACTGTATTGTTTTGTTTTGTTACAACAGAGCTTAAAGGCTGCCTACATCTGGGGCTTTGGCTCAGGAGCTTTCAGCAATTCTGAAGTTACAATGCTCGACTATCCATCTTAACCTTTGGTTTGCGAAATCATAGAATGGAAGGAACCTTCAGAGCTCATCAAGTCCAACCTCTCTGCAATAAGCGGGGACGTCTTCAACCAGATGTTCTTGCCCAGAACCACAAGAAGAGTTGTCACTTAAGATTTTCTCTAAAGAGTGGCAAGAGAATCATAGAATTATGGTATCATTTACATTGGAAAAGGCCTTTAAGATCATCAAGTCCAATGAAGAAAGCAGCAGTGTCCATCTCTTGGTGTCTCAGAACTGCTTTTGCTCAGTGGAGTCTGAGGACAAACAATACAGTCTACAGTTGCAGTAATTTAAAAGGTAAGGAATTCCTACCCCATTTGCAGCCCTGTGCTCCTCTTTTTCCCTCAGCTCATGGCTGTTTTTTCGCTTGCTCCTGGGATTGTCTTTGGTTTCCTCCTTGTTGTCATTGGGGAGATCAGAGTCTGTCAGTTCTCAGATGAAACAGCATTATTATTAACATCAACTGTGACTCCAGTTAACACATCTAGCTGCTGTGTACTGTCAAATTATACAGGTTTTAATAAGTTGGCCAGTTTTCAACATTCTCTTCATCAGATTTAATTGAACTTTAACTTCAGACATTTAAGACTTGATCGTTATTTGCAGGGCATGTTAAAGTGGGTAGTAATTGTATCTGTATACTATAATACAAGAATTCTGATGGGCTTTTAAAACACTTTCCCAATCTCTCCACTTTAATTAAAGAATGACTGTAAAACTATCAAAGAGGCTGTTATTTTTGAATGGCAATTTAGTATTTTGACCCTTCTTCATGCAAGCAGTGAATTACTTGGAAGTCAAGCATTTACAGGTGAGCGAGTGAAGCAAGTTGAATAACTGTCCATAAATGGAGAAGAAATTAAAAGTATTGTGAACTGATTGCAGGGAAATTGTCTGTTTCTCTTCTATGTGGTTGAGAATTGCAGTAAAACTGGGAATAAAGCGAAGATTAATGGTTTCTCAGTGTTAGCTTTCTTGTAAAGGTGGATGAGTCCTAGGGCAGACTCATTCATGTTCTCATTTGAGAACTTTACTGGAAGTTTATCTACAGAGGGGCCAGAAATTGATAAAGCTGTAACAGAGCCAATGCCATAAGCTTGATAAATCTAAGGGCAAGTCTGGCTTGAGTCTTGCTGTGGCCGCAGCTCATATCAAGGTACCAAAACTGCTGTCAGCCACGTTGGTTTGATGCTTTGGAGGTTGGGGTCTTGCTCTGTGTTACCTTGAACCCCTCCTTGCGGACTGGCATTAGTTTGCCCCACTAACTCTGTCCAGGAATGTGCTGGGGTCCCATATTTTACTGGGCATATATAAAGACTTCCAGGATCTGGCAGCGTCTGCCTTGTGGTACCAGGAGGTGTCCTGGGTTTATGTTAGCTGGGGAGGTAGGATGGGTATATGGGGACATAAACCACATTAGTTAGTAGTTTGCAGCCATGTTATTTTCTCCTGTTTCTGTCTTTACGCAATTGTTCGAATTAATGTGAAGCCCAAATGATTTGCAGAAGGACCCAAGTAAAACTGGATAGAAATCAGTAAGGAAAACCATGCCTGGAATTGAGTAAAAGAAGGTGGAGGGTCTCAGACATCTCACTACAAATCTGCATGGGCTTGGAACAACTTTGAGTAGGAGAACAGAGCGAATAAATCAAAAGATTGCAGTATCTCAGTGTTTCCATGCTCTTTCAACCCTGACAGCAGTTAATAGGCTGCATTAAAAATGGGATGATGATGATGGTATTATAGACTGTTATTTATTCACAGGCTAGCAAACCCAGACTTATTTATTCAGTTCGTAGGCCATTAATTCATGATCATTCCAAGAACGTTACCAGAATTAGCACTGAAGTGAATTTTGTAGCCTGTGTAAGAAAACACATTCACTGCAAGTTCAGTGGAAGGTTTCCTATTAAACAAATACATTGCTGCTGCTAAATAAATGTTATATACAGAATTTGAAGAATAGATCCATTCTAATGCTAGAATATTTGTGTTAAAATAATACATTTTCAACAAAATGCTGTACTTCTATCTAAAAGCAAATCAGAGTAAAGATGTAGTAGAAGCACTAAAAGCTGTGATAATATTTGTGTTATTAAAATATGGGCTATTTTGGAGCAGTCTTTACTGGTACATGTTGGCTTATGAGATCTAGAGGATGCTTGAGTAGCAGACAGTGCACGAGCTGCAAAAATGGGTGTTTGGTTTTTAACTATACCGTCTTTTCTGTAGGAAAACAAAACAAATCTTTAGGTTCAGATTCGTATCCCCTTTTTTATCTTAGGGGTCAGCGAATCCCTCTGAACCAGGAGAATTTGTCCAGTGGAGTTAGTTCTCCCCATTGGAAAAAGCTGATCTCGAGAAAATTCAATGAACAGAAAACTATTTCCGAGCTTTCTTAACAACTTTGCCATGTTTGTTTGGGAGGCTGTGGGGTATGGTGCATTTTATCTGTCTTCCATATGCATTAGAAGTGTTTGGATCTGTTGGATTTTAACAGACCTAAGAACTGGGGTGAACACTGAATAAAGGAGGCATGGAATATCAGTAGATTTCAGCCTCTTTCCATGTCTTCACCATGAAAGGGAGGACCTGTTATCCTTTATTTCCTGGCTTTCTGTTCTACTCTTTCTAAGCAGGCAGAAACCTTACCTTGCCTTTTGGCTTGACTGTTCTGGTTTCTGGAACATTACATGTCGGAATGATTTTAGGCTTTTTAGCTTCATTGGGTCTGAAAATCATTAAACAATATCTGTGGCTTAGGGAAAACGATGGAAATGAGGATATGGCCCTTCTGGGATGGATGGCACACCAGGAATAGCTCAGAAAATTAAAGAAAATAGAGTATTTATTTCTGGGTTTAATCTATACAGGTTTATCATGATGTTAACTGTAGGAAACTGGTGTTTTGTCAAGCAAACTGGTAAAATAGACTAGAGGAAAAGAATTCCTTTTTGTTTGTATTGAATACCCTCCCTGGCTGCCAACTGCTCTCTGCAAAGTTCTACCTTTAATCCCACCATTTGCCATTTTTCTTAATGATGTGAACTGGGATGACTGCTGAATCTTAAACCCGCTTTTACCACAGAGAACTATGTCCAGCTGCTCTTCTAGCAAATAATAGAGACCATCCATATATTAATTACTTTAAAGTATGTGTTAAATAGCCCAAGAGCCACAACTTGGTACGTTTTTATGGGTAACATCATTGAAAATATCCAAATATCTTTTTTTCTGTATCACATCTCAAAAAGGTGCTCCAAGCCCCTGTGTCCAACCTGGCCTTGAACAGTGCCAGGGATGGGGCAGCCACAGCTGCTCTGGGCACCCTGTGCCAGTGCCTCAACACCCTCACAGGGATGAACTTCTGTCTTATATCCTTCCTTATATCCTAAACTGTTTAAGTGTGAACCCATCACCCCTTGTCCTATCACTAGAGTCCCTGATGAACAGTCCTTTACCAGGACACTCTTTAGTGTATCCTATGGGCCTGGAAAACAGCATGCTGGAGTGCATTCCAATGTGTTTGAGTAGGTGATCTGTAGAGTATTTAAATAGGGATATATGAGCAAAGAGAGGCAGAAGAAATGAATCATGCAGCTTTTCCAGGGTTGTTCATTTGCAGCAAGTACGCATTGGCACTGCCATGAAAAACAGAGATGCTGTGATGCAAAGTATAAGAAACACCAATGAAAACATTTGTCTAATGGCTATTGGAGATATAATTTACATGTTCTGCTCTCTGCATTGATCCGTTAGGAGAAAAGTTATAATCACAAAGAACTCAGGTTTCCAGTTCACTGAAAAGGAAATTACACAAGTAAAATCTCAATGGTTTAAGTGAGTAACAGCTTTTCTTAATATCTGAAACAATAAAGAATACAGGTTTTGAACTGTTTTACTGCTTTAAATTAATAACTTCACATCTGCTTATAAAGATAACACTGTCCTGAATAAAGCATGACTTTCTAGCTTTGTATGATGACTCTTTTTCAGATGATATTACAGAGAGCCATAGAATATGAAATGAACCTTAATTAATATTCTTTCAATTACAATATATTTCAATGTCATATTCTTCTAATATTCATGAACTAGTGAGGAGCTGGTTATAAATCCAATGACTAGGAAATGAAAGGAGTATGTGACTGCAGCTCTATCTCCTCCTGAAGAAGACAGCTATTTAATTCTTACCTTCCATGCATTATTCAGATCTTTGCTTTTTAAAGTATAGACAGTGATCCAAGTTCTGCCATCACTTACATGCAGAAAATACATGACTTTTAAGCTTGCATTGGAACTTCATTTCAGTTTTGTTCCAGTTTCTTGATGGGAAACGTATCCTTGTGTGTGTCACTGTCTAGAAGAGTTTACAGCTTGTTTTGGCCTTTTCTTTTCGTAATTGTTCTAATGACTGTGGGTTGTAGCAGCTTTACTGGTAGTGGGTTTTATGCTCTTTTAGAACCAAAGCTTGGGGTCCTGATAATATTGGCATCATCAGGAGCAGGAGTGCTGGTGGTATTGGGCTGTGGTGTTTGCTGTCACATGATGTTCTTGCTTGTTCAAATTGAGAAAAGAACTGTAGAATCAAACTGGTTTGGGTTGGAAAGAACTTAAATCTCCTCCAGCTCCAACCCCTGCCACTGGCAGGGACACCTTCCACTAGAGCAGCTTGCTCCAATCCCTGTCCAACCTGGCCTTGAACACTGCCAGGGATGGGAAGTCATAAAGCGATAGAATTAGGCTTTACCCAGCAGGTTGGAAGGGATCGGTGCCGTCTGTTCGCTCTTTTGAGGTGGATTCCTGGTAATTTGGCTTTGTGTGTGTATGTGTAACCTGTTGACCTCTGCTCACGATGCTTTACGCACCATCTCTGTCTGACCCATGAATTTGATTTTTACTATTTTATTGCCTTTTCCCACCCAAAACCATTTGGTTTTTGTTGATGTAGCTGGCTTCATAGAGCCCATATTCAGGATACTGACCTGAGACCATGTGGGCTACCCTCTGATGGCTGCTCCTCATTGCAATCGCTGCCAGCCTCCAGCAGGTGCAATCCTTCTTTTGGGGTAACAGGATAACAGCCATTTCCCTGGAAAGGCTGCTCATACATGAACATGTTTTCAGGTTCATGCATTTGAGAGGAAGAGCACGTTTAATAGAAGTTGGTAATGTAACACATGCCGTTTTTATAGTTAGAAAGCAGCTTTCCTTTGCTAGGGGGTTTGCGATGTACGATAGGACAATGCAGCCATAAAAAAGTAACTTTTGAAAATCAGCTGCATTGTGAGTAAAAAATAACCCTTTTTAACAACAAATACATAAAACCCAACATCCATAGCCCCTTTACTGTAGAACTAACAGCTGACAAAGGAAATAAAAGCCTGATGGTAACATAGACGTGTGAAAGAAACCACTTTTCAGTTGACCTACTCTGAAAGTCATTAACTAGCAATGTGCTGACAACACAGGAAAAAGAACTTCAGAGCCTTTTATTGGTTTTCCTACTGAGCTTCAAGTAACAGCAGAGTCAGTGTAGGAATGTCACACAACAATTATGCAGCAGGTCCTTGATGGTCTCACATTGTGTGATTCGCGTGGTTGATGTTGACTAGTTCATAAACTGCAATGCTCGCTGTTCACTTCAGCATTAAGTGCGATTACTTTCATAATGAAAATGGATCCTACATGACCATGCTCCTGAGGTAACGCGATTTTTGATATTAATCATAGACATTATGGTTTAAATTCTTTCCTCATTTCCAAATTTAATGTATTCTTAGAACAGTCCCAGGCAAAACCTCCACTTTTTCAGCAGAGGTTTCCTGACCCCCTAATTTAATCAGCACCATCCACCATTGCCTGGGTTGAAGACAGCGGTTGGTACCTGCTTTGAGTGGACAGTGATGTGCTTTGGTGGAGCTGAAGTGATGTGACAAAGTGAAAGATGATTCATTATCTATCTATAGATAACCTTTTGATTGGCACATTTTATCTATGCCATTTTATGAGGAGGACAATGAATAGTAAATTCCAGTGCTGTCTGTTTGTAGTGTTTTGGGATGGCCCTGTAATGACTGGAGCGTGGGTGAGTGATGCTGCATGATCTCGTGATGATACAAGCAATTCCCTTCCCTCTGGCCACTCGGTTATAACACTAGCAGTGCCTTACCGAGAATAAGTCATGTTTTTTATCAAGAAGGGAATATTTTTGAGCAAAGGAAACACTGAAGTCCTCAAATCAATTTTGTGTAGTTTTGGCTTTAATAGGAGTGTCTCTAACTCTTTTTCAGGATCAAAGTACACTTGTACTTGAACTCACACCTTCAACGTCCAGCATGTTGCATCTTTTATAAGTCATCAGTGATGTGGTTTGATTCAAATTCTCATATCATATATTACTATTTCATATCTTTTATTACCATTTCAAGTGTTCCATTTATTTAAAGGCACAGTGATTAATTCTGGCACTCTCCCTGCCCCTTCCAAAGAAAGACAACATTAAATACCACGAGATTGAAGTCCAGGATATAACAAGATGGTCTTCTCTAGGCTCCCTTTCCCATGGAAGTTTGGACCAGGTGATCTTTCGAGGTCCCTTCCAACCTGGGCTGGGCTGTTGAGTGGTCCTGTGAAGATCAAAGCGTGTCCAGATGTTTCTGGTACATCAGAGCTGCTCTTGAAGGGTTTCTGAACAAGAAAAGCAGCCAAACATAGAAGCATGAAGAGAACTTGTGCTGCCCGAAAAGGTTCCCTGTCCTATTTTCAGTTCTTTTCCTTAATGCTCATGCTCTGGCAAGCTTTAAGATGAAGAAAAAATACATTTGGGCATAAGAACTAATATCTGATGCAGCTTTTCCTTCTATACTCAGGTTTGCATTCTGTGCTGCTTGACCTCATAGAGGCAAGTCCCAGGAGAGCCTTGTCAAATGTGAGGGAATCTGGGATTTGTCACATTTACCTCGTTTTGGGTTCTCTGCACTTGGCTGACAGGTGAAAGCACAGAGGTGCTGCTGCTGCGCTCCCATGTGAGAAAAACACAACAGGATCCCTGTGGATCCCTTGAATTCCAAGTGTGGTTCATCTCCATGTGGAATAACTCAGATTCCCTGATTGTTATTTTTTCTTTCATTTTTAAAGAAGCTTGTTTGTCCAACTCAGAGAAGCCAAAATATCTCCTTGCTGTATACCTAAAGTGGTATTTTCTGCTGTCATAACTTGTGCTGCAATAAGCATGTTCCTCCTTGGTTAGGATTTGTGATTATCATTAAAGAATATGCTTAAGATGAGACCTTGTAGCAGAACAAGGGGAATGGCTTTAACCTGACAGAGGGGAGACTGAGATGAGCTCTTGGGCAGAAGCTCTTCCCTGTGAGGGTGCTGAGGCGCTGGCACAGGGTGCCCAGAGAAGCTGTGGCTGCCCCATCCCTGGCAGTGTTCAAGGGCAGGTTGGACACAGGGGCTTGGAGCAAGCTGCTCTATGGAAGGTGTCCCTGCCTGTGGCAGGGGTTGGGGCTGGATGAGCTTTGAGGTCCCTTCCAACACAAACCAGTCTAGGATTATGCCAGACAATACAAAGCAGTTAGCAATAAAGAAAAATAGCTTGCTAAATTAAATATAGTACTTTAACAAGTTCTCTAATTTTTTAAAATTATAATTGAAAATGTATGTTTATAGTGATGCTTTTATTGTAAGATTTAAGACTTTATTTAAAGAGTTTTAAATGTTGTGGTTATTCCGTCTGCCCTGGAAAGGAAGAATTAAAATCAGCAGTGATTTGAATCTTTCCGTGTTCTGGTTCACTGACTTGGCGGTGATCTTTGAGCTTTTATTGAAGATATGATAATTTGTTTGCTATAAAGCCAACTCTTTAACTGTTATAGTGCCCTACCTCCAGTTAATTGTAAATTAAACCTCTGCAGTCCACTGGCTGCCTCAGTGTACACAGGTACAGCCGGTTTGTAATTGCATTACAAATTGCTTCCACAGAGATCATGTTAAGCTCTTGATTTCTTCCATGACATTCCTCAAGAGGTGAAGCACTTTATACTTATCATTAAAGCCCTGTGATCTATACAAATCACTTCCCTGTGTGGCACTCACCCCACTACTCAGACACAGATAGCAGGTGCATCCCAGAGGAGCTTCAGCTTGGGTCCTGATGGTAGATAAGAGATGTTGTTGAACAGGTTTCTGCAGTGATAGACAGAGCTAATACCTGTGGCAGCAGGAGAACACTACTGCTTCAGTCTTTATGAAGTTAACACTTTTGGAGTAAATGAGTTTTATGCAGAAGGAGATCTGTGGAACATCTTGGGAAATGCTCCACTGTGCATGCTCTTGTATGGATTAATAGCTCTGGCACAGGGAGAAAGCCACCATGGGTTAGCGGATGCTTGAACACCGACCTACAAATGCAGATGTGACGTGGGATGGTTTGCATGAACTTTTAGGGAAAGAATCACAGAATCACAGAATAGTAAGGGCTGGAAAGGACCTCAAGATCATCGAGTTCCAACCCCCCCGCCATGGGCAGGGACACCTCCCACTAAACCATGCCATCCAAGGCTATGTCCAACCCCACCTTGAACGCCGCCAGGGATGAAGCATTCACAACTTCCCTGGGCAACCCATTCCAGGGCTCCACCACCCTCACAGTAAAGAATTTCTTCCTCAGATCCAATCTAAACCTCCCCTGTTTAAGTTTAAACCCATTACCCCTTGTCCTCTCACCACAGTCCCTAATGAAGAGTCCCTCCCCAGCATCCCTATAGGCCCCCTTCAGGTATTGGAAGGCTGCTATGAGGTCTCCACGCAGCCTTCTCTTCTCCAGGCTGAACAGCCCCAATTTTCTCAGCCTATCGTCATACGAGAGGTGCTCCAGTCCCCTGATCATTTTCGTGGCCTCCTCTGGACTTGTTCCAACAGTTCCATGTCCTTTTTATGTTGAGGACACCAGAACTGCTGCCCTAGTAGAAGGTGTCCCTGCCTGTGGCAGGGGTTGGAACTGGATGAGCTTTAAGCTCCCTTCCAACACAAACCAGTTTGGGAGTCTATGAATTCAAAAACAGAGCTTTTATAGGGAAAGAGCTGTACTGGTAAAATTGTTCACTGTATTTGGCAGAGGAGGGATGAGAAGGGAGGGCAGCTCCAAAAGCTCCTCAGGTAAAGTTGTTCTTCAGCATCACTTACTGAGAAAGTCAAGACTGAATATTGTTCTGGTGCAGAGTTATTTTTTTCACCTCTTCTTTGAGATATGGCAGTGAAGAACAGGGAAATAAAGACAAATAAGCAACATAGGCAAATGTATTCTGCCACTGACTGAGTGCTTTTCATCTTTTGTGTGCACAGTTACACTTTGTGTATGAAGGAACTCCAGCCAGACAAGCATTTCAAGGTGCCAAGCACATCCCTTCCTGATGCTCTCTTTGTTGTGTGTGTTCAGCTGAAGGCATAAGGTATTTTGGGTTCTTGGGGTGATTTTGAGGGTTGGTGTCAATCTTTCCCATGGTAGGTATGTAATTTCTGTGCAGTCAGTAGGCATTGGTATTTTCACCTGGAAAATAAGGTAGGTGTAATAAAAATGAAATGTTAAGCCCTTCTCTTTACATGCTGATCAATACATTAATGCCTAAATGTGGAGGCAGTGCAGGTAGGACTGAAGAGTCAAAAGTTTGAAAGTGAATTTAAGACCTTATAATTAATGAAAGCACTAACCCTGCGCATCATTGCTGCATTTGAATTTAAAGCAATTTAAGACATTGTGTTCTCATGAGGAAGCACATCCCTCAGCGATGACGTTCTTGCTTTACGAGCTGGCAGAATAACCTGTGGAAATTCAGCTTTTGAGCTGCATCAGGATGTTTGTTGCATCCCCTCCCGGTAGGGAAATCAGAGCATCACAGAGTCCTAGGTTGAAGGGACCTCAAGAATCATCTGGTCCAACCTTTCTAGGTGGGCATGACCAAGAATGGATGTCCCAGTGTGTTGCCCAAAATGATTCCTAGTTTTGTCTTGCAAAAAGCATTTTGTGCCCAACTCATCAGGAGAGGCTTTAGAAATATAAAAAGCAAGAATTCAAACCTTCCTGACACAGGGCTGAGTTTTTAGGGTTACCTAAAGGGAAGGTCCCTGTGCACTTGTGATACAGGCAGAAAAGTACCTCTTCATGTTTGCATCACAATTCATAGGTACCTAAGAAAGCTTCTGCATGACTGTGACACTTCCTGATATGATCAAATCTTAGAAGACATTTCTTACTTGTTAAAGAAGGTAATTACTGTGGTTCTCTCCTTTTTATAAAGTGTAGTTTCTTGAACTTTTGGCACTTAATCTTTTATGTTGTCAGGAGCGTCATTGTTCTTCTATAATGAGGTAGAGCAAAACAGCAGAAACTGTCTCTGCTAATAATGGTGGTATTTGTTCTGTCCCTCTCAGTGTGTAAGATTAAATGCAGTGTAGGCAGGAAGCAGAACTGGCTTTGCAGTTAATCCAGTTATAAAAGAACATGCTCTTCCCTTTAGAAAACATGAGCTAATCTGCCAGGAGTAAAATGTTTTGGTCTTTCTTTTCCTATGACAGGAATAAGAGGGGACTTGAACACCGGCACTGCTTGGGGACGAGGCTGTGGACAACGCGCCAGTGCTGCTGCCAAATGCCATTATGCCACAATAGCATTGCACTGCAGTTTGCAGGGTGAGCAACTAATTCAATACTTAGTTGACACTTCAGATCATGCTGACACTAGGGAATAAATTCAGGCCAGCACTATCTGATTTACTGCTGAAATACCTCACTGCTTATAGAGTATCTAAAGTTGCTTTCCTAAGGATGCAACGACTGATTGAAAATCTTGTTGTAAGATATGCACTCTCCACCCCCCACTAAGACATAAATCCCTATCTGAGTATTTCCACACTCAGAAATGCTTTTTATGCCCAGGAGCTTTGAGAAAGATCAACAGGTATCACCAAAAGGATGAAATCAGGGAAGGGTGACACAAGCCAAGATGTGCCATCGGCATTGTGCCCCTGGACAGGCAGGGACAGAGACTCAGGGACACGGGGCTTGGGGGGAAAAATTGTACTCTGCTTAAGTAAAGTAGAATTAGATCTGGTAGAAGAATAAGGAAAACAAGTGCTCATTGATTTACTCTTTATCCTATCTTTTTTATCACCGTAGTGGTAACATGGAATTTGTAGGGAAGGGTAAAGTGTATTTCTCCAAAGTCACATAAAGAAGAGTGGAAAAATAGAAATAGTGCAGTGTACTCGTTTAAAGGTCAGAAACCAATGGGTTCAGATCTTTTGGGCTCACCTTTGTGAGGAACAGCAGAGACCCAGGCTGAAAGTCCCCTTTGCACTCTCCCCAGGGAAGAGCACAAAGCAGGAGGGTTCAGGTTTGATGAGTCTTGCTCCTCAAGTATGATCATAGAATGATATAATAGGATCATAGAATGGTTTGTGTTGGAAGGGAGCTTAAAGCTCATCCAGTTCCAACCCGCTGCCACGGGCAGGGACACCTTCCACTAGAGCAGCTTGCTCCAAGCCCCTGTGTCCAACCTGGCTTATTCAATTTTTATCCACCTATCTTAGGAATAAAATCAGGTAAGTGAGTCCCAGTCTCTTGCTTTCCTTCCTATGCCTTCCAAAGCACTTTTCATGTCTTTCCTTACTTTTCTTCTAACATTACTTTTCTGGTGGAAGGAGGATAAGGGAACAGTGAGAAGCTTCTCATTGAGAGCAGACAGCTTGCGTGAAGAGCATGGGAAATCCAACACTCCCTCCCTGACACCCCTAAAAAAGAGAAGAGAAAGCCATGTATCATCTTCTGAAATGACAGTCCTGAGTACTGCCTCACAACAGAAGTAACATAACAGGCTCTGATGTCTATTATCTAAGGAGGTTCTGTGCAGCAGTATTTTAACTGCCACCACCTCACTCATCCCCTCCAAGCCATGGTGTTTGGCTGGGCTCTGGCGAGCAGAGAGCCCTAGACATTGTGGTTTAGCACATGAACAAGTAAAATATCGTATCCTTATATGAATAGAATTATAGTAATGAATTACTCATATTCCACGCCAAAGTCCTTTTATGAATTCAAAGGATATGAAAGTTTATGATATATCTCTCTGAAGACACTTTGGAATATTTATGAAAACAATTCATAAAATTAAATCCCCTTAGTTCTAGATTAACTCTTGACATTTGTCAGACTAATAACTTTTCATAGCTAGAGGGGGCATCCTGACTTTCAATGATGCTTAATGGCTTTTCTTCCTGGTATCAGGCAGTGTTATTCTTATTCTTGCTTATACAAATGGCATTGATCTGATGGGATTGCATTTTTATCTGGGATGCAATCTTTAAGCTGCCAGCTTTGTATATGTGCACATGCAGCTGGCATACCCAGGTAAACCACTTCTTGTATTCTTTGTGTGCTCAACAGTCAGCTTAAACATGGCAGTTCACACCCATTAATAACAGCTAAGTCATATGTTTTCCTGTCAATGCTGACAAAGTTGTTTATATGGTCACCTGCATGCTTGGGGGGAAGATTGTCTTAGTTTGATTAATACATCACAAATGCTTATGAACCGTGTCTGCTCAGCTGTCATGCTCTATACCAGAGACAAGTTTTGTAGAGGTTTCTTATGATACATATCTTACTTCCCTGGGCGAACCAAATGCAGAAGGTAATAACAGCTACATCAAACATATCTGTTTTCTCACCTGATTTAACCATTGCAGTACAGCAAACTTCATGCTTTGAAGATGGAAAAAAACTTTGATGTTTGCAAGTGTGAGATCAGTACAATATATTCTTTAGAATTACACTAAGTTGTCTTAGTAGCTAGAAATGGGAATGCGAGAGAGGTGCCTTTACCAACGCTTACTATATCTGTGTTCTCACCCTGCAGGTTCCTGATTGCACTGGTTGTGTGGTACCCAATGATTAGGGAGCAGCAGCTCAGAAGAATGTCCTTATTAGACACTGAAATCCTGTTATCGTTAGGGTTTCCGCCGTACCATAACCTGCTCCTTTACCTTCAGTCTCCTACCAACTCACCTAGTCTAAATCTACAGACAGAAAGCACCACCAACTTACACGTATTTTCATCAGTTAGCATTGGTAGAAAATGGAATTCCATTATTTACCTTGTTTTCCAGCTCTGTCTGCTTGGCCATTGAAGAACTGCATATTTCCACCTGGGGGCGCATCATTTGCAAGAGCAATTGCACTGACTTTGGTCACGAAGGGAAGAAAATGCACCTGAGTTCCCACAAAAGGGCTGGAAACCATCAAGGTGGACTAGCAACAGCAAAAGCTCGCGCTCAAGGCAGGAAAAGATGTGTCTCTTTGTACATGCTCCAGTGTGAGCACTTTGTCCTCTGGCTTAAAATCCACTCTAAAATCCAGAGCCAATTGTCTTCCCAGGGGGAAGGGTATCTGCTTGATGTCTTGGCTGGATTTCCTTCCAGGTAACAAGCAAAGGAATTGGGTTTGAAGTGTCTGATCTACCAACCATGTAGGTTGGGTTTATTTCAGGACCTAACCATAGTAGGCGTGCTCTAAGCATTGATGAATTTGTAGCAGGAACATAACAAACTAAGCCAACTGATTTAAAGGTGGACTGTGGTAATTTCAGTATCAGGTTCTCCAGTAGGTTAGAATAAAGGCTATGAAAGAACAAAAAGGATATATTCTAGTAGATAAATTAGAAAAATCAGCTTGTATGTGAAGTAATTGTTGTGTACATCATAAATGTTTTCTTATTTGTACAGTACCTACCACTAAAAATCCACTGGTTGATATAAGAGCACTTTAATAAAGGCTGTTGAAACTCCTACCCGTGATATATGCTTTTAAGTGTGAAAAACAAATACAAGAATCATTTATAGTGCTTATTAGCATTTCTGGAATAAACCTTTAAGGTCTCTGTAGGCATTTCTTCTTTGGGTTTCTTCTACTGGAAAAGAGTGTTCCCTTGAGCTTCTTGTGAGAAAATGAGCTGGGAAATGAGGTCTTATTAAAGAGTTTGGTATTCAGTGAGTTGAGACAGCTTCATGTAGGGCAGAACTTGCATGAGATGGGTCTGTGTGCTTCACTTGCATGTTCACCTTCCTGCTTCAGGAGGGTGCTCCCATGCCCTGGCTTTGCAAAAGACAAGGAGCATCTATAGGGGAACATGTAGAGGGAACACACAGGGTTAAATAATTAGGGTAATCTACAGCATATTCACTAATTTCTCATTGGAATGTGGGATGCTAATGGAATACCTCTCATTTTTCTTGGCAGCACATGTTGACTGTGTAGTGGGGGAGCAGATTTGTCTTCAAGCACTGCTTAAAGAGGCAATCCACTGAGAAACCAAACAGGGGCTCCCATTACGTGCACTGTTTATTTCCTTCATCACTATGTCAGTTACTGTCATCCCTGTCCTATGCGTCTTATTCCAAGTACTGATACCCACAGGTAGCACTTCTTTAAGTGGAAGTGCTGGGACTCCATGGGATCTCCATCTGTGCCACAAACCTCCTGGAGAGGTGCAGCAAAACAGGATTGGAGTTAGAGCTGATTCATGCCTGCAGACAGCCAGACAAAGGACAAGTTGAGCTGAATATTGCCCTCTTTGTGTTTTCAAGATCCTATTGTCATGCAAGGAGTTGAGGACTGAAGAGGGCTTTGTCTGGTACACAGCAGCTTGCTGGCGTTAGCACAAAGCTGTTGAAGAGGTTTAGAAATGTGTTTATTGTTCAGTTACTCACTTTTGCATCTTTTAAAGCTTTTCTCCTGCAGAAAAAGCACATTATTTGGTTCCAGTGCTATCTAAAATTAACCATATCTCAGGAAAAACATCTAGGGGTCATTGCAGTGAGATTGATAAATACTGTATGACTGCTGAAGGTTCAATAGCTGCAATTAAAGCTGATGGAAAGCTTGCAAGTAGTAATGAGGAGAAGGGAATCATAAAAAGTAAAGCTACTCAAATGATTTGTTGCAGGCATTTAGACCTTGATCATCCTGAGCCCCTCATGCTTAATAGGTGTCTACTAACTTGCTGGTTTGGGTTTGGCTGTCATTAATATACCTATATTTGGGAAATGCTTTGTGAGCACTTGAGGCTTTTCCCATATATTGTGGGGGCTGTGTATGTGCTCCTGGTGGTGTAAGTAGAGATCTTTATGCCATAACCGGGCCCCGCTGCACCATAGCTGTTGCTCGATAGGAAGATCAAACCCTTTCTAATCAGTTCTATGTCAAGACAAGTATACTTTTTTTTCAGTTGGTGTGGTTTTCTGATGCATTAGCAAACGCAGTGCATTCTGCTCCTGAAAAGTGTTCTCTGAACTGAAGTTGTTAAACGTTTGTGAGATACCAGTGTATATGGGACTGCCAGGGCAGCACTTGCAGGAGCAGCCCTATGGCCTGAGGCTGGGGCAGGTGGCAGCAAGGATAGTACACCAAAAGACTGCTTGATTTGGCAGGGAATTGATAAGATAAAAGAAAAAGACAACAAAGATGGAATACTGTTAATTGCTCTGGAATAATGGTTTGTTTCCTCAGCATGTCCAAAAGCATTTGTTCCTAAATTGACAATTAATTTCTGGTGAGCTATAGGCCAACATGTTACTGCATGTTTGAACAGCCTAGTGTAGTAGAAGTGTCCCTGCTGGTGGCAGGGGGTTGGAACTGGAGCAGCTTTATGGTTCCTTCCAACCCAAACCAGTCTGAGAGTTATTCCTCAGTCCCTCATAAGCAGATATTAATTTACTTTGCAGGGTGTTTCAATGGCATCGCTCCCCAGGTCAAGTGTGCTTTGCCTGTGATGATAATGGATGAGTGATCTCCTTGTCCTTGTCTTGGCCTACGCACCTTTCCATGTATTTTCTCTCCACTGTCTAACTGAGGAGGGGGCACTGGACATCCAGCCAGGGACAGCACATCGCAATCAGAAACAATTTCTTCACCCAAAGGGTTGCCAAACACTGGTACAGGCTGCCTAGGGACATGGTGGAATCGCTGTCCCTGGAGGTGTTTATAATCTGTGTAGATGTGGCACTTAGGGACATGGTTTAGTGGTGGCCGTGGCAGTGCTGGGTTAACAGTTGGACTCGATGATCTTAATGGTCTTTTCCAGCCTAAACAATTCTATGGTTCTATAATTAGAGAGCATGGCAGCGGCAAAAACCTGCCCTGACATTGGCTTGAGTTGATTTGGGAGTTCTGGTGCATGGAAAAAACGCAGGGTTGACACAAGCGCTCCGTGCTCACGAGAGCCCAGCATGGGGCAGGACTTGCTTTGCCCACTGAGGCATTTCATCAAATCATAGAGTGGTTTGGTTTGGAAAGGACCTTAAAGCTCCTCCAGTTCCAACCCCCTTCCATGGGCTGGGACACCTTCCACTAGAGCAGCTTGCTCCAAGCCCCTGTGTCCAACCTGGCCTTGAACACTGCCAGGGATGGGGCAACCACAGCTTCTCTGGGCACCCTGTGCCAGCGGCGCAGCACCCTCACAGCGAAGAACTTCTTCCTTATATCTAATGTGAATTTCCTCAGTGTAAGTTTAAATCCATCACCTCTTGTCCTATCGCTACAATCCCTTATGAAGAGTCCCTTTCCAGCATCCGAATACTGATTTCACCAGACCTTGTGAACCTTGGATTTACCCAGAAAATGGTTTTGAGATATTTCAGTTCCAGCTGCAATCCTGGTTGTTAATGTGGGGATTAGCTCTCTGAACAAAGAACATCTGGGATGCCTCTAATATTGTGCAACGTGAGCATCTTGAACTGTAACAGCTTCAGCAGTGTCTGCCAAACCCTCTTAGAGGTGCAGTATGGCTTTGTCAGCATTATGTGCACTGCCCTTTAGCTAATTTTATATCCAGATGAGCACCAGCCCCCTGCAAACCAGACCCCAAATCTCAAGTTAAGCATACACAGAAATGAGGGAAAATCCCCATTATTTCCATCCCTGATTTTAATCTTCTCTAGTAAGCATCATAACTGTGGCAGTATGAACTGAGCTTTATGTTGATATTTAATACACCCATCTGCTGCAGTAGTCCAGGAGGAGAAATAATTGCGGATTTAGGCGAGAGATCTTGTAATGTGCTGGAAAGATGCCATAGCAAACAAAGGGATGGGTTTGTAGTCTGGAGATCTTGGGTTCTGTAATCTGAAAGGCTTGTGTTTGTTAAGCAAGAGGAGATTTCCATCGGTTCATTTTCTTCTCTTCCAGCACACAAATCTCACATTCACTGGGTGGAAAAATAGCACTGGCTGATGAAGTTTGGGATGGAATCAGATGATTTACAAGAATGAAAACAGAGGGAGGAAATACAAATTCATTCTAACGTACCACCAGCAATTTGGACTAAAAAGTACTGATCAAAACTGCTTCTAGTTGATTTTTGTTTGTTTCCAAAATACCCCCAAGTTTGCAACATTAGACTAAGTTTAGATAAGACACAATATTCATTCTTTCCCTTAAATCACACCCACGCTGAGATAATCACAGAACATCACCTTCGTATTTCAGCAAAGTTCAAGTTCATGCTGTATTTATAAAGATGATGTTGGAAAGATCACAGGAACATTTGCAAAGAGCCCTTCTCCTATCTCTTTTAATAGTTTTGTTTCTTTTTACTTTCCCAAACTTTTCTCCACTACTAGACACCTTGTACCATCAATAAATACATATTCATATTGACTCTATGAATTGCTAATTTATCTTCTTGTCAGGCTCTCGGCACCATGTGTTAGTTTATTACCACAGTTATGTTATTATTAGTGTTCATTAACCTTGGTCTTGATTAATATAGAAACCAATTTTGCCAACACCTCAGATGTTCTGACAAAAGTGCCACGGTTGCATTTTGCCTTCTAAGAGCCATCTAAGGCACAAATAATCGAATTATGTCAAGCCAACCACTCAAGCTTGTATTTTGCCTCCTTGCATTATTGCAAAGCTGAAGATTATCTTAATAGGATTGCAAGGAACTTTTCCAACAAAAGATGGGTGCATTGTATGTGAAATATCAATTATTGAGGCAAAACAGAAATCCCCCCATGAGGAAGTGCTTGTTTGTGGTCAGACTGAATTCCTGTCCTCCCACATCTCTCTTGGCAATGGGGGACAGCACATTGTAGAGCAGAGGACCACTGAGTAACCACCCTCACAGGGCAATACTTGTACTGATGGTTATAAAAAGCTGTGGAAAAGCACACAATTCCTTTTCTAGCAGTGGGAGAAAAAGCGCCCATTTCCACCTCTGGCATTGGCTGGGGGCTGAGTGAGAGGAGATCATCCTGCATTGAGTCTGGGCCAACGTGCAGGATTCATTCCTGTTCAAACGAATCTACTATATATTGAGAAATTCCCCCCTCAAACCTACTGTCTGGAAATTATAACTGACTGGACTGCACTGATTTCCACTTTGGTTTTATTCTGGTGTTTGTTTGGTTGGTTTTTATTTCCCCTCCTGCAATTTAGTTTCTATTAAATGGAAAAGGCAAATGCTGTTAAAGAAAACTAAAAGCACAAAGTGAAGGGTACCATTAGTTCACTTCCCATCTTCCAGGAACAATTAGAAATTGCTTATGTGCTACGGATGTCCAGATACGGTCTTATTTGTCATAGTTCAGAGTAATTTGGTGATGAGCAAAAATTGTGTGGTTTTGGAAGAAGCTTTTACAGGGCCAGTTTGTGTGCTTAGTTCACCTGGGGGAGGGAAGAGTTGCAAACTCTGGTATGTAATGTCTGAGTATCTGATAATGGGAGTTACTTTCTGAAGCAGGTTCCTGGATGTGCATGAATTTTTCATGCTGAGTCCGTGGATATATTTTTAATGTTCTGGCTTGAAGGACCAATTTAACTTGATTTGTCCATCAGTTGTCTGTAGAACTGTAAACCCACATAGCCTTGTGGGTATGCAGCTGGGGGGTGTCTGTCCCACCATTTCCCAGCAGGTCCCCATAGAACGTGACCAGGCAGGTTTGAGCATCTCAAGGATGGAGACCCCATGAGCACTTCGGGATGCCTTCCTTAGTGTTTGACCATCCTCACAGCCAAAAGTTTTTCTTACATTTAAGCTTTTTTAGGAGTTCAATTTGTGCCTTCTGGACTATCCCTGGGAGCCAACGAGACTTGCTCCATGCTCTTTATGCTCCCCCATCAGGTATTTATAGACAGGGATAAGATCTGCCTGAGCCACCTCTTGTCCTGGCTGCACCATCTGAGCTATCTCCCTGCTCTAGTCCTTTTGTCATCTCCATGGTCCTTTCCCAGACTAACTCCAGTTAATCCTTACCTCTTGTCCTGGGGAGCCAGCACCCTGTTCAGCTGAATGTTAATGGTGTCCAACATTGGGGAATCCACCGCTTCGGAGATTATTCCAGTGGCTGGTTGTTCTCATTGTGAAAAAGTTTCCTTTTGTGTCCAGTTGGAATCTCCCCAGGAGTAACTTGTGCCCATGACCCCTCCTCTGTTCCATGGGACTCCTTGTAAAAAGGGAGTCTCCATCATCTTTGTAGCCACCCTTTAACTACTGGAACATGGTGATAAAGTCTCCATATGCCTTCTTTTCTCCAGGCTGAACAGTCGCAGCTCTCTCAGCCTTTCCTCATATGGCTTCCCAGTCCAAAGGTCATCTTTGTGGCCTTTCTCTGGACCCAGCTCCAGCCTGTCCACATCTTTTTTACGTATAGCAAGGACAAAACTGAACACAGCATTTCAGGTATGGCCGACAATGGCATCTTTATCTCTGCTGGTGATGCTCTTTTTGATCTTCCCCAGCACCCTGTTGGCTTTCTTTGCTGCAGCAGCACATTGTTCACTCCTATTGAGCTTATGCCCTCCAGGACCCCAAGTCCCTTTCCACAGAGCTGCTCCCAGCTGGGCAGACCCCAGCCTTGGCTGCACTCTTGAATTGTGCTTACTCAGGTGCAAGACCTTGCACTTGTCCTTGTTAAACTTCTTGAGGTTCATGGTCAGCTTCTTACCCAGTGAGACCCCCAGGTTGGTTTCTGCAGAGCTGCTTCCCAGCCAGTCAGTTCCCACCGCATCCTGGTGTGTGTGGAGGGTTTCCTCCTGGGGCAAGACTCAGCATATCATGGAGCTCATTTGTTGAGCTTCATGAGGTTCTGCCATCCCATGTCTCCAGCTGGTCCAGGTCCCTGTGCTGACATTGCTCCCAGTGTTGTATCACTTGCCAAACTGCTGTGCTGTTGAGTGGCTCAGACATGTGCAAGCTCTTCCTGCCCCATGGCTGTGTACAAGGAGGAGTTCAAAAGGCAGAGAAGGTCAGAGCGTTGGCAAAAACATAAATGGGAAAGCAAGGCTGCTGAGCAAAAACTTCAGAAAGGATCAACCAGCTTGGAAACCTGAACTGACTTTCAACGAGGAGTTGTAACTCATTTCTGAAACCGAGCCCTGGGTTTCTGTGTCACCTCCATGGTTTTGAAAGGGTCACCCTTGACTGCTATCACAGTTAGCGGGATTTACAGCCTGGATGGGAGAATTTGCAGGGAAAATGAGACACCAGTAAAATGAAAACGAAGGAGATGGAGTGTGGAGAAATGTCAAGCGGATTATTTCAGGTATTTCTTCTATTTCACTGCGTCTTATACAGAAATTTGTATCAAATGGGACCTTTAAGTATTTCTATAATCTCAACTTCCATCTGACACTGATCATATTAGCTAACATTAACTAATTTATTATATAGGAAAATGGAAGATAAATTTAAGTGACAAATCTACATGAGAATCACACAGAAAACATTCAGAGCCATTTTTGCCAACTACTCTGAGCTTTCTAATCAGATGTGTTAATGATTCACCCAAGCCTGCTTTCTGCTTGGAGAAAGCACAGTCTGGGG
Organism: Amazona ochrocephala; assembly: GCA_039720435.1. Lineage (NCBI taxonomy): Eukaryota > Metazoa > Chordata > Aves > Psittaciformes > Psittacidae > Amazona > Amazona ochrocephala. The sequence goes on along the minus strand of CM077881.1, from coordinate 1,395,290 downwards.
CATGGAGTCAGGCTCCTGCTTCTTCAGAACTGCTGTCTACGCTGCCAGGAGTTGCTTTTGACTCATGCCATTGCATGTGGCTGTATGGTCCTCTGGTGCGCACAGAGGTTCTGAAAGCATTCAACTTCTAGAGGTGACAACACAGACTTAGAGATGAAGGGTTTCTGTTAAATATTGACCTTGGAGGTATGCAGGGAATGGGCCCAAAATCACAGGTGTGCATTAGGTAGGATGCTCCTTCTTGCAATCCAGTGTGGATCAACACAAAGCTCATCATGCCTCATCTGTTTCCCAGGGAATGGCAATTATGAGTGCCCAGCATTTTATAGAAATAAGTAAAAAACTATTTATTTAGGGCAGAAGCATTACTAAGGAGACATATATTGTAAAGAGAAGGTGCAGCTTTCCTGGATATGTATCATAACTCCTTACCTTCTCCAAGGTCTTGAGGATCCCACCTAGGTTTGGTACGTGCTGGGTTTATTCCTTTTTGAGCAGGTTGTGGCTGTCTCTTCATGCAGTTTTCCTTTTTAACGTGGCAAGCTTCTTGAAGCAGAACAAGTATATATGAACATGCGGAGCAGTGATTTACATTAATTACCTCCTAAGTGAGTGGTTTCCCCAGGAATCTCTCCCAGTGTGTGATGTACAGAGCTGGATGCAGCACTCGAAGCCACTATACATGGCTCTTTGAAGATCCCGTGCTTCCTGTGCCACCATCAGATTTGTCACGTTGGAGGGTTTCAGCCTTTCAGGAATTGCTATGCTGGAAAGAGAAACAACGTATGCTAGAGATGTAAACACATGTCATTGTCTCTATTGAGGGAACTGCTGATGAAAAGTACATACAGGAGGAGCCCATTGTACATGCTGAGCCTGACCGCCTTTATGTGTTGTAAGTGAAAGTGTGATATCAGCATTTGATTAGTACTGAGATGATAGAAATTAGTAGACAACAAAAAGCTTGTTGTTTTCCAGAGCCATTATTTCATCTTGCTTCTGAAGGGAGAAGGAAAAGGAAATTTAATGTCATTTAAACCGAGAGATGGAAAGCTTAAGCAGTAGAGTCATGGTTGTATTAAAAGCATTGCATGTATGCACTAATACAGATATTTAAAGATGCATTGGTCTTTTGAAAGATGGAATATAATTGATCCCGTGCCTTTGTGAGTCCCGAAAATACAGAACTGTCTTGGAACTATCAGTTAGTTCTGCATAAAGACAACCTCCTCCCAGGACTGCCCAGATAAGAGGTGTGGATGGCTATCTGCTGCCATGCTACTGCTCTCTCTTGATCTGATCTGCCCATAGGGACCTTTGGGATAGAAGTAGTAGTATTGCGAATATGCCATGATGCCCACTGAGCTGTTCAGCCTTCCACACCAGTAACCTTGATCATTCCTTCCAGGCATTTGGCATATTTCTTATTTTCCATTTGCAATAGGCAAAGGAGACGCTCTATTTCCCCTTGCCCAGTGATAAAGGCAACAGGTACTGGACTGGTTTTCTGCCAAAATTCCCACTGGAGACCCTCCTGTGTACTTCAGGTAGCCTATGGAAGAGGTGGCATGGCTGCATCAGTTGAGTATTTTTAGTCTTGGGACGGATGGATGGGGATCAGCCCTGGCGCTGGTGCCCGTGGGCTGTGCTGGGATGAGGGGCAGGCACAATGGGACTTAACACCATGGTGAGTGGCAACCAGTAATTGCTTGTCAGGAAGAAACACGTGTCTCATGAAACTAATTTACTTCAGAAATGTGAGAGACCTCGAGGTCTGAGGAGCAAAAGAAGAGGTCAAGGGCCTTGACTTGGTGGTTTGTTAGAAAGGAGCCTCTGTGGAGCAGGGACCTTGTACACCACTGAGCACAAGCTGACCTGGCTCATTGTTTCCTTGGCAGATGGATATTACTCTTTTGGCTGGTGATGAACAAACTAGAAAACACTTCAGCTTCCTCTTAGACCCCAAGGATGTCATTCTGCCTCTTCATATATTCGGAAAGAGAATATTCATTGAATAGCCTTAATTTCTGCCCATCGTTGTTAACATTTGCTGTAAGCCCCGTCCACTAACAGGCTTACACAATTGCTGTGGTTGCTTTGGTTCCCATTGCGCTAAAACAACCAAGCCCCTTTCTCTACGATGTTAATATCACTGCTGCTAGAGGTGTGTTTTCTCTTCATATCTCTAACCATATAAACCAGTCCTCTGTGCTTTGCAGGATGCTTGGAAAGGTGCTTTGAAGCAGAAATTAAGTATGGGATCGCTCCGCAATGCTATGAGCACCAGCCACGAGTTTCAGAGCCTCTGCTCTATATCCAAGAGGCTAAATTATGCTTTGCAGGGACTTTCCTTATCTATATGTTCTGAGGAATTAGAAGGGGAAAGATGCCAGTCATGTTACTGTGACACTGGTATGTTCAAGCCTTGAACATTAATTACTCAAGGCTATGGAACCAACGAGGTCTATAAAGCAGGTTTTTAGACATGTTTCTCTACTACTGTAAGCCATGCTGTTCGACAAATCCATCTGTGTATGGATAATCCCTCCTGGCTGGATATGGCAAGTCAAAACCCCAAATTGAATAACAACGTAATCATCTTCCCTCCCCATATCCATTAATGTTCCACACATTCAAGGCCTAGAGGATCAGAGCTGGAGTGGGTTTTGTTGTGTTTTAGCACTCATTGACTTAGAGATAGAGGAGTTATTTGCCAAGGGATGGAATAGTCCTGAGGGAAGACTTTCCTATGGTAAGTGAATCTGTTTTGAATAGCTCTATCAAAAACTGCCCACCAGACAGATGCAAAAGCTAGTTTATATCTATTTTCCTCAGAAACAGGCTGTGACTTGGCAATTGAGTGCAACCATGTATTCTTTCCATCCCATTGACATCTCTGGATGTGCTGCACATTTTGATGTTTTCTCTGCCCAAGCTTGCAGTGCACAGCTAAAAATGCACTTTGTAACTATGACAATGTCTGAGCCGAGTAATGGGGCTTCATCATGGAGAGTAAATAAAAAGCAGATGCAGACCTTGTAGATGAAAACTGCTGTCACAGTAATTCAGAGTAGGAGGTAATGACTGGCTAAACAGAATTAAATCATTTAGCTTTTGCTTAAACTGAAAAATGAGGGGGAAAGCCATAAACTATCAAACAAACAAGAATCAGCAGGCCTCAGAAAGGAGAAAATAAAATCACAGAATCCCAGCCTGGTTTGTGTTGGAAGGGACCTTAAAGCTCATCCAGTTCCAACCCCCTGCCACATGCAGGGACACCTTCCACTAGAGCAGCTTGCTCCAAGCCCCTGTGTCCAACCTGGCCTTGAACACTGCCAGGGATGGGGCAGCCACAGCTTCTCTGGGTTTAAATTTGCTCTTAAAATATCCTCAAATTAATGCTGTGAGAAATGACTTCTGCTTGAATCAAAAAGCAGAATTACTTGATGACACTTTACCGTGAGTGGGCTTGGCAGTGGTGTGTGTCGCTGGTGCATGGCACCTGCTGAGACGGTGGTAAAGAAATGGCACTGCTTAACTGTCTGCCGATAATTATGGAACATATGAACAGTTTCCAGTGGATGGTTTAATTGCTTCCTCCCTCAGCAAAAGAAATGTTACAAGCCTCAGCCTGTTGTTATTTATGGCACATTTAAACCTTCTCAGTAATCTCAGCAGTGAATTGTTGCACATGGTTGGAACATGGGAAAGTCAGACATGCTAATGTCCATCCTTGCGAAGCCCTACTGAATATTTCTCCTGTTGCTTTTGTTGCCACAGTTTGTTTTCCAGTTGGACATTAAAACCTGAAACTGGCTATAAAAATCTTTGAGCAATAAAACTGAAGATAATGGCATTTAAAATGGGGTTTTAGCATAATGAGCTATAGTAGCATCGTCTCCTCTTGTTTTACTTTCATCTCTGTTAGCTAAACAGGTCGGGTATATTGGGCTGCAGTGAGGCTGTCACCCCATGCTGCTTGTGTTCCAGTGCTTGTCCAGACCATCTCAGAATCGGTGAAAAGGACATTTTGTAGCTAAGCAAGTAATTGCATTTAGTTCTGTACATACCCTGAAATAAGGGATTGAGGGTGTTGGGTGAGGAGAAGCTCCCCACTGACCTGGCTTCAGTGTGCACTTGAGCCTGGCACTCCCTCGTGTAATGGGCTGCACCCCCAGAGCATGACTGGCAGCTCAGGGAGGAGATCCTGCCCCTCTGCTGAGCTCTGGGGAGACCTTAGAGCATCTTCAGTAACTAAAGAGGCTACAAGAAACCTGGAGAGGGGCTTTGGACAAGGGCCTGTAGGGACAGGCCAAGGGGAATGGCTTTAACCTGCCAGAGGGGAGACTGAGATGAGCTCTTAGGCAGAAGCTCTTCCCTGTGAGGGTGCTGAGGCGCTGGCCCAGGGTGCCCAGAGAAGCTGTGGCTGCCCCATCCCTGGCAGTGCTCAAGGCCAGGTTGGACACAGGGGCTTGGAGCAAGCTGCTCTAGTGGAAGGTGTCCCTGCCCATGGCAGGGGTTGGAGCTGGAGGAGCTTTGAGGTCCCTTCAACACAAACCAGGCTGGGATTCTATGATTTCCTCAGGGCCATCTCTGCTTTCCCTAAGTGCTGTGCTGTGCCTCTCATTACCTTCTTGCACCTCATCAAGTGCAGGATGCACCTTGGCATGGTACCACATCACACCAGGTCTGTCTCATCTCCAGGGAACACTTTTGCAGTGGTATAAGTGGGAGGAACCCAGAGGCTTTGGGTGCACGTGAAAAGGGGCACATACAAATGAAGGGAAGTTTTTAGATTGCAGAGGCAAGCCCTTGAAGGTCAAATTCGTATTTGTCCCTGCTACCTTAATGCTTCTCCATACATTTCCATCCTGTGCATTCAATGGAAAAGATATCATATGAGCATGTAATTACAGACTGTATTATGGCATAATAATTCCCCAGCAAGACAGCTAAGGACTGAGTGAGAGCTAATCTATCCAAAACCAATATACCAGTCCCAGCACAAGCTGGACTCGGGCCAGGATGTAAGCCAGGAACAGCTTTCATGACACTGATTAATGCAGTTTAGCCATTGATGGATGGAGAGCAGACATCCCCTTTTATCCTTCTCAGCCACTCAGGCCTGTACCAGCATCCTGCCTGAGGGTAAGGGCAAGGTGTTAAAGAACAAACTAACTCATTTTGAGCTTGTTTCCCGAGAAGCTGTAGCAGAAAATTGCATTTCTGCTTCTTGGGCTGCCCATGGAGCTCAGCAGGACTCGGCTCCCGCCCTGGCTGGCCAGCAGCAGGGCTTGAATACCCTGTGTCCAATACAGTGCTAAACCTGTTAATTAAACCCTGTCTTAGGAAACGATCAGCTCACAGCTTCACGGAAAACAGCACCGGGGTCTGTAGGTGGATGCTGCAGGTGTCAACTAAGGATGTATTAGCTACAGTACTGCATTTCTGTATTGCTTCAAGAGTAGTAAGATAAGTGCCGAGCATTCACAACATCCCCATCCTGTCCTTGTTTTCAACAGCTTCCTAAAGAACTCATCTGAAAGGAAGTAAACAGCAATTCCGGGCAATTGGTGACACGGACCCAGTTGAAGAGAGCAAGAGGAGAGAAGGGAACAAAGCATCTCCAACTGCAGGGGTTTGTACTCACTGAATTTGGTAAACCAGCTTGGAAGAAAGGCTTTGATGGCTTCTCTTAATCCCCCACTCCACACTAATAATCCTCATAATGGAAAATGGGAAAGAGTTTAAAAGAAGGCGCTTGTTATGCAGTTTCCTATGTTACTTAAAGTCTCGGTCTATCAGCCCAAATTCAAAGCAACTTTGGGAATGTTTAGGTACTTCTAAAATAAGTGGATGTTGCTGCTATATTTCTGTCTCCTGGATCAGCTAACGTGACAGCTCAACAGAAAATCCATTAGGAAATTTATATGTGTGCTGCTGTTTGCAAGCTGGAAGAAAACATATTTTGATGTTTTGGTACAAGAAGCATGATGTTCAGGGACTGGAATAATCCCCATAGGAAACAGTTTATTCACAGTGCATCATCCAAGGACAGTCGGCTTCAGGCTCTGCTTTAATTTCCTGGTGAGCCTCTCAGTAATATTTATTGTGCAGACAAAAGAAACTGCAACTAGTGAATATTTATGCCAGAAAAGGAAAGCTCTTTTAATAACTGATAGTACATAAATCAGGGAATAGGAGAGGCTGGAACAAAAATCAAAAGGTCAAAGTAAGTGGATAGTTTGGTTGTAATTCCTAATTAGAAAGGGGTGTAGAAGATAAGCGTTAGAGCCATGATTCATTTTTATGTAGATGGAGAGCAGGAGTTTCAAGGCAATGCTTTGCAAGAGTTGCCACCCAACACACCCGCTGTAAATCACATCACTTGCTATAGCCAAAGCACCCTTACTGCTGACTGTCATCTCCGGCTGGGGTGTTTGCATGGTGTTGTCACACCCCGCAGGCTACAGCCCCTCATCCTACCCCAGACCTGAAGGTTGGTGCTGTACGCCGTCACCTGGGGAACAACAAGAGGGTAATGAGAGGAAATGGGCAGGTAGGGAGCAAGTGAGAGCTTCCCTGGGCGTCTCTATGCAAGAAGAAATCACGTCTGGGCTATACTTATTCTATAGGGAAATAGATCCAGGATACATTAAAAATGTAAAGTTATACACTTCTTTAGCAAAAAGTACTTTATACAATTTGACAGCATCGTGCAGCACCTTCTGCCTGATGTGTACGCTGCCTCACTATATCCTGTTATGCCAGGATGTAGTCAATGTGAAAAGGCCTCTGGTAAAGAAATAACAACAGAAATGTTCATTGAGCAGCACTTTAAATCCCTTCTGAGTACTCAAAATGAGCTGAAAAGCAGCAAACGGAATTATCTGTGGTGTCTTTAAAAAAAACCAGCTAGTTGGGGGAAAAATTTTGTCACTTGTTAAGGAAAAATGGAAGTACAGAATGAAATCAATACCTCCAAGCAAGGCAATGCCAAGGAGTTCAGTAATAGAAACGTTTTCCTGTTCTGCTGCCGCTGAATGCACAGGGTCTGAAGGTGCCACCTCTCATTGAAAGCAGTCTGAGTATTCATAATAGTTAAGGTTGATTTATTCGTTCATGACAAATAACTGCATGCAGATTACATGGAAAGGGATGGTGCAAGACACAAGTAAGATGACTTCTCCAGCTGTGCTGAGGAAACAGCAAATTCACTGCACTGTTATTGTAGGTGATGATGGTGATGGCAAAAAGAAGAAAATAAAAATGAGGCAAGGCAGTTCAAGCATTTTCCTGGTTTATAGGTTCATGTTCAGTGACACTTTTATATGGCGTCTTCAAATGCCTGTTGATTTAGTAGGAATATGTACTGTGCCAACTGGACTCACCAAGTGAGAATTCAACTTGCAAAAGTGGAAGCTAAACTGGTTACCTCAAATCGTGTGTTCAGTTCTGGGTCCCTCTCTATACCAAAGATACTGACTTGCTGGAGCAGGTCCAGAGAAGGGCAATGGAGCTGGTGAAGGGCCTGGAACACAAGTATAGAATCATAGAATCATAGAATAGTAAGGGTTGGAAAGGACCTCAAGATCATCGAGTTCCAACCCCCCTGTATGATAAGGAACGGCTGAGGAAAATGGGAGGGTTTGGTCTGGAGAAGAGAAGGCTCAAGGGAACCTTGTTACTCTCTACAACAACCTGAAAGGAGGCTGGAGCCAGGAGGTGGTTGGGCTCTTCTCCCAAGGAACAAGTAATAGGACAAGAGGAAACAGCCTTAAGCTGTGTCAGGGGAGCTTTAGACTGGAGAACAGGAACAATTCCTCCCTCAGAGGGTGTTCAGGCCCTGGAACAGGCTGCTCAGGGCAATGGTGGAGTCATTGTCTCTGGAAGTGTTCACACACCGTGTAGACAGGGCGCTTAGTGCCATGGGTTAGTGGTGGCCTTGGCAGTCCCGGGGTAATGGTTGGACTGGATGAGCTTCAAGGTCTTTTCCAACCTGGTTGAGTCTATGATTCTATGATTCTATATGGATGGAAAAAGGTCTCCAGAGCTTCCCCAGTCCAACCTCCTGCTTGGAGCGGGTGAATGTGAGTAGGTCACATAGGACTCTGCGCTGTTGAGTTATCAGCATCTCCGGGGATATTAGAAGTTCTAGAAGATTCTGGAGGCAGAGATGTCTATAGTTCAGTCGATGGCTTTAGCAGCGCGTGTTGATGCAAACTGTGGGCTGGAAAGCCGTATCTTGGGAGGGAAATGTGCAAACCCACTGTGCCACTTCCAGCTGGCGGCTGAGATCCATCCAGATCTCATCAAATCCCTCCTTCAAGTATTAAACGTGGGGGGGGGAGGGGGAAATTGTGTGTATTGCTGAGCAACCATTTAAGGAAAGGTAACAGGAGTTATGAAAGCAAAAGTACAATTGAGAATTTGCAAATATTGGGACTTTTGGCAATAAAACCCAACCGATGGAGGGAACTGGCAAAGGGAAAATGTCTTGTGAGAGGAAGCATTAGAGATGGACAGAAATTTTCTCAGCATGAAAAGCTCTCTGAGCAGCAAAGACAAATGCGCTGAAAACTGTAGATGTGTTTTTCAGCCAGTTCCCAACCCGGGTTTCACTTCATGTCAGCACACACTTGTGCATCCTTGGTGGGGAACAACATTCACCTGTGTCCAGACAGACAGTGAAAAGCTTTTTAAGTAGTTCCCAGGCATTTTGACAAGTGCCAGCCCAGGAAATGAGGGGGAACGTGCAGCAGGAGGGTGAATAATGCCATTGCTTGGTCTTGCTTGCATTGCAGCTGAAATGTGAACATTAGTAATTGCAAATAAGGCACAGTCAGGTCAGTGGTGGAACGGATGTAGGAATGTAAGTTATTGTCTCTTGGCTCCTCATTTCCAGCCCGCAGCTGAGGCTCAGTCACTGGGGGGCTCAGCAGCACTTGTAGCTGCTTCTCTGTGAAGTAAAGCAGAGCTCAGCAGTGGTTTAAGCTAATCCCATTTTTGCAACAGGAGACATGGGCTCCTGCATCCCAGTGGATGGCAGTGGAGAGGGGCATTTCTTTACCCACTGCCACTGCTCCACAAGGAAAAGGTTGCTGATGCCCCACAATGATGCTCAGATATCCGCAGGTCTGTGAGCATGTTGGATGTGTCTTCCATCCCTATTAGGAGCAAGGCACAAAAGCTAAGGTTTTAGTCTCAGTGGAGACCTTGTAGCAGTCTCCCAACAGCTAACAGGGCTACAAGAAACCTGGAGAGGGGCTTTGGACAAGGGCCTGCAGGAACAGGACAAGGGGAATGGCTTTAACCTGCCAGAGGGGAGACTGAGATGAGCTCTTAGGCAGAAGCTGTTCCCTGGGAGGGTGCTGAGGCGCTGGCCCAGGGTGCCCAAAGAAGCTGTGGCTGCCCCATCCCTGGCAGTGTTCAGGGCCAGGTTGGACACAGGGGCTTGGGGCACTCTGCTTCAGTGGAAGGTTGGAACTGGAGGAGCTTTAAGGTCCTTTCCACCACAAACCAGTCTATGGTTCTATGATTCTAAGTCTTGCTCTGGACCTGGAGGTTGGGCTGTGAGGGTTGGTGACTGTTGGGTACCCCACTGCCAGCCCTCCTCACCCTTTCAGAAGAGCCATGGAGGCACCTTTAGAAAAGAAGATATAAAAACCCTGCTGGCAAATACTGTTCTCTTTTCAACACCTGAGATTTTTCACTGAAAAAATGAATTGATTGTAAGAGAGAATAATATTGTAAATCAAGTTGTATTTCTATTATAATGACAAAGGGAGAACACACTTTCTATATGCTAAATATATTCATGGAGTTATAGTAACATTCCTTAAATTGATGATATTTATCAGTTGGGGGAAACAAATTGCTATATACAGAAGAAAATAATTAAGGGAAAGGGAAGAGTAATAGCAGCATCACAGCAGTCAAGTCTAGCAATGTCTTAACAGAAATATGGGTGTACTTTTGGATGCGTGTCAGGGAGAAATGGGAAGATAGCAGGGCAATTTCTTCTACAGTTATAACTACAAAATATCTTTAAACTCTCCCCATCATCTATACCCAGGATGACATTCTGTTTCCAGCAGGCTGCCTGCTCTTTGCCTTCTCTGATAGGGAAAGGAAAATTGGCTACAAGGGATTTTTGTTTATTTGTCTCTCTGAAAACTGTTGCATGTCATCTATGCTGTGCTTAACCTAATGTATCACTGGGAAAAGGAGGGGAAAAATACAACCTGCAAGTGTAGGGATCATTATGGTGAGGCCCAGCAGTGCTGTTACACTTACTTTAGGGAGCTATCAGCTTTTCCATCATTTCCCCTCCTTTCTTTTCCAGCTGCTAATAATTGGTCTGATGCATTTGCCCAGGGTGAAATTTTATGTGGAAATTTACAGGTCGGGAGCAGGCTTGTTTCATGTGAACGGATTGAATTCCATTCCATATTCTTCAAGCAAGGGCTTGTATTTCAAGGTAAGGTGCTCACATCTGAGATCCTCTGGGGTACAAGAGGTGTTACAGCCTCTCTGTCTGGGAGTCAATGCAATGTGCAAAGTAGGTGGGAAATGCACATCTCACCTCATTATCAACCTGTCAGCACCTAACTGAACAGAGGCAGCCTTACTTGTACATTCACCTCCTGCACACACAAAGGTTCCTGATGGGCCTTTGATTACAACTCTGGCATACATGACTGCTGCTAAAGCTGTCAGGGCTTACACTGCTTGGAAAATAATTGTCCAGTCTCTGAGGATCTGGTTAGTGCTTAAGACAACAGTTTTTCTAGTTCATAACATGAAGCGTGACATTGAAGTACTGTGACTGCACCTCGCGATGCCAAATGCCACAGCTGACTTCCAAGCTATGTGTTTCTCTGGCTTTACTGGGGACTGTCACCCTAAAATTGTAAATATTGATGCGAAACTCATTTCCAGAGCTCCCTCCTGAAGAGAGACAATCATAGAATCCCAGCCTGGTTTGTGTTGAAGGGACCTTGAAGCTCCTCCAGCTCCAACCCCTGCCATGGGCAGGGACACCTTCCACTAGAGCAGCTTGCTCCAAGCCCCTGTGTCCAACCTGGCCTTGAGCACTGCCAGGGATGGGGCAGCCACAGCTTCTCTGGGCACCCTGTGCCAGCGCCTCAGCACCCTCACAGGGAAGAGCTTCTGCCTAATGTATAATAGTAATAATAATAATGATAATAATAATAATAATAATAATAATAACATTACTACTATACTTACTGCATCTCTCCAAACACTCTCTCCAAACGCTCTGGTCCCAGCACATTTTCACCAGTGAAGAAGCTGTTGTAAGAATCCTGTTTTGCGGCGTGCTTTCCCCATCCTCCTCTTGGGGAGGAATCCCTCTTCTTCCAGAGTCACTTGACAGGCAGCAATCTGCCAGTTTTGCATCTGAGTTGCCCTGGAGCTGTCTCTTCAACTGTGGAGATCTGATACATAGTTAAGTGCAAAGAAGTGGGGATGGATAGAAAACTGATTTCAAGTTTTTCTAAGCTCTGCAAGGCTATTTTTAACCTCCGCTTCCTTTACAGATGTTCTTATAAACAGAAACCAGCTTGTTAACAGTAACAAAATGGAAATTTCCTCTGTGCAAAACAAATGGAAGTGATATACATTTATGAATATAAAATACTCGGTGTAAAACTACTCTGTTTGCAAAAACAAATGTGCTGCTGTTATACAGGGAAAAACAATACATTACCGTCTTTAAGAAATATATAACGTTGACATTAATTGTAGTGCAATGAGGGTGTGCTTGAACCAAGAGAACTGAGGGGAAACAGGTGGATTGGGTTTTGTAACTGATGGAGCTACTCTGTGCGAGAATAATTTCTGGCCATGCTGTGACTGCGCTTCATCAACAGCACGGTAAATGATGGGGCTGTGCTAAAAGAGTCTACCCAGAAGTAGGGGTTTTTTTGTAGCTTCACAGAGGGCTGCAGCAGCTCTGCTCTGGAGCCAGGCCGGGAGAGCTGGGCTGGGGCAGCCTGGACAAGAGAAGGCTCCTTAAGGGGAGACCTCAGAGCAGCTCCAGTGCCTAAAGGGGCTGCAGGAAACCTGGAGAGGCGCTTTGGACAAGGGCCTGTAGGGACAGGCCAAGGGGAATGGCTTTAACCTGCCAGAGGGGAGACTGAGATGAGCTCTTAGGCAGAAGCTCTTCCCTGTGAGGGTGCTGAGGCGCTGGCCCAGGGTGCCCAGAGAAGCTGTGGCTGCCCCATCCCTGGCAGTGTTCAAGGCCAGGTTGGACACAGGGGCTTGGAGCAAGCTGCTCCAGTGGAAGGTGTCCCTGCCCGTGGCAGGGGTTGGAACTGGATGAGCTTTGAGGTCCCTTCCACCACAAACCAGTCTGGGATTCTGTGATTCTATGACCAGTGGCTGTGCTCACTCATTGCAATTATCACAGAGGAGCAAAACCAAGTTCTCAGGTACTTACTATCACGTTACCCAGGCACGGTCCCTTACTGCAGACAGAGATGAACTAAATGATGTGTAGCAGCAGAAGTGAACAAATAATACATATTTCTAAATTTTCCCAAGTTTTTGTATGTTTAACTAACGTACTTCTCTCAAACATATCTCTCTCTTTTATATACTGTTTGTTATTGTACAGCTTGCCCAGTACCATATAATCTATCAATCTCCCACTCACCGAATGAGGACTTGCTCTTGTCAAACAAGTCAGCAGTTATCAGTATCCCAAATGTAAGGGAATAATAATAGGTTGGTAAAGAGATGTTTATGAACTCAAATGTTTCTAGTGCAACATTTATGTTTCTTTTCATACAACTGAAAAATTACCATCCTGACGTTAAAACAACCCTTGCATTAAGGGAAGGAAGGGGATAATTTTTTGCTAATGGGTTGTTAACAGTTCATTTACATATCTTTGCCCAGCAATTCTATGCTTAAAAAATAATCATCACCCTTTTGAATGATGTGAGGCTCTTGTTACTTTGAGGTTCCAGCAGTTTGCCAGCCTCATGTGTGTGATTAGTTTAATTGGCGCTACAGCTTTAATGAGAGCTTCAGTGTCCGCTGTATGCACTCTATTCTTATGGACAAAGTAAACCACTGTGCTTCTTAACCAGCTGCAGCTCAAGTGCTTCCATTCTTACAAGTCTTCATACAGTGCCTGAGCAGAAGTAAGATATTCTGCCTTTCCTTAAAGCATCAACACTCCTTATTTTGGCTAAAATCTCTGCACCTCTCTGGGCTGTCTTTAGGAAATGCACATTCACATTGGTTTTGTTCAGGAACTGGTTTTCATGGATTTTCAACCACATTGCCTTGGCCTTTCAGGTAATCCCTGATTATTAATGGTACACGAAATAAATAGTATTCTTACTGTCTGGGATCAGTGCCTGCATAATGGATGGCAAGAACAGGATGCAATGCATCTTAACACGGGATAAGGATATTTCACCAAAGCCAGTGAAAGCTTGACATTGAAAACAACTCTGGGGGAACTGTCAAGATGACAATAGAAAAAGCATTAATGATTCATCAACGTGCCATTAGCCCTGAAAGTTAGACCTGACAATGCACTAAGTCCATAGATCATTTTTATGTTCTACAACAGACAAAAGTGAGTGGAAAAGGAAGCGTGTGACCTGCAGGCTACATTAAACCAGCATTAAGAAAGAGACCATTATCTAAAAGGTACAAATGATATTAATTCTGTCTACTCATGGGTATGACTCTGAGCATTTCTGATTTGTTTACATCTTGTCACCTGGTTAGCAATGCAGAACCGCTCTGCAGAAGCTTGGTAGCTCAAGCACAGCACTAACGAAGAGAATGAATTCCCCAGTCTGAACATTATCGTTTTTAAAGCAAATAGTGGGGGGTTTTGTACTCCAACTGCCTCTTTCCAGGGTGGTTGTGGCCACCTTTGAATTTGGGTTTCCCCTTATTAGAAATCTATGTCCTCTATATGCTGTATGAGAAATAAATATAAGCAATTGCAACACACGCATACAAAGGGAAATTGGCTCTTTTCTCCTTAAAAGCACAGTTCTTTGAAAGAGAAACTTTCAGGAAGGAAACTTGGTTATTTCGATTCAAAGGATGCTTTTACTCATCATGCAGAGGATGCTTTTACTCATCATGCAGATACCACATGTGTGTTTATCTGTGTTTCGACTGCATGCTCCAATTTTCGTGTGGACTCTGAGATCAGCTACTGTGAAAGTAAAGCTCTGTGATGGGCTTTTGTAATGTCAGAAACAAAGTACCATCATCAAAGCATAGCAGCATGTCGCCTTCATTTTGCATCTGAAGACCAAACTGTTTTGGGAGATTACATTTTACCTGCAGATATTTGTAATAGAGCATCCAAATGCTTCTCTGGTTGATGTGTTGACTGTAGCAAAACTCATATAGTGCTTAATGTTGTGTTCCTGCTCATTGCAGAGCCAGTGCTGACAGTCCGGGAGCCTCTTGAAATGAGAGATTTCATTTCTGGACTCAGTATTGGTTCGGGCAGAGGCTGCCCTGACAATAACCATTGTTTTGTATTGCATGCAGAGAAATGGGAAAGGACATCTGCTCATGGGGGAACTGCTCCCCGGGCCCATTCCATTTCCTTTTCCTTAATGTCTGTGCTCACCAGCACTCTCAATTTGTTTTGTTTTAATTTCAGCTGGCTGTATTACTCCATTGCACATTGATGCCTAAACATCTCTTTTTATTGATTGAAGACAGTAAAGCTGTCAGAATAATGCAGTAATAATATGATGAAACAACAATAGGTCTTCGCTTGGCTTGGCTGCGGAGCAGCCTAATCTTGGAGCACGCAGCAAGTCCTCGACTGGAATGCCCACTGTGGTGCTAGAGCTTGGCACAGAAATGCATGTTCACACAGCTGACAACATGGTCTGACGTTTAGAGTCATGAGAAAACTTCAACTAACATCAGTAGCAGCTGTGAGTGTTCACCCCCTAAGCAGACAGAAGGCATCTAATGGGAAACAAATAGGATAGAAAATAGGGAAGAAAATATCTAGGGCTGCTCTCAGATGTGTTGTGTAAAACTAGGGAAACTTCACAGAATTCATCTTGTGTAAGCCATCAAGGAAAAGAAACCTATTGGAAGTTTTGCTTTTGTTTAACCAGCATAGAAATTCGCAGTGGTTTTCTTCATTTTAATATGGTTTCCATCGCTGTGTATTCCAAACCAAATCTGTTTTGGTTTTTTAATCCCTAATTTTAAGGTTGAATATTTTCACCACTGTTTGTTATCCCAGTTCAATCCAATGATTGTAATACTTTTGTTTGAAAGGTGAATGGGTTTGAATTTGTAGTTGTTATAACCCAGAATGATGTTAACCCTTGGTAGACCACCACGTAGGCTGCTGGGGGAGCCTATATGAGAAACAGGGTTTTGAATCAGCTATGAGAGCCTTTGGGCAGCTCTGTCCCAGGCAGAGGAGAAGTTGGCAGCATGAATGGGAATAGAAGGGCCAAAGGAGGGTATTTTGGGGGTCACCTCCTGCCTGGCTGATACCTACATGGGATAAACTCAGGTGATGCTCAGTCTCCTTTTCTTGCATCACTAAAAAGCGATGCAAAATCTCACCTTTCCATTGAACAGAAATGTGCACAGAGTTGGCACTGCAACAGTTATAGAACTGGAAATGACCATATCACTGTATACCATTCTTATTACTTTAATTTTTTCTTGTCTTACACTATTTTGCTTGAATTATGTGTTCTCTGGCTGCTGAGGAGGGTTTACTTCAGAAGAAAGGAGCTGTTTTTACAGCTACCATGGGGCACCAGTACTTTGGTTTAAGTTCCTGCACTAAACAGCACTGAGGGACCAATGACCAGTTGTGCCAGTGGCATTAATGGTGCGTTTCATGTACCTCTGGTTCACATAACTGCTGCTTAAAATGCAATGTTTATAGCTGCATAGCCACATATCTGTGTGTATCAAATGCTGGGGATAAAAGCACTAATTTATGA
This sequence comes from Amazona ochrocephala, assembly GCA_039720435.1. Classification (NCBI taxonomy): domain Eukaryota; kingdom Metazoa; phylum Chordata; class Aves; order Psittaciformes; family Psittacidae; genus Amazona; species Amazona ochrocephala. The sequence goes on along the minus strand of CM077881.1, from coordinate 1,379,295 downwards.
CTAAAGGTCCAGATAATTATGGCTTTATTGTGTTAAATTATGGTGTTTGGTTTTTTTTCTCAGGGAAGGGAAGATAAACTGGGAGAAATGCAATGGAAAGATGCTGTGAGGTGTTTGGGCTCGATTAGGGCACCTACTTCCTTCCCTGGGGTTTTTCTTGGGTGTCTCTGTGGGGGCCACGCTCACCCTATGATTTGGAGCATAGAGAAAGGGAAGGGGATCCCTGAAAATGGCTAAATGAACACCCCCCGCCCCCAAACTCTAAATGGATAAATGAAGATCAGCCTGGCCAAGGAAGTATTTAAATGACCTTTTATTGACATGTGGCAAATAAAACGCAGGTCCCTGGGCACTCTGATTTACCTGTGAGTGACGCACAGCAGGCTTTCTGTTGGTGGCCCCTTCCAACAATAGGTAACAAGTGAATTATCCACCATTTGTTATAGATATATAACAAATATATCTTTTTAAAGGTTGGAGAGGAGCTTTGGACAAGGGCCTGGAGGGACAGGACGCTGGCACAGGGTGCCCAGAGAAGCTGTGGCTGCCCCATCCCTGGCAGTGTTCAAGGCCAGGTTGGACATGACTTGGAGCAAGCTGCTCTAGGGGAAGGTGTCCCTGCCTGTGGCAGGGGGTTGGAGCTGGAGGAGCTTTAAGGTCCCTTCCAGCCCAACCCAGTCTGGGATTCTGTAATTCTATGAAATATGCCTTATAGATGCAACCAGTGTTTTTCCCTACACCTTCAATAAGCATATTCGGGATATGTCTTTGTCATTTTACTTAGTGATAGAGAAAACAGGATAGAAAAGTGGTTTTTATTACTTTCTAGCTGCAATAATTATGTTAAAAGTTTGTAGTAGGATTGGGCATATAAAATTAACTGCCTTATTTATTGGAAAACAAAAATATTATATCAGGGTAAGTATAGTTCAATGGATACTTGAAAATTAAATGAGATCTACAATAGACCATGGCTTAGTTTACAGGGTTGTTTGAAGATAATTTCATGGTTTATTAACATTTAAAGTAACTGTAATTAAATGCATTTAACAAGACATAGAAAACAAATAACATTGGGGCTTTGGTGGTGTTGCTGCTCAGGTGAGCAAGTCTGGGAACCTTGAAACAAGCAGGGGGTATGGTGGAGATGGTGCTTTGTGCCTCATGAGTGCGTTTGTCCTATTTCTTAGCTACAGGTCTCTGCTCTTTTCTCTATCCAAACATTTCATTGTTATGCGAGAAATCAGCCATTCTCCAGTGTCTTCACTGAATAAAACAAAAGGGAAATGTTTATGTTTTCTTCTTACAGGATTAATGTGTTTGTTTCACAAGCATTACCTTAACCCAGTCACTGTCCTTTAACAAGGAAAGATGAGAGCAACGTCTCTCTGTCAATGGATTTTAACTGGATTATGTATGAGCTGTTTGCAATCCTGAGCCCCTAAGAGTAATAACTCACCCAGACAAATTAACATGAAACCTCCCTTGATATCCCCTAAATCGTAAAATCCTTTGGTCAACAACATCCCCATATAATTTGCATTGTCTTTAGCAAGGGTTTGTTAGGATTACAGGTTTATCATGAGGCACAATCTGCTGCCACCCTTGGAGGATTGTTAATTCCCAGATTAAATGGTTGTTCCCTTTTGCAGAGATCTTTTACTGAGTACTTTGTGTAGCAAAACCTGGTCAGAAGTGAAAACGAAGGTTATACCATGAGATGCGTCATATGGGAAGCTCCCCGATCCCCACCCTCCTTGGCTTGACCTTGGCGAGTAACGACTTAAACCTTCCAGCAGCAAAAACTGTGGAGTTGCATTTTCTCCTGGAGCTCTAATTACTGCGGGTTAGGAATACTGTGGGATTCAGCAGCCCTGTGCAGATGTGATACACAGCAAAGTATCGCAGCAGCACAGGAGCTGGGCTGGATTAAACTGTCCAACGGGGCTCGTTGTGCTGCGACTCCACACAGTGCTCAGAGCAGAAGCAGATGGGTTTTCTCCCCTTTTTTCTTCAGAGAGACTTTATCAGAGCAGCGCACAGAGGAGTAGCAGATCCTTTATGCATGGGGAAAACAACACAATGTGATCTTAATAAACCATTTGAAGCTCCTAAAGGATCTTTGTGCTGGGAGCCGAGCTGGCTGTAAATAATTGAAGCATTAATGATAATTTACACCCTGTAGAGGATTACACCCTCATGGAGCCATTTACCTTGAGAAAAATGACAAATCTTCCAAGGACTGCTGGTTCCTTGAGGGAAGATTTGAAGCGGAGACTGCTCTTGGCTTCAGCCTTTCTGCTATCAATTCCAGCGCATACACAGGCATTTGCTCTGATTATTATTATATCCCTGCCCTTTCTTGCCCTTGAAGTATTGGCATTGTGGCTCTGAAGACAGATTCAATTAACACATTGGCGAGTTGCTGACCTTTCCGAGATTGTTATTCTAGCCTTGATTTGCTTTAGGGGAGAAATATTTCTTTCTTGTATAAATATGAAATAAGAAATAAATAACAAACAATTGACTTGTAGCTTGAAAGCAAAGGAAAAAGGCGAAAGGAAAGCAAGAGAGAGGAAGAAAGGAAGAAGTGACCTGGTCAAGCACCGGCACTGGCTTGACTCTGTGTTGGGATCACTCACTGCACAAGTTGCCATCCATCACAATTAAAGAGTAGGTGGAGGATCTCTGGAGTACTTTTTCCATGGAATCAGGTAACTTAGCTTACTGTTTCTCACATTTTTGCTAACTTTGTGATTAATTTTCTGCAGACCAGGGAGGAAATTTCCTTCTTGGTGCTTTTTCACACATTGCAGACCACTGCCTCACGCCATCACATGTAATTGCTAGGCTGGCGATGCGGGATGGATGGGCTGAGAGCTCCCCCAGGCAGGGCCAGGACCAGGATGCTGTGTAAAAAATGCATCTAGGCAACAACTGTCTTCATTTATATTCATGCTGCAAAGCATGTTTTATGCTTCAAAACAGCTTCCTTCCCTTCTCCTCACCCCTTCCCATGCACATTTGTGGGAAAAGCTCAAGCACTGCTTTGTTTTTCTTCAATAATGATATAATTATTAATATTAATTGCAGAGAAATTGTGAGATTGTCCTGCTCAGCATGTAAAAACTTATAATTATTGTTATTTAAATAAGTGTTATTTATAATTATCATAATCATTATAATAATTTCCATGCTATTATGTTTCAAGTATTAACTTGAAGCCTTTTTAAATAGTCATCCCGAATCCATTACTTCTTATCTGACTGCCAGGTTATTCTACCAAGTGTCATCAGCAGGACCATCTTGTTGCTTGTTTGTATTCTTTCTGCTAAAGTTGCTGTAATTTTTGTGGTCAGATTTATCTTCTTCTTTCTTTCAGTGCTTTGGGTTTGTGTTGGTCAGATGGGTGTTATCCAACCTGCATTTTACGGAATGAGCTTTCAGGGGGAAAGCTGAGTTGCACAGGCAGTAAGGATTCATCTCTTGCAGGGAAGCTCAAGATGAATGGCCAGGGCAAACCAAGGTGGGGAGTTTGTATGGATGGATAGCCCAGATTATGTTTTTTGTGCAAATTTGTATGATGCTTCTTCATTTAAGTTTATCTATGCCCAGTTGATCTGATGTTGTACAGCTGGACAAAAGGGGATGGCACCAGCTCCCATCTCCTAGTTTTCTTATAGTATGAGAGAATATCACAAGATTTTGGGGTTAAAAGAGACCTTAGCGCTCATCCAGTTCCAACCCCCTGCAATGAGCAGCGACACCTTCCACTAGAGCAGCTTGCTCCAAGCCCCATCCAACCTGGCCTGGGACACTGCCAGGGATAGGCCAGTCACAGCTTCTCTGGGCACCCTGTGCCAGCGCCTCAGCACCCTCACAAGGAAGAGCTTCTGCCTTGTATCTAGCCTGAACTTCTCTTGTTTCACTTTGAACCCGTTACCCCTTGTCCTATCACTACAGTCCCTAATGAAGAGTCCCTCTCCAGCATCCTTGTAGCCCCCTTCAGACACTGGAAGCTGCTCTGAGGTCTTCACGCAGCTTCTCTTCTCCAGGCTGAACATCCCCAGTGTTCTCAGGCTGTCTTCATATGGGAGGTGCTCCAGCCCCTGATCATCCACCATGGGCACATGTGAGCAAAAGATTTTTATTCCTCTTCTTTGCCTATTTAAGTCCCATGAATTCCCTTCTTCCCATTTCTTGTCTCACCTTCTCTGTCTCTTTTCCTATCGACTTTTTAAAAGTAACAGAACACCATCCTCAGTTACACAAACTCTAGCAATTCCCTTGCTCAGAGCCAGGCTTAACGATTGATCTACCCTTCTCATATCTAGATGGTGGCTTGGAAAAGAGGGGTGAAATCTTCCTTCCAGCTGGAAACACGAGAGAGTTTCAGATTATAAATGTCCATAATTTTGCAAAAACCTAAGACCAAAAGATTTCTCTCTTGACATCGTGGTGGATGAAGGAAAAGGTCAATTTTACCATTAATTCATGAAACCCTTCTTTGCAGATTGTAAGATCTTATTATATCACATAACTGTAACCTTAGGTTACCCCGTAAAAGCAGAAAAGTCTCTGCTGGAACAACAGACAGAATTAGGTGTTCAAGAGCTGTTTTCTGTACCATTATGCTACGCACTTGCACTGAGGCTCTTCTTTCCAAACAGTATTATAAAGTGCATCATTATTACATGTGAAGTACATTAAATGCCCTTCCATTTTCTAATTTATTTGATTTTGGATGAAGTGCTGTTTATACTTCAATAAGTCTCCAGGGAACCAAACACCACCATCCCACGAGGTCCGTGGTGCTGCTAATTCAGTGATGGGACACCAAGCGGGTGGAGGGGAAATGTTAGGAGCCCTCCACCATCCTCTGCTGTGTCCTGGCTTGGAGGAACGTGTCCCTCTGAGCCTCACAAATAGAGCCTGGTCCACTAGATGGTACCCCGAGGTTTAGCAGATGCCAGTATTCCTGCAGCACTAGTGACCTGACTCAGAAACTGTGCATTGACTTGTCACTTGACCAGAGGTTTGGGGCACTACCACTGCTAAAAAGCAGAGGGACAGTTATGGCATTTATACCAGTTATAATACCAGATGGTCTTTCACCTATTGATCACCTTGGTTATTTAACTTGATATAGACAGACGTGGTTTATAAAAGAGATTAAGTTCTGTTCAGACAGACACTGCAGACTTTTCTGCAGAACTTATTAAAGCAGAGATTAAAAGCGGTGTGCTGATTCGTTACTGGCTTTTGAGAGTTTCTTTCTATGCCATTCACCTCTGGCATTAAGCAGTCCACTGAACACATAGCTTGTGCATGAATCCTTCTTTTCCCAGTCTTGGGACTCATACTAACATTATTCATGCTGCATTAAACCACTGAAAAGGTAAACAGAAAGGCTGAGTTTCTGCCAGCAAGTCACAATAAGCTGAGCATTGCTAAAATATTTAATCATGCTAAAGTGGGATGCTGGGCCCTCCCACATGGCTTTGTGTTGCCATTGCAAAAATACAGTTTTTAAAGGTCAGTCTCTGATTTCCATATTCTTCTGCTGGGTTTATTTTCCCCTGAGAATTCAGCCCCTTTTATTAGTCTGTTATCTAATGTTTCCCTACTGGGACTCCTGACCTTTCTTTAATTTCTTTATCCCTGTAAACGAGCTGTCCTTACTGCATGTTACTTCCATACACACACTCTCATGTACCCATTTCTGGTCATCCAAACATGACAGTGGGAATGAAGCGGCAGCAGGGTGGCAGGAGTAGGCGTGCTGCTTACCCAAGGGTATTGGCACTGCACTGACATCTATCAGACTGCTCCACGTTTAGAAGTGTCTAACTTCAGGTTTGTGTTTCTCTACTGAATTCATGGAGTTTATCTCTTCCAGGTTACAAACGAGACAGAATCCAAAGGAGATTCAATCACGTTGTCTCGGTTTTGTTCTCTGCTTTACCATCTGTAACTGATATCAGCTGGGTGGGAGCTGGTAAAAATCCAGCTCTGTTCCTGGCATGTCTCACACGGGGATATGATTAAAAGCCTTGATCTTACACAAGTTGCAAGTCAGTCTTCCGTAAATAGCAATGCTAGGGCTCTGCAGTGGGAACAAATAGCCACAAACCATTGTGGCATTGGAAATCATTCTGAATTAAAAGCACCTTTGTTATTTTCTATGAAGTGTTAAAGTCAAAGGCATGTTTAGAAACCTAAATGCATGCACAAATGATGTCATTTGGGGTCATTGCACACAGCTGCCTTTCCTGGTTTTCTCTTTAGTGGAGTGGATGGTATCATCATTTTTTGCTGTTCATCCTTCAACATATCATCTTATTACTTAAGTTTTTGGACAATGATTTCATCCCCAGCAAGTATCATATTGGACAAAGGTATTTTGATATTCTTTCCTTCATTTGGCTCTATTTTCTGTTGTTAAAGCAGTATTGAAATTCCTTTTCCTGAGCCTATGGTCTCATATAAATGCATCTGAATTGTACAGCTTCCATGACAGGATGTGACAACCCTTGGTCAGCACTGTCAAGCTGCCTGCTTGATGCTCTACACAACATTGGTTTGGAATGCCTTCATTGGGATGTCAAGTCAAAAGCTGATGTGAAACTGGATAGAAGGATTTTACTTTAAGTTCACCATTTCCAATTCAACCCAACAAAGTGATGACAGCGTAGTTGCCATCTATTTAACCTGAACAGCACATGAGAAGCCAAAAATCCAATCTGGAGAAGTGAGTGTTGCCCCTGAATGACCTCTAGTTTAGTTATCCATGAGAAGAAAGTCCTATTTACAGCAGATGCTGCTTAGGAGATCAAGGAATCACAGTTCCCAAAGTACCTACACCTTAGAAGCATTACCGTAGCACAACTGTTTCTTCTATCACACCTCAACAGTAAAACCCTTCTGTGTGTAAGCTGGATCCTCGAAGGCTTCTGAAAGCTGATTCCACTCCAAACTGCACAAATAGACCTGAATGCAGAAGTACCCTTGTGACTTTTGCTCCTGGTAGGTTTGCGCTGCCAGTCTTAGGCAGCTGGAAATAAGAACCCTTTTTCATTATTAAGTATATGGGTTTGCTCTAGGACCAGATAGATAGATGTTTGTCAGAGGGCTCTGATGTCTCTATACCAAAGCAGGGCATTCTTCCTTTTTAAAGCACAAACCTCAGTGTTTAGGAAATCACCAGCTCACTTTTTGTTTCCTTTCAGAAATCCTCATAGAACCCCTTTTGTCCTGACCATTCCAATCTCCTGGTTTTCAGGCATCAGTATCTTTTCTCTTTCACCCATTTTCAGATGCTTGTTTATGGCTGAGCAGGGAGCTTGTGCTTGAGCTTTGACCCTGGTCTCCTCTAATTCCTCACTGTTTCAGGCTCTGCAAGTGTCAGTAATTGCCATCCTAAGGAAGCCGTGGACAGCTGAGAAGATCTCCATTTAATCCATTTCTGGAAGGTAAAGAGGTGCTGTTTTCTTCTACCTTATATGAAGAACTCAAGAAGAGTCGATTTGCTTTGAGAGGTTTGGCTGGGGAAGGTTACCTGGGGGCCTGGGGCACAGCAAGGAGTACTTTAACACCGGTTTTCCTCATCATTTATCACCTGCAGTGTATTCTTATAACAATATAACAGGAGATGATCTCATTTTCTTCTCTTTATTTTTCTTCCCATCTTCCCACAGAAATTAGGGAATTGTTCACATCTGTCTCCTTGGGATTTCAGTGGATCTCTAAAGTAGTGAATTAGCTATTGACAGAAATTAGAGACAAAAATAACGTATTTGTGGATCATAGAACCCATTCTCTAGAAAACAGACAATAAATCATGTTTAAGTAATTTTCTATTTCTCAGATGTAAAAGACTGTAAGGTTTTAAGATGTCATAGGTTTTAAGATGACCCTTCTCAGGTGCAAATGACACTGCAGCACTTCCACAAATGTTCTGTGCCTTCTGATGGATGAACAAGAGCAGAAAGGAAAATGAGAAGTTAGACAATCTAACACCAGCAGTGTCAATTTTCTACACTTGTGTCATTTACTTGCAAGAAAGTTAATATATTTCTTCTATAGCTTTGTGGCTGCTTCTTCTCTCAAAGCTCTATAGATTGTAATATTCTGCTTAGTGAACTGAAATATCTGTCAATATGAAAGCATCTCCTCATAAAGGCATTGGGAACCTCAGGGATCGGTGTTGGGACCAGTCTTGTTCAACATCTTTGTGGGTGACATGGACAGTGGGATTGAGTGCGCCCTCAGCAAGTTTGCCGATGACACCAAGCTGTGTGGTTCGGTTGATACATGGGAGGGAAGGAATGACATCCAGAGGGACCTTGACACGCTTGTGAGTTGGGCTGATGCCAACCTGATGAAGTTTAACCATGCCAAGTGCAAGGTCCTCCACCTGGGTCGGAGCAATGCCAGGCACAGCTCCAGGTTGGGCAGAGAAGAGATTCAGAGCAGCCCAAGGAGAAGGACTTGGGGGTGTTGGTCGAGGAGAAAATGAACATGAGCCGGCTGCAGTGTGCGCTTGCAGCCCAGAAACCAACCGTATCCTGGGCTGCATCAAAAGGAGCGTGACCAGCAGGTCGAGGGAGGTGATCCTGCCCCTCTACTCTGCTGTGAGACCTCACTTGGAGCATTGTGTGCAGTTCTGGTGTCCTCAACATAAAAAGGACATGGAACTGTTGGAACAAGTGCAGAGGAGGCCACGAGGATGATCAGGGGACTGGAGCACCTCTCGTATGAAGATAGGATGAGAAAGTTGGGGCTGATCAGCCTGGAGAAGAGAAGGCTGTGTGGAGACCTCAGAGCAGCCTTCCAATACCTGAAGGGGGCCTATAGGGATGCTGGGGAGGGACTCTTCATTAGGGACTGTGGTGATAGGACAAGGGGTAACGGGTTCAAACTGAAACAGGGGAAGTTTAGATTGGATCTGAGGAAGAAATTCTTTACTGTAAGGGTGGTGAGGCCCTGGAATGGGTTGCCCAGGGAAGTTGTGAATGTTCCATCCCTGGAGGTGTTCAAGGGGGGCTTGGACAGAGCCTTGGGTGGCATGGTTTAGTGTGAGGTGTCCCTGCCCATGGCAGGGGGGTTGGAACTGGATGAGCTTAAGGTCCTTTCCAACCCTAACTATTCTATGATTCTATGATTCTGTAACCACTATGGAACATTGTTATGTACACTTGTATTACCTAGGGAATCATTGTGACTTTGAAGAGCAGACATTTGTTAGAGTGGAAAACAAAACTAAATTTAAAATACACTTGTTGATTTACTTCAGTGAGATATTTCATCCTCTAACAAACTCATATGCATGGGGGGAAGAAGCAGTCCTGTGATGAGAAACAAAGAAAACACTTTGCCAGTGCCTGGGCTCACCTCCTTGAGCTGTTTCCCTGCCTGTGAGATTGAAGCCTTATCTCCTCTCTGCATGTTATTTCTGCTTCCTTGGATCCATCCTGCTTCCCTCCTCTGCAAAACAGGCTTTGGGTCTTGTAAGAGCAAACAAAGCATTTTTTGTGCTCTTTGGAGACCTTTATGTTTCGTAACTTTGCAAAAATAAACCTTCTATCTTAGTAAAATGACATGCAGACTGTTGTACCCAGGTCAAAGGAGAAGGAACTGGCTAACATATAGCGAGCATGTCACCTCCCCAGCCCCACTCTCATCCCAACATGGATCAGGAGGAGGCTGAGGGAGGAAGAGCAGCCCAGGTTAAATGAGAAAACACAAGGAGATGCCTTGTAATTGACTTCTAAAGGTCAGTTTCTTGCTAGAACACTGATGTCAAACATAACCACCTCCTCTGGGACACCTACGGGACCAGGTCCATCCATTCCTTGCAAGCTGTGACTCTGAACCAGCTTCATCTCCAGCCAAGTCATCAGGCAAAGAGCAGCCAATGCTGGAGCCCTCTCTGTGCAAGGTGAGCCTCAGGAGCAACTGTGCTGTTGTCGCCTCCATCACAGCCTCAAAGAGGATGAAACCTTAGGAGAAACTTACAAATGATGTGGATAGAAAAGCGAGCTCATTGGGGAAAAGTTTGGTGGGAGTCAGGGCACAGTGACATTCATCCCAGTAGAAACTGGGTTACTGCTTGTGTTTCGATTCAGCTGCCTGTGATAACACAGCACACGCTATTTCCAGCCTCTTTTTATTCCTGTTCGTACATTTCCCAGGTTTTGGGCCGTTGACTTTATTCATGAGTTTAACAACAGCCAGTATTGTGTGCACTGTAAATATTAGAACTGTACTGAGCAGATAGCTATGGCGTGTGGCTGCTGATATAATACAAATATGCTTATTACTGTTAGAATTTCAGCAAGGGAAAAACCCAGACAATATCATTGTGAGAAATGGGCTTTTTTTCCCCCCATCTTATTTACAGAGCTCACGGTTCGCTGGTAAAGACTGTTAGGGCTGAAATTGCAGAAGGAACTCAACCTCAGCTATATTTGAAGACATTCCCCAAATGAAGCAGGGCACACTCGTAATGACAGCAATAATAAGTTCACTGCAAGGCATCCTCTGGAAAACTTGACAGCACTACAGAAATTACGTGTGGGCAATGCTGGCACTCACATCTGATTTAATATCAGCACTCTGTACTTTATGTCATATTTGAACAAAGGGTTGTAGATACAGGCGGGTGTCTGTATGTCCAACTGAAGGGCTCAGGGGAGAGCTGCTGGGCAGAGCGTCTATAAGAGCAAGCAGGGACAGGCCAAGGGGAATGGCTTTAACCTGCCAGAGGGGAGACTGAGATGAGCTCTTAGGCAGAAGCTCTTCCTGTGAGGGTGCTGAGGCGCTGGCACAGGGTGCCCAGAGAAGCTGTGGCTGCCCCATCCCTGGCAGTGTTCAAGGCCAGGTTGGACACAGGGGCTTGGAGCAAGCTGCTCTAGTGGAAGGTGTCCCTGCCCGTGGCAGGGGTTGGAGCTGGATGCGCTTTAAGGTCCCTTCCAATCCAAACAGGTCTGGGATTCTGTGATTCTAAACCTCTGGGCATTGCATGGGGGAGCAGTGCCTGTGCATGAGCTGGGGGTCCTGTGCCTGAGGGGCTTTGGCTGCTGGAAAATACCCGAGCCAGGAGCTCCCACTCTGAACTGCTGTCCGACACCGGTCCTGGCTGCAGCTGTGGCCAAGCAATTCCACTGACCACTGCCTCAGTTTCTCCCTCTGTGAAGCAGAAAGTATTGTACCTGCATGGTCCAGCAGCTCAGCTCAGGGATGTATTGAGAACCAGCTGAAACCTCAGAGCAGTGTTTTGATTGGGAAGCTCCGGCAATAAGGTCTGGTCTGTCTGTGGAGTGGCAGTTGTTGTAAATATATGGTCTTTTTTAAGGTAAACTTGAACCCCCCCCCCATATATCTTAATGCACTGGGAATTAATTTCATTTTATTATATATAATGCTGTAGAAGCACTTGCAGCAGTACATTAACAGACTATTAAAGCACTTTAAGTGGACATAGCTAACTTCTCAGGTTGGTGACCTGAAGTGCTTTCATTTTTAACATGGCTTAAACCACTGAAATGTGCTTGAAACGAGGACATTGATTAGCCCTTCGCTTTCACAGTAAGTTACTTAACAACAGCCATCTAATCATGGAAGGAGACAGAAATAGCCAGTAAGAATCCAAAGGCAGCTGAAATAGCGTTCACAAACAGGATATAGGCTACAGGCTACAAAACCCCAGGCAAATCCTAATGCATCATTTTTCCTGGTGGACTGAGAGTACCTGGAAGCACCCTTACCTGATGTTCTCCATAGATGGTGATTTAAATTCCTCATCTGCCATCAGCACTGTAAGTGGGATGAAGCCTTTAGTTGTGCTACAGGCACCCGGAGCAGAAGCTGCTCTGCCCTGTGAACAGGATCTGGGCAGGAGGAATAAGCAGGAGTGGGAGATGGAGCATTTTGTGGTGGTGCTGGGCTTTCGCGATACCTGACATGTAAGAGCAAAGCTGGGCTCCTAACTTACTGTGTTTGCTCTTTCAAGGTTCTCCAGGAGCCCCAATAAGTCCTTCTGCTGAGGAGTGACTCTAATATGTGGAGGACATGGAAGAGGAGGTAAGCAAGGCCAATGGGTACTAGTATTTTTACCAGGATCACTGCAGTTCCATACAGTTTAGGCTGTGTCTATTTCCTTGGTATGAGTGGCCTGCAGAAAATAGAAAATATATGGGAAAATGCCAGGAAATGAAGAGTTGTTACATATTTAAAGCCATTTGAATCTTCCGTGCACAGGAGGAGGCAGCAGCCCTTTAAAAACCTGATGGTCTTTTTCAGATAATGCTATCAGCTGCTCTCTTCATTTAAAATAAAGGTGAGAATATAATTCAGTGTGCAAGAAACTATGCACCCGCGTCCCATTTGTTCACATGCACCCACGAGAAACATGGACAGACGGAGTACCTCTGTCTGCAGGCACGTACTCCAGAGCCTTGCAGGACTCCTGTGTGCTTTGTGCAGGACTGTGTGTGTACATGAATTTATGCCTGCAAGCTCCTAAGGCTGAGATGGAAATGTTGAATCCGCTGTCCCGGTATATAATTTGCATGGTGATGGGAGAGGTGAAGTGGATCATCTCAAGAGGGAGATGACGGTGTCCAGCGAGGGGGATGCCCCGGCAGTCTGCATGAATCTGGCCCCTGCATCAGTTCATGGTGTATGACCTGCCTTGCGTAGAGCGATGCGCTTGCAGCCATTAGTTGTTACTATTATCTCTCAGTTTCTATTCAATGCAGATTATTGAGTTTAATCAGTGAAATGAGTTTGCTAATGAACTTGTTAATAAGCTTGCTACAGCTAATGCTGTGGGGATTTTCTGTTCATTTCTTTTGGTTATTGTTGTTTCCGTATATATGTGTGAAGCTGCTGCAGCTGCTTGGCAGCTCGGTTTTTGCTTCAGGCACATGATGAGAATAAGTTCAGTTACAATTGCTTTGATGTAAAGAATGGTTAATAGAAATTTTAGTAGCAATATCAGCTTAAGAGAGTTTGAGCTCATGACCTTTGCATTGCAGTGAAGCCAGATTAGCTGCCAGACTGGCAGACTTTCATCCCCATATGTGAGATGTTCAGTTACTGGCACTGAGAGAACAGCTTTGGAAGAGTTTGTTCCAACTCATTTATGTGCAGTTCCGTGTGACCATTGGATAAATACAGCGTTACAGAGCATGTTCCCGAGCATTAGTCACAAACAAGTTGTATGTATCATAGAATCATAGAATCCCGGACTGGTTTGGGTTGGAAGGGACCTTAAAGCTCCTCCAGTTCCAATCCCTGCCACGGGCAAGGACACCTTCCATAGAGCAGGTTAGGCCAAGCTCCTTCCAACCTAGCCTTGAACACTGCCAGGGATGGGGCAGCCACAGCTTCTCTGGGTACCCTGTGCCAGCACCTCAGCACCCTCACAGGGAATAATATACATAGATAAAGACACAGAAGTATTACATGCAGTTATCCGTGAACTATTTGGGAAGCACAGACCAGATTTAGGGCATTCCCTGTGTTTTGAAGGGAGCCCTGTCCTTGGCAGCACAGGGGAGAGCAGGACATCACAGGTTTCAGTCCCCGGGATACTTTGGGCCAGCCTCATCATTTACTTCTCATACCAAGCAACACCTCAGGCTGGTACTTTCATGGTGCAAGGTCCCAGTGTTGGTGAAGTTCACATCTTGGTTTGCACAGGGCTTGCCTTTGCAAATATCAGCCAAGATTCCTGCAGGTCACTGAGCATTCACATGGGGCTCTCAGCCAACCTGCTCCTGGAACACCAGTCCTTGCTCAGGTCCATCCTGCCTGTGATTCCACAGCGTGTTCCTGGTGCCACCAGATAATACCAGAGCACAAATTCCTTGTCCAAGGAATGCTGCTGCAGTCTGCTGACATGGCTTGTTCCCCCTGGGATCTTCCAGCTGAACAATACAGTACAGCAATGAAGTGGGGAGATGAGGTTCCTCTGGCTGCACTCTGTGTCATGGTGACAGCGGCAGTGGGTTTTGGCCTTGACACCCTAGCAATTGTCTATCAAAGCACTGGAAAATAGGAAGCTGACTCCAAAAGCCTCTGTGCTATTAGTACAGCCCCCCCAGCTACCCACAGAGAGGGCAAGGCTGTCAGCCAGCTCTGCACTAAACCCCCCTATCAGGGTGCTGCACAGAACAACTTTCCCTCATTCTCAGTAAGTATTGTGAACACCCTTTGCTTGGCAGAGACACGAAATTCACTTGTGAGAAGGAGAATTGTCACTGTAGATGTAGTAAATAGAGTTTTATGCTCTCCGTATGCTCCATGAGTATACACAAAGATTACTTGAGTGTTTCAGCAGTGAAAAAGGAGTTTTGCACACCATGGTCAAAATGGAAATGGGCTGGGAACTGCTCTCAAAACAGGTTGGATGGCTGGAAGAAAAGCATCTGTAAAGGGAGAACAGGGAAAGGCTGGGATGGAGTGCAGGGCAAGGCTGAGGCTGGTCTCAACTGGTGTTAGATGTGCCCGATCCTTTGTTAAATCCCACCTCTGCCAGGAATGGCTCTGTACTTGGTCCTGTTCTGGCACTAGAGGATCCAAAGAGATCAGTCCCTGGTTACTATCCCTATCATCACGTACAATGCACCTGCAAATAGTATGAGAAGAGGCAATAGCACTTAGTTGTGCATGTGACATAGGCATGAGGTAAACAAATTATAGCTCTGAAATTCATTTCATCATTTGAGATGGAAATGACCCATTTTGGCCAGACCCTCCTCCTTGTTCCATGCACCTCCTGACCCGGTCAGGCACCTCACCCCACCCCAGGGCCCAGGGGCTCGCTCTGCTTCTGATGCCACTTGCATTAACCCGATGGGTAGATGTCCTGACAGCTGCCACCATGGGTTTACTCATTTCCAGGAGGTTTCAGCTTCTTGTCCCTTTCTAGAAGCGTATTAAAACAGGGTCAGTGTACGACAGGACACAGCCCTCACGCAAAGGGATTGCCTTGTGAAATGTTCCTGGAGCAAGGGCAAGAGCATGTTCATAAGCAAGTCTAAAAGCAGAGGCTGAAAATTGTCTCTCACTGAGGTCAGAGCTGTGCAATGAACTGATTTTCACTTTGTTCTGTGGGAAAAGTAACTGCACCTCACCCTTAATGTGCCATGTAAGCTGTTAAGTGCTTCCCACTCTATTATCATTGTAATCAGTGCGTTTTGCACAAGAAAGGGATACTCTTTAGGGTGATTATAGGGTTTTACTCTTTAGGATGAATACAGGGTGGGGTTTTTTAACCTCACAGATCTAAAAAAGAAAGTATTTTATCATAAATGTATAGGTGCCCTTTAGAAATGGATGAACTGAGGATTTAATTCCCATTCTGCCAGTGGATCAGTAATGGACAATGTCTAACCAACACAAGCCAGCAATGTATGTGCTGTGCCATAGGTTAGGGTCGGGTTTGGTTGAATGCAATGCCAAAGGTCGTAGACAACAGCTTCTGGGGCCAAATCAGCCTTGGGAATTGCACGAATATTCCCACCACTGCTGGTTCATGGTCTGCAGTCTGAAGAGACAAGCTGGTTCCTGGCCAGCACCATGAGTACATCTGGGTTGAGGGCTCAAATGGAGCAGAGATTGCTTTGGAAATGCTGTGGGAGAGCCTAAAACACAGCTTCACATTGTGCTTGTTCACCTTCAGCTGTCCCAAGGGCCTTGCAGGACTTGCTCTGGGCTCTTTATTGCACGCTGGACAGCTGTCCTTATTTATGGCACCCTTTTTAACATCATGAGGCTTCACCCTCACATATTATAAAGCTCACATTAAAATGCCTTCACCTGAGCTTTCACATGGTGTGAGCAAATGGTGAGAGATGAGCAATGACAACATACTGCGTTCTGCACCACAGTCAATGACAAGCTGGAGTGTATCCTGACAGGTTTTATCTCCCGCTGTATGAATAACATTTTGAAGACCATCCTTTAATGTTGTTTTACACTAGGTTAGATAAGATTACTATCTACAGAAACATTAAAAATTGTCAATGTCTACATGCTCGTGATGGCCCTGACACAGCAGGAAAATAAATCCTGCTCATGGTGGTACAGTTTGAGATAACCTGCCTTCGATGTGACAACGGGCTTCAAGTCTGAGCCTGTGGTTCCACTTGTCTCTTTCTCCTGCTTTCACTGCTGAGAAGGAAGCACAGACACAGCAGTTCAAAGACCTCGTCAGATTTAGGCTAATTAGAGGTGAAGGAATAGGTGCTGTAGGTTGTGAGGTTGTAAACTAGTGTATTCTTGGAGAACACCTTGCTCAGCACCTCGTTTGTGTTCTCTGGGCTTCAGCGTGAGCAGTGCGGATGTTGAAGGTGGCATCATGGCAAAAAAGTGTCCCTGGAAAGAGGCAGTTTCTAATGCACACAAGGTTTTAAAGGCGAAAAGTGAATCATAGGATCCCAGCCTGGTTTGTGTTGGAAGGGACCTCAAAGCTCCTCCAGCTCCAACCCCTGCCACAGGCAGGGACACCTTCCACTAGAGCAGCTTGCTCCAAGCCCCTGTGTCCAACCTGGCCTTGAACACTGCCAGCGATGGGGCAGCCACAGCTTCTCTGGGCATGCTGGGCCAGCGCCTCAGCACCCTCACAGGGAAGAGCTTCTGCCTAAGAGCTCATCTCAGTCTCCCCTCTGGCAGATTAAAGCCATTCCCCTTGTCCTGTCCCTCCAGGCCCTTGTCCAAAGCCCCTCTCCTGCTTTCTTGTAGCCTCTTCAGGACCTACAAGCATTCCCACCAGCATTCCCATGGGCAGATATTAGATTGCCCTCCTAGAGCTGAAACGTGTTCAACTTCATGACACATCCATGCAGGTGAACCCTGTGCTGTGCACTGAGCTCTGCCTCTGCTCCATAGTACTGTGTTGGTTACTGTGAGTTGATGAGGCTGAAGAATAGGATGCCCTCATCATGTGCCTTTTCCCAGGATGTTGAAAATCCCACTGAGCAGCTGCAGGTCCATGATGAGTGTACTTGGAGTGTGATATCCATGGCAATAGTCATGGGAATGGGGAGCTTACCTCTGCCAAGCAGCAAGGCAGTTGCTGATAGCAGGAGGCAGTGCTGGGATATGAACACCCGTCATCATAAGAAGGGTTTATACATATCACACTGCTCTGCTGCTTTAAGTGAATGGCTTTAGTTTATGGATACAGGAAAATTGGACACGTTTATGAAAGAAATAAAAAGGCTGCGGGACAAAAGACTTTTCACCTTGCAAGAAAGGGATGAATCTTACAGGAGAAGAGATGGACTGGGAGCTTATTTCTGAAGGTGAAGAGGGTTTTCCTTTTCCTTTTGTTTCTCCCCCATTCATTTCAATGTGAATTGCAGGGAATAATAATCTACTTGTTTTGTCTGTGTGATAATTGCATTGATAATTTAGTATGATTTAAATAATCAAATTCAGAGTGTTTTGTATGTGAGTCTGAGAAGGAGTTTTCTTTACTCTCCAAAGATGCATATTCATAATGCCATTATAGATACAGCTAAAGAAATTACAGTAGCATTGTCTGCTCCAAACAAGTCAGCCATTGCCTGCTGTTTTTAAAGAAGATGAAACAGTCAAAACACAAGATGATTGATTTGTACTTTCAAAGTTCACCTCTTCTCACTTTGGTAATGGATTTCTTTATCTACTGACAGCTATCCCTGTCGTTTAACATCTGCCCACGGCAACCTATACTCAGGTTTAAGTGCTGTGTCAAGCAAATTCATGCCTCGATCTTTTTCTGCCATCTCTAACTCATGTTTTGTTCTCTCTGCCGCAGCAGAACAGGTCCTTGGTGTGCTACCATGTATCTTGTGCCTTGATGGGTGTGCGGTGAGCTGTCCTGAATGCCAGGCTCAGGATGCAGCCAGGGGCTGCTTCTGCTTCCCAGGATATGAGCCATGGCGCATCCTCACTGCCACATTCCTGCCTGGGTTTGTGTTCTATTTATTGGCACTGCTGGGCTTCATATGGCAAGTGCAGGAACTCCATTTTGTGTGCCACTGTTTGCTTTCTCAGCATAGTATAGCCCTGTTTTCCAGATTACTGTATGTGTGTTTGGAGCTACAGTTATAGTTAAATGAGGAAACACAATGGTTGTTAAGAGAGAATGCAAGAATAGACCCAATGAAGACTATGGGAGTTTTGGTCAGTGTATGTATACATGAATAGAATCATAGACCCACAGGATGGTTTGTGTTGGAGAGGACCTTAAGATCATCCAGTTCCACCCCCCCTGCTGTGGGCAGGGATACCTCCCACTAAACCATGCCATCCAGGGCTATGTCCAACCTGGCCTTGAACACCGCCAGCGATGGAGCATTCACAACTTCCCTGGGCAACCCATTCCAGTGCCTCACCACCCTTACAGTAAAGAACTTCCTCCTTATATCCAATCTAAACTTCCCTGTTTCAGTTTGAACCCATTACCCCTTGTCCTATCACTACAGTCTCTAGGATAGGAAGCAGCTCAGATTTTTATGACAGTCTATTTCTGTGTTGGATGTCAACATCTGCTGGGTCAAGATTTAACTAGTTTATTGTGCAAGATAATGAAAATACCCTAGGAAGTGGCTTTATGGAAGAGTATTTTCCTTTGAAGGATAAATAAATCAAGTCTATTCTAGCAATATGAAAATTAACATGCAGTAAGTCGGATATCTGCTATTTTGTTGAGTTTAAAATTAAATCTGTTATGTATTACCATGCATTGATCCCAATTGCACTTGTTAAGAGAGGTAGCCACAGGATAGCAACTGACATGCTTTGGGGAGGCAGAATTTAATAGCGGCAAAGCCTGATTTTCCTGTGCTTTGTGACCCTGCTGTGGTGTTTCCATTTGGAAACCCACAGCATAGGGTGGAGAAAATGTCAAGAGTCACAGAGAAATACAACTGTTTTCCATGACAGTTGGCAGATATTTGAATATGAAAATACTATATCGGAATCAGTTAGACCAGCCACAGATTAAGGTGTGGTGTTTAAGAAGAGACAGAAGAATCCAGCTGAGAAAACCAGAGTTAACAGATGGGTCAATCATTTAATGTAAATTCCTTAGGTATTTTTGATGCTTTTGTTCACAGATTGTCTTGAAATAGCTCCTGAATTGACTCAATTATACTTTGTATATAGTGCTTCGGTCACTATAACAGTTTTGTAGGTAGTTTCTAACAAGTGCTAGGAAGGATACTTGCTGTCTGTGGCTCTGGAAAGCTGTTCCTTGGGTGGTTTTCTTTCCATCCATTGGAAGGATGCAAACTTTAGGCTTACTGCATGAACAGTTTTACACACACTTCCAAAATGTATTCACCATTATTGCAATGTAATGTTTGCTTATAGCAATACCTCAGGAATTGGATTAGAGTTCAAATAAAAGAAGTAGAATTAAAACATGTTTTCACAAGAATGGGTAATCTATGCCTCGATGGAAAGCTGGGCAAACCCGTATAACTGAAATAACAGCAGGAAGGGGCTGGATGAATTATTTATTCTCCACACACGTATCAGTATTTATATATATATATATGTGTGTGTGTTTTATTGAGCTGAGCATGTAGCAACGTGTGCTAGTTTCCTGCCTTTGTACAGAATTCCTTTTCAAACTGGAAACAGGGTTTCCCGGTTTGGTGGCTTCCCAACAGCTGAAATAAGGGCAATCCCAATTGTGCCTTTCTTCTTTCTTCGTTCTTTTGCTTCCATTTTTTATCTTCCTTCCCTTTTTTCTTCCCTTTTTTTAGTTTCTGGCAGAGCCTGAGTGGAAAAGGAGAACACAGAATTCATCGCACAGAGCAAAGCCTCACTTGTACCCCTGGCCAAGCCGTCTATTGTGGTTGTACTCCATTTAGAGTTAAACTGACGTTTAATCCCCAGGGAATTTAGTCCATTTGCTGTAAAGGCAGAGCTAAGGCAGAGCTATTCCTAAGTGTGCTACTGAGGGAGGGTTTTAGCTGTTTCTGGTTTGTTCGTTATGGGGAAGTGTTTCTAATAAACGCTGGTGGTCGAAATGCAGAATCAGATTTTTCCCTTCCGTTTTATCTGGGGCAATTAGTTATTTAATTAAGGAGCTTTTAGCAGTGGCTGGGAGGAGGTACAATGGTTGCGTTTCTTCAGCTTCAGCCATCAAAGACTTTTAGTTCATGCTTTAAATGGGGAAAAGATTTCCCCAATGGGTAAATACCTTGCAGCGTTTTGGTTAATTATTGTGTGTATATAAAAGTATTGTGGGTGTATTTAAATGAATAAATAAAAGAAGAATGCTTAAAAGGCAAGCTATGGCATAGCTAATGTGACTAAAACTATTTCAAATCACCCCAGTTTATTCTAAGATGCCTTTCAAGTGATATTATATATTGGGTTCTGAGATATGGCATTTTGTCTGCCAGCTCTGTCCCATGAGCTAAGTTTTGCTTGGTTCAGGAGAAGTATGGGAGTAAATTTCAGTTAATACAATATTCTTAACATCTTAGCTATGTTTTGGAGCATGAGGGCTGCATCTGAGAGCACTGAGTGCCTGAGGAAGGCAGATGTCCTGGGCAGGAAGAGAAACCTGCATTTGATCTGTGCTTTGTAACAGAGGAGTCATGGGAGTGAGAAGCCCATTGCAGGGAGCGAAAAACCCCATGGAAGATACATGCAGGATCATCAGGGCCTTTTGAGGCACCAGACGTCATCCTGTGAACATCAGAAATGCTTGTCCATGTGCTGGGATGCATTCTGCAACGTTTGGCAGATAAACAGCTGGTTGTCCTAAGCAGTTGCTGACTTTATCCTGGGTATGGAGTTGACCTCTAACTATGTAACATGCCTGAATGCTACAAACCAATCCAAATAACAGCGTTAATAATGCACAAGCAATCTGTAACTCATACAATGACATTTAGGCTTAGAAAGAAACTGTTTCTTGCTTATTCCCCCCAGGTTAATTTTCTGTGCTTCCATTTGCTGTTTCGGAACCCTCCACACAGGTGCCAGTCCACCTGTATTCAGGTTAGTCTGATGTTCCCAGTGTTTGCTGCTTATACCCTGCCTCCAACAGCCCCTTCTAATGCTCCAGTTTGGTGCTTTATTGCCCTCAAAGGTCCTGCTTTGCTTGTGCAACGTCCTCTAGCACTTTACCAAGCCCTCTCTTCCCATTTTCCCTTGCTGTTTATCACAAAATCCATTTATATGTAAAGGATGCAAACTGCTCATGGACCTTCAAGCATTGCCCTTGCCATGGATATCAGCTGTGCTTCTCTGCTGGCAGGCTACTGCTGCCTTGTGATTTCCTGAGCAGCGTAGCTCGTAATTCATCATTTTTCACATGTAAAAGTCAACAGCTTCAGCGAGGAGAGGAGAGCTCAGGGGGGACTTGGCAAACAGGCAGCTGATGCATGGAAGGGCAAGGAAAACTCTAAGACAGGCTCAAGGAAAGGGGAAATCAACTCTTTAGAAAAGGAAACATTGGCATGAATTTTGCCTGTGTTTTATAGCTAGTTCTTGTCATTTATAATTACGCAAGCAGTAGTGCTTTATGTTTGAAAAGAAATATTTAATGGAAGTATCATAGAATCCCAGACTGGTTTGTGTTGGGAGGGACCTTAAAACTCATCCAGCTCCAACCCCCTGCCATAGGCAGGGACACCTTCCACTAGAGAAGCTTGCTCCAAGCCCCTGTGTCCAACCTGGCCTTGAACACTGCCAAGCATGTGCTGAGTAGTGAATGCTTTTACTGTGTTTTTAAATATATAGCACTGATAAGAACAGGATGTGAGCAACAGCTCTGGTTTGATGGAACCTGGAGGTGTTTCACTCAGCTCCCACCTCTCATGTAAGTGTTTGTCCCCAGCATCACTGTCCTGGGTCCAGCAGTAGCAGTAATTTTTCTCCTTCTTAGTAGCTGGTGCAGTGCTGTGGTTTTGACTCTCAGCCTGAGAACAGAGCCCCGAAGGGCTAAATCACTGCTGGGTCAGGCTGGGTATCGGTCGGTGGGTGGTGAGCGGTTGTGTGCTCTTCCCTTGTTGTTGCCCTTGTCGTTATTGGTGGCAGCAGCAGTGGTTTGTTATACCTCAGTTATGGACTGCTCTTATCTCAACCCATGGGAGTTACATTCTTTCAATTCTCCTCCCCATCCCTCTAGGATTGGGGGGAGGAAGAGGGGGGGGTGAGGGAACGGCTGTGTGGTTCTGAGTTACAGCTGGGCTTAAACCACAACAGTCACAAAACCAAAGGAGCAGCACAGTTGCCCACCTCATGCCAGTCATCATTTCCCTCCCCACCAATGTGCAAGGTGCAGATGTGTGTTCCACACAAGCTCTGCTTTTCAGTAATTGTTCCATGTGATAATTTTCTTCTCCATGAAGCTCTGCATCCAAACAGAGTGATCCCTTGGGAGAACTGTTTCTAGGCTTAGAAAAAAGCCTAGAAACCCCAGCTGAAGAGATGGGATTCATTTGTTGATTATATTAACTTGCAAGGGGATTGAAGAGCTTCACCTTGTGAAGTCCCTAACAGTTTTTCCCTGCAGAGAGAATGCAAATCTGTTAGACCACACTGGAGCACGTACTACTTGAGAAGCCACCAGCCCCTTCCAGTGGGGAGTGAGAAATTGCGGAGAGCTTAAATATAGAGAGACCATCACACCTTGTACAGGGAGTAAAGCTGAAAACTTCCTTTTAAGTAGATTTCCTTACCTAGATAACAAACTTACCGAAGCAAGAGCATGCTGGATTGGCATTTTCATAGAAATATTGCTCTTTTGCAGGCTAACATCTGGCTACTGCTGGAAGTATGGCATAAAGGGGATGCTTCCAGCATACTACAGAGATGGAGTGATGAACAGGTAGGTTTGGTTGGAAAAACACTCACTTTGAAGTTGTGTTCTAAGGCACAAATCTGGGCCATATCTGTCCAGCACAGAGGGGTGCTCTGCTACCTCCATGTCAGGGCAGTGGGGTGGGAAGAGTCTTTTGGGGCTGGAACATTCCAGCTCCTCCTCCTCATGGGATGCTTTGGGTAAGGCCCAAACATGGGCGGTTTTGTCCTATCAGGCTGTTCAGACAGTTGGCATATCTTCAGGAGTGTCTGTGGGCAGAGCTGAGATGTGAAATGGCAGGTGAAGGCTTCCCAAAATCCACTTGTTTTACTTCAGACTTCAGCAAAAGAAAAGCTGGATTGATCCAGGTCACTTCAGGGGAAAAACAGTTCACTTCTAGAAATTTCTCTTGTGATCGTATCCACTGAGCCTTATTCTCTAACCAAGTTCAGTGAAGCTCAAACAAGCTCAGCTTCATCCTTTGCTTAAAAATGGTCTGGTAAAATGAGATTGTAAAGAAACATCCTTAGGTGCCAGCAACTGGAGTAAAATGTCGGGGGGTTGAAATCTGTCCATAAGACCATAGGTTCTTTATGTTTTCCCCTGTTGTCTTAATATCAAAGTAAATATTAATTACCTTTGATTCATTAATTCTGGGTTCAGGACTGAATGTTTCCATACAAGAAGTTAAAGTTGAGTTGTGCTCTTTAGTGCTGGCGTGGCTCTGCACTGTAAAGCTCCAGAAGCAAGGCTGCACAGCCCAGGGCCCTTGGAGAGGGTGTCATTCCTCATCAGTGAGATTTGCATCACCAAACCCTTGTTTACCCACGCTGCCCTGGTGATTGATGGTGGTGGGGGCCGTAGATGAAGGAAATGGCTATAGCTGACACTGTCCATCATCAGATATTAAACTGCACTGCCTGGAAATGCTGTGACTCCGGACTTCAGTTGCTTAAGCACCAAAATTAATGACTCTTTTTCTTGGCTGATGATAGCTCTGGGTCTAATTAGTTTCCTGTCACAATGAGCAGCAGTTGCTGAAGAGGAAATAGTGGGGAAAAGCAAATGAAGCTCAGGTAAAAGATGCATTAATTAAAAGCTTTATTTGCTGTGGCCATATTTCTCTCTTCAGATTTCCTGTTTTCCATGTTTGGGGCAAATCAGGCCCAGGCCCGACATTGTATTCACTTAGAATAGAAAATGTGTAAAATCAGATTTCTACAAGACAATAGCTATTTTCAAGGTAATACTGGGACAGTGCACATCTTTGACGTATCATAATCGCAAACTGAACAGCCCAGAACAGTGCATTAGGCAACCAATTACCTGAAACAGGCTGCAGAGTGATGGCTCTTTTCCTGACAGTGCTTCAAGACTCTTCTATTTTTAAAACAGCAAGTGTGTTGGGCAGATAGGAGAAGGTAAAGGATTTGGGCTTCATTAGACATTGAAGCTTTGCTGTCCTTGCTCCAGCCCAGTTAGCTGTGCTGCAGCCCTCTGCTCTGGGTGGGGGACAAGGCCAGGTTGGATGGGCTTAGAGCAACCTGCTCTAGTGCAAGGTGTCCCTGCCTGTGCCAGTGGGTTGGAATTGGATGAGCTTTAAGGTCTCTTCAACACAAACTAGTCTGGGATTCTATGACATGGGGTCTAGCAGGCGCTGTGTTGCTCCAAAAGCAGCTGGGCATGGCCTGGGACAGAGCATTGGTCCCCATGGTGTGCATGACATTGAGCTGCACTACTGCTTTCCATGGAAGCCTTGCAATTAGGACTGGCACTGTGGTTTTAGCTCAACTTCATGACGTCTGCCGCCCCCAGTAACTCAGATGGAAGTATTCAGGTGGCTAAGACAGCTACCGCCTGTGGTTTACCCAGTGTGCCCATTTGAAATGGGGCAAAGAGAAAAGACTATTTCAGGCAACCAAAGACAGACACACTTTGAGTGAAAAGAAGTGTTGATGCTTGGCTGAGACTTGAGTTCGCTGCCTGAGCACTCATACAATGTGAAAAACTCCAATGGTGGGTCAGTTCCTCACTTTGAGATGTTTGCTATTCCCTAGCAGAGCACCTTGCCCCAGATACTCTGGAAGGTTTAAAACAAGATACATCTTCTCAGCGTATTGCAGGAGAAAGTCTTTCCCTGGGAATATTAGTGACTTTACAGCTGGAGAAAATGCATTCTGCTTTCCCTAAGTAATGCAGCTTATGGTGCGAATCTGATTTTAGATTCCCTCTGTCACCTCTAAATCTTTGCTCCATGTCTTCCCCAGCTTGATAGAAGGGTTTATTTAACTATCAAGAGTTGCTTTTGTATGGACAGATCTTTCATCAACAAAGCATATGTCTTTTGGGTTTGTAATTGTTGAAATCCCATTGCTTCTCATCTTTGAGTAACTGAACACAGAAAGCACATCTGCAGCACACATCTGCAACTGGTGGTGGAAAGCGACACAAGGAGGTGATGTCTTTGCAAGGAGGAGTGTGTGCAGAGATAGATGTTCCCTCCAACTTTTATTTCCAGCTCCTAAAATATAAGGCAAAAACCTTGTCCCCATCAGGCCTGGAGTGATGAATCATCATTAATTGTGTGTTTTCCCTTGGGAATGTTGGATCTGCTGCTCAAAGTGCTGCTGGGATCTGCCCCTCGGCAGTGCACAGCTCTTGATACCTCTTCCAGCAGACACCCCAATTCTTGCATTGCAGAGGCTTCGAAGCACAGATCCTGTTGCGCTCAAGCTTTTGTTATCAACAGGGAACTTATCATAACCATGAGGTGAAGTATCCTTGTTAGTGCAGTTGGTGCCGAGCCCACACTCCAACGCTGTGAAAATGCGGCCCTTGGAAGCAGTTTTCTGTTGGTTTCTCCTTTGAACAAAGTCTGAATCAGTCCGTGCAAGAGCAATGAGATGTGAGGGAGAATTTGTTCTTTGTCAGGTTTCTTCAGCAGTCGGACTTCAGATGGGAACTGCTCCCATTTTGGTTTCTATTTGTGATTTGTAATCGAGAGAACACTTTGGGACTCCACTTGCTCTTTTCAAGCACTAAAAATGAGACACTTTCCAAAATCACAGCGCAGCTTTGGCAGCAGCAGATTTCTCCTGTCTGATGTACTGACTGTTCCACACTGTGTAAAGAAATAGTGAATAAACAAGATAGAAAGTGCTTTATATAGCTATTTAGATGGCCAAATGCTCCCACAAAGCATTGCTAGTGAGGAATTACACAGCGCCAGGGTGAGAAGTAGGGTACTTTGATGCTGGCCAAGGCAGAGGGAGGAGCAGACAGATGATGTGACTCAGGGTCAGAGTTATTTGATGTGTCCTTAATTACTGAGGGGAGGTGTAAAGAGAGAGGCTGCTGAGTGTGCCTATGGTGAGATATTTCACTTAGGTTGACTGCGAAGACTGAAGTCAACTTCCAAAGGCTTTCCTAAAGGCAGGAGGGAGGACAGCAGCGCAGCAGATTAAATACTGTGCTGACAAAGGCGAGACAGTGCACATTAGGAAAATCTGAACTACTGCTCACTGGTGGCTTCTAAATTAGCTCCAAAAGTCATGAGAAAGGGTTGGGCATCACTGTGGAGAGTTAACAAAAGTATCTGCTGCATAGGCAGCAGCTTGCGAGAAAACACAAGCCAAATGTTTGGATGTTTAAAGGCTTGGAGCAGAAGATGCAACTGAAATATGACAATGCCACCATGAACATAAGTGGTATTGCCTTGGTTCAGATGCAGTGGTCCTGCTGTTGTGTATGAAGCAGTGGCAAAGGAAAAGCCTGTTAGTTACAACAGTTTAGCCACAGAAAGAGCTGCCTGAACCTGTATTGACAAAGCTGTGAAAAGCCGGGAGCATCTCGGATGGGAGTCTCCATGGGAAATCTGCGCTGTAATTCTCATTATTGTTAGTGTGGGCTGCACCCCCAGAGCGTGAGCAGCAGGTCGGGGAACCCCCCTGCAGTCCTGATCCAGCTCTGGGGCAACAACACAAAAGGGAGGTGGAGCTGTAGGAGAGAGTCCAGAGGAGGCCATGGAGATGCTGCAAGGGCTGGAGCAGCTCTGCTCTGGAGCCAGGCTGAGAGAGCTGGGCTGGGGCAGCCTGGAGAAGAGAAGGCTCCTGAAGGGGAGACCTTAGAGCAGCTCCAGTGCCTGAAGGGGCTGCAGGAAACCTGGAGAGGGGCTTTGGACAAGGGATGGAGGGACAGGACAAGGGGAATGGCTTTAACCTGCCAGAGGGGAGACTGAGATGAGCTCTTAGGCAGAAGCTGTTCCCTGTGAGGGTGCTGAGGCGCTGGCCCAGGGTGCCCAGAGAAGCTGTGGCTGCCCCATCCCTGGCAGTGCTCAAGGCCAGGTTGGACACAGGGGCTTGGAGCAAGCTGCTCTAGTGGAAGGTGTCCCTGCCCGTGGCAGGGGTTGGAACTGAATGAGCTTTAAGGTCCTTCCCAACCCAAAACAGTCTGGGATTCTATGATTCTATACACTTTAAAAATGCAAGTGTGTTTTGATAATTAGCCAAATAACATTGCAAAAATCAATGAAAAAGAGCCATAAAGTCACAGGCTGGATTTCACCTCTGAACATTCAGTCCAAAGGCCTGCTCACTGCAGGGCCAATGTCAGGACACGCTGCTCAGCACCTTGTTCAGTCAAGTTTTGATTATCCTCAGACCTTGTGTGCCAGGAATTTCCTGCTCAGTCTGTTACTGCTCCATTACAAAGCTGGTCTTCAGTCCATAAATTTATTTGATTCCAACTGGTACATGAAAAGTCATAAACCAATTTATGAGCTGAGAAATGCTCATCTTGCTGCCGCAGCCATTTGACATATGTCAGCTTCAATTCTGGCTTTCCTAAAGCCTCTGTGAGGTTTTCTGGGAGGGAGATGAGCTGTGATAGGGCTTCAGATGAATGAAGCTTCATCACAAATAGAAGAGGATGTCTGATATGTTTATTGGATTCAAGTGTTCCCGACAAGTATTTAAAAGACTCCTCTGCTATCAGTGCACATACTGTCTGCTCGGAGGGGGAGAAGTTGGTCTGGATGGTTCAAAGGGGCTTTTTAGTGCACATCCTTTCATCGTGCCTATAGCATGGGGCTGTGCCTGTCTTGCAGAGCAGCCCCTCACCCTTGCACACCCTGAGATTAGAGGAGCAGCAAGGTGTTTAATCTGCTGCTGATCTTAGGGGAAATAATGAGATCAAGAAGTTTCTGCCATCTGCTCAATGGGACAGGGTTTGGGTGATCTCCCTGTAGCAGTTCTGGCTTCCCTCCTAATGACAGCAGCCCTGTTAGGACTCTGACATCCCAGCAGTGCAGGCTCTGCTGGGCTGTCACGCTGTGCCACAACCAGCTCGACATCTTGTTCAACATCTGATCAAGCACCACATGGCTCTTGGCTCCTTCAGGAGGAGCAAAAAGCGAAAGCAGGGTTTGGCTGTGAAGTCATCTGCTCCCAGTTGCAGTCTCCTTTGAATGTCTCTTAACTAGTGAATGATTTATGCTCAGTTTATACCTTCTGCAAGGCCTTGGGCTGCTGTGGCACTGAACTATCTATTTGCCTTCAGTGTGGTCCAGCCCTTCTCGAGACTGCTCTGTCCTCAGCCTCTGCTGCACTCAGTTCATTCTCTCTAAAAGCCTTTAGGGTTTTCCAGCTGCAGGAAACCTCTTTTGTTCCCCAAATCATCACCGGAGCCCTGCACACCTCCAGACCCCATCCATGCTGCTGTCTTTGCATCATCAGGATCTCCATCCTTTGCTGATTCTCCTGATGCTTTTCAACCCTGCCAGCCAGCCTGGTCTCTTTTCCTCCTCAAACAGCCCGTGCCCAGCATTCAGCCTAATTTTACCCGATCCATCCCAGGGCTTTTCCCTCAGGTCGTTAAGATTTTATTCTGTTTCTGCTATTTTGGTCCTTTCCTGTCTCCCTGTGCACAAGTTTTAAGAAAGCTCAGGCAGGGTCATCACCTTTGAACACTGAATGTTAATGCTGATGACCTGCGCAGAGGCCTGTGCGGTCTGCAGCACTTCCCAACACACCTGAAGTCCTCTTCTGCATATCTTTGCTTCATTTCCACACTGCACTGAAAATATGAAGCAAGGAAAACAGGAAAAAGCAGACTTTGGGAGTCCATTTACTGAAGGAAGATGAGGTAGAGCTTCAGGAGCTTCATAGTGAGCTGAAAAAACTTATGGGTGCAGCTTGAGGATTCCAATGGCGACTGAATCAGTCCGGCAGCTGCTGTGGCATCCTGACCATGGCCTCTGGTTTCTGGTCCGTGGGCTGAAATTTGGTAGACTCATTTAAAGTCTTAATCCGCCAGCAAAGTTCAGTTAATCAATACTTGTGGATAACACCACAACGCAAAGGGATTATTGTCGCTTGTGCCACAACCTGCTGTAAGAAATCTCAATACAGAGGTGAAGGACCTCTCCTTCACTTTGATCTGAGCAAAGCAAGGTTCTGTGCTAGCTGGAGATAATTTTCTTGTCATCGTTGCTGTAAAAATGGGTAAAACCCAAAGGAAATGGTTGTGCCTCAGACTATCGTTTTCTATCTGTAGTATTCTATCATTTCTGTAGTTGCTCATTGCATGTACCTAATTTGTCTTTATTACTATCAGCAGAGCA
This sequence comes from Amazona ochrocephala, assembly GCA_039720435.1. Classification (NCBI taxonomy): domain Eukaryota; kingdom Metazoa; phylum Chordata; class Aves; order Psittaciformes; family Psittacidae; genus Amazona; species Amazona ochrocephala. Next base: position 1,349,851 of record CM077881.1, on the reverse strand, counting down.
AGGCTAATATTTAGACTTCGAGCAACACGTAACGGAGGCAATAAGAGAAATGTATTTTTTGGGACTTATAAATAAGGCTTTTTTGGAGTCAGTGCAACAAAAGCATCAGCACTCTTATCGGAAACGTACACATTGCAGCCTGTTAATAACATTGCCAATCATCAATAACAGCTTTATAGCGTAGAGGCTGAAAAAACAAAGGAATTTAATTACTTGCAATCCACAGTTAATGCTGCAAGGCACACGAGTATTCTTTATGTCACAGCCTATCTTAGGGAACAAATACGGGGGTTTTAAAGCTACTTCAGCAGCTGGTTCTTGTTTATTTCAGTTGGAGTCAGGAGCCTAAATTCCTTACGGACTTAACCCTGCTCTTATTTATTATCATCAAACACAATCCAGGAATCTGTGAAAAGCTTCTAAAGTTCTCACGTGAAGTTCAGGCTGTTTCCAGGGGCGTCTTTCTTATTCAAGGCAGAGCTACGTTTGCCTGCCTTTCGCTGTATATTTTACTGCAGTGTGGGGAACCCTGTGTAGCATTCAAGTGTTTTACACTGATCTTTCAACACGTTTCACTCTAAGAGCCCGAACTACTGCCACGTTGTTTTCTAGGTGGTTGGTTGTGAATGCTCAGGCAACAGAGCATGGTCCTGGTCCTGGAGCCAGCTCCCATCTCGGTTCTGAGTTTATGATGTATGGAAAAGAGAAGACAGAAATCTCAAGGGCTTAATGATTATCTCCTCAGATTAATGGATGTGTTTAAGGCCGTTGTGCCTCTGTGGAGGAGAGCACACGATTCTTGTATCACGTTGTTGCATGATTTATGAAGCAGCACCAACTGTGCCAAGGCTGGGATGAGCAGTGCTTTGGCTCATGGTGGGGCATTGTTCCACATCCTGGCACATGTGACAGCACTGCTCTCCCTGCCAGTCACTTAGGCTCCTACCCACAACCCTTCTGAGACCTGTGGGGAAGAAAGACAATCATGGCACACCTTGGAATGGAGTTACATGATGTAAAATGGATGTTAACCAGAGAGACACCATAAAGACCATCTGGAAGAAGGTCCTTAGGATGATGCCATCCAGGTCACCCACCAGCAGAATGTTTGCAATCAGCTCAAGGCACAGGAGATGGAAAAGTTCCTTTCAGAGAAGTGACAGGTGATATCTGCAATAAGTTGAGCTGCGGTGAGGTTACGAAGAAGAAATGTCCTTACGGGTCTTTCTCTGTTCTTAAGAAGAAGATCCAGAATCTTCTATGATTCATTATGAGAATCACTGTGAGGGTGCTGAGGCGCTGGCACAGGGTGCCCAGAGAAGCTGTGGCTGCCCCATCCCTGACAGTGTTCAAGGCCAGGTTGGACACAGGGGCTTGGAGCAAGCTGCTCTAGTGGAAGGTGTCCCTGCCCATGGCAGGGGTTGGAGCTGGGTGAGCTTTAAGGTTCTTTCCAACCCAAAGCAGTCTGGGATTCTGAGGGTTATGGTCCTGCTTCATCCCATTTGCAGCTTTGTGTCTCCCATTACAAAGCATTTGTGTAACACTAGAAAAATAACTAAAGAGACATAAATATGTTATTTCTTTGCTGTTCAGTAATCAGGCCTGGCATGTAACCAGAGGAAAATAATGTGTAAGTCTGGTAATAATTGTGATAAAATATGTTATTTGTACAGTCTTACATTGGGATTTATCTCAGTTTCTTTAGGCACTAGTGACTATTTTTACAGGAAACTCCTATGGAAAACCTGGCGTGCCCCTGGAAAGCTGCTGATTAAATGGATGGATTTCCTCCCTCTGCCTCTGCCAGAAGTGGTAAGGCACAGTGGAGCTCTTGATGGTCTGATGTCACTGAATAACCTCAGTATCTTTGTTTCTGTTTAAGAAAAGAGGTTGTTGGTTCATTTAAGTGACACTGCAATATTCAGAGAAGTGGTTTCTTGGGGCAGCACTTGCTTCTGCCCCTTTGAAATCAATGGGCCATATTCAGATCTAGAATAAAAGTGTCCAGGATGAGGATTGTCGCAGCCCTCAGAGTTGCAGTTGTGTTTTATAAAGCGTGTGAGGATGGGACCACCTTGTCCTGCCCTACCAGTGTAACTGTCTTCTAAATATCACATTTAAACTGAAATATGCCTTTCTTGCTCACTGTACCACATACTTGCACACTGGTGAGATGTCTAGAAGGGAGAATGTCAATTTGCTCTATATTTAAATATCTCTAAAACATGCATGTTATTAATTTTGCCTTTTCTCTCCTTTTATTACACCCCAAATAAAAAGAGACATCTGCTATACACTTTCTATATTTTAATCACCTCTGAAAGCTTCAATTAGTATGCAGCTAATAAGACTTGACAGTTTTACTAATATTAGAAGATGGGATTGAAGCAATGTAAAGCGGGAGCAATTCACAGATGATACAGCTCTTTGAAATATGTTCTGAATATATATGACCACAGCTTTAGAACTATGCCCATCATTTTCTTGATAATAGACACAGAGTCATCATTTTCTTAGCAATTAGTCAGCTGCCTCAAATAATGAGCTGTGAGACACTGAAAAAGGGAATTCAGAGCGTGCAGATGACACGCAGAAACTACAAAACATCCATGGTTATGTAAAGCTCAGGAGGGGCACATTTGCTATTGGAAAGCCTATTGCTGTGTAACTGGAAGGTTAAACACAGGAGATCACGTAGTGATTCTGCAGCTCCGACAAAGCACATCACCACAGTTCTACTTTGGCACTGCTAGCAAGAGGTGCTGGGATGTTCATTTGCAGCAAAGAACCTGGGTTATTGAAAGCCAACTTCAGAAATGTACTTTCTTCTTTATTTTGGCAATAACACTTTAAAGCACTTCCTAACAAACTCATAAGTGGCAGTGCTGTATTATCCGCAAGTGGTGTTTTAGCCCTCTGAAGCCTCTCAGCACAGTGTTCCCATGAAGCTTTCTATGGCAGGCAGGAAAACTGCCAACATCTTAGCAAAGTGTGGGTTAGAGAAGTTGTGTTAGGCTCCATTTGCCGTAATTGCAGGGGTAATTGAGAATAAAGACTAAGCAGATAGGTCAAATCTCCTCTTTCAAGTAATTATGCATGATTCAGATGGAGGGTATAACAGTACAGAGACAGAAGTGTATGCAAATTCTGGAAGTAATTTCCTAGAGAAAATGATTATAAGGTTAACAGTAGTTTAGCATCCTAAAATTAGAGATTATTTTAAATTCAGTGTTTTTTTGGGGATAATCTATCAAATAGGAAAATACATCATCTTGTTAGCAGCAATTTAGGAACCAGAAAGCCTTTTAGATTACTATGAATGGCTCTAAAAGAAAAACATCTTATAGCTGATGTCCATGACAGCTTAACGTGCAGCTCAGGTTGGTAGAGCAGCAAGGCAGAGCCAGCACTGGCCACTGCTCTCCAGGCACCACTCCTGAATTAAATCATGTTTAAGGAGCCAGAGCCAGGGGACCTTGAGGCCATACACTCACACTTCACCATCTCAGCACTGAAGTCCCCTTTGCAAAGTGAAATCCCTGCTGCATGTTAAATGAGGACTTTTTACCCTTAAGCCATCACAACTCTCCTGCTCATTGGCATTCTCCTTGCACAGCACTGGATGAAAGAAACCCTTTGCCAGAACCACACAAGACTATGCAGGAAATGAGCACCTGGTAACTGCTGGTAGGTGTGAGATGGAAAGGAAGCATCTACAGGGGCTTTGAGACATCTTCTACCCTAGTCCTTCCCATGGGACAGTTGGGCCCCCCCGGCTGCCCCTCAACTGGTTGCTTTGTAGAACCAGGCTCACAACCACACCATTCTTCTCCAAAAGTGTAGTCAGGCACTGGAAAAGGCTTCCTAGGGAAGAGATGGAATCACCATCCCTGGAAGAGTTCACAAACTGCGTAGATGGGGCCCTCAGTGCCATGGGTTAGTGATGGCCTTGGCAGTGCTGGGCAGTGGTTGGACTTGATGAGCCTAAAGGTCTTTTCCAACCTGGTTGATTCTATGATTTGGGCAAGTGAGAACCCTAGGCAAAGCTGGACAAAGACATGTGGCCCTGTGTCCACTTACAAGCAGGCTGTGTGTGCCATCCTGTGTGCACTCTCCACTGGCGTAGCTATAGCTAAAACCTGAGAAGGTTCCAAAAGATATACAGAAGCTTTTGATTCCTCTAGAGCTGGCTGGATCAAGGGATGCTACTGGAATACTGCATGTAAGTCTGGAAACTGGGAGGGATAGAGAATGAAGCGATGTTGACCATGAATTGTAAGGTTTGTTTTCCCTGAAAGAAGGATGAACAAGAACAAGCCCTCAAACTATATTCCTTTGCTCCCAGGAGCAGGTTTATGTCGGTAACTCTCTTGTATCAAACCACAATACCCTTCGAGCAATGTGTGCACTTAGATGCTGAGATTTGCCATGAGCCGGAGAAGTGAGGAGCACAAAAGCTCCTCTCACGTTCCCAGTGTGTCTGGAAGAAATTCTTCAGTGCTTTGTTAAGTCTGTGTCAAGGTGCTTCATCATCCCCTCTGCAGGGGAGTCCACCGCCTATAGGGGAGATCAAGGGTGGTTGGTGATAACTTATGGTTATCAAAGGAAAGACAAGCAAAGTGACTGTGAAGAAGGAGGCTTTGTGCTCTTATGTCACAGGACGCATGTCTGGAAAGCCCTGCCTGGAAAGGGAGAAGAAACAGCTCTTGTAGAAATCTGATAGTCACGAGCTGCAGCCACTGTAGTAAGGAATAAAGAGACTGCCAGGCTTGTACAAACAAATTCCAGACCTTTGGTGTGTTGAGGGAAGGCTCTGATGTTCATTGTCATATCAGGTCAGATATAACCACTGCTTGGGCTCTCCTGACCACCAGGCTTTTCGCTGCCAGCCCCATCTTGGTGCCCATGGCCCTTCCCTGATCTAGTGACCCTAACGAGGTGTGGATCTGAGGAGGGAGTGAGAGTGCCAGGAGGAGAGGACACACTGGTGTACGTTAGGCTCATATCTCACACACCAAACCAGCCCCAGTCATTTCTGCTAATCAGAGCTGATATCAACAGTCCCCGGGCAGCAGTGGTGCAAGAAATGCAGACATTCTATTGGGTTTTTTTAGCATGTTATTATGGGCTGGTCAGATTTCTATTCCTTTTTACAGCTGAAGAGCATTGCATCCTGTGCAATAGGCTCTGACTGATCTTGTGTTTTAAATCCAGTTTCTATTTCACATGCATTTGCATTGATCAATGCATGACACAAGTCATTCCTAGGTTCTATGTTTGTGAAGCTGCATCAATGGTCCCCCAGTATCTCTACCTTCAAGAAGTGGTCTTTGTGCAGCCAAGAGATGGTGAATAGTATATGTGAGTAGGTATATTAAAAAAGTTGACAAAATATTTGCCTTTTATATATGTCTTTATGTCTATATGTCTGTATGCATATATGCATGTAAGTATATGTCTATATGTTTGTATGCATATATGCATATAAGTATATATGTCTATATGTCTGTATGCATATATGCATATAAGTGTATATGTATATATGTATATAGAAGACAACAATGGGAGAGCTGTCAGACTAGTATACAAAATACTAAAGCTAATTACAAGCATCTTTCTGTCAATAAGAACCAGTCTCAGCTTGAAATAGATTAAAAGGAACACATGATGAGATTTAAAATTCAGCGAGCTTTTCAGCTAGAAGGCGGCCATCACAACTTGTGCTATCATTTTTAGAACAGCCTAATATTAATCCTTCTATGTATTTGTTTCAAGCTGCATGTGCTGTTATATGACATTTGATCTCTAATTGGTTTTTTTCTTCTTTCTCAGCTTCTATTTTCTTCTTAACTAACTGCAGAGATATCGAAGCCCATGGTTGATGTGTGCCCATCTCTAATGTCAGTTTGGTGTCTGCCATGGTATAGACCTTGCGTAATGTCCCTGTTCCTACTGCTGTGACACAGGAACAGAAACAGGTCAAGTCATCGGTCTCCTTCTTTTCTTCATGTTATTTTAACCAGACTGTTTTGATCTCCATTTAAGACCTAAGCTGTTGATGGATTTTGATGGAATAAAAATACTTCTGATAGGCTGAATAGATGTCTCTGCCTCTTCAGAGTTAGACAAACTGTTATTTATATTCTCGCTTAAAAACTTCAATCTCTCAGTGCCAGTATTAAGGTCTTTGTGAGTTTTCCTGTATAAGTTTATTTTTCTGCCTCTCTGTCTCAATAGTATTTCTCGAAGTTGTGATGTATTCCTTACACCGTCTGTCTGTGTGGATTGTGTTGCTTCATGAATGCAGTTTTGCCTCTGAATCAGCCAGTATATACTTCCTTTCCTTCCAGAATGAGTTTGAATATATATTCAATCTTTGATTCAAAACCGCAGGGACCGGCTGCTAGTTTTATCCAAGGGTGATGGGTTCAGTCTCGCACAGAAAAGGCTTGGGCTCAGGCTTTCCCCCTCACTCCTAACTCCTCATGGAGACATGATGATGTTGCCTGACCATCAGGCTCAGAAGGGGGTCTCCTGCACGCTCTGTAGGGAACTGTAAGTGAATTTAAAAGGTAACTGACAGCTAAATTTGCCAATTCACTTTGTTCCTATGTGTTTTAGTAGCCTCATCTGTAAAATGGGAATAATGTGTGTGTTATCATTTCACATCAATGCATTGAAATTGGTTTATAAGAGCTAAATGTGAAGATGGTTACTCTCTCTTTAGAAAGAATGCTTCCATTTGGGGTAGGTTTTTATTCTTACTCAGTTCTTCTGTTCCAGAATGCTCAGCTCCAAGGGGTTTTTATTAAACTCATCTGTCAGAATAGAAATACCTCCTGGAGAATAGTGGATTGCAGAGGACGCGTTCGATGAATGTGTGCATATTATGTCCATAAATGTTTGTTAGAGGAATTATTCCCAACTGGTATGACAAAGATATGAAAAATTAGATCACAAATCTCATTAATGCTACAGACACTGAAAGAGAAATGAAGCCAATTAATGTTGATAGCACTTGTCAGAAGAATGTCATACTTCTCTTCTTAGTGCCAGTCGCATACCCGGAGCTGAACATCTCCACAAATGACGACTTTCCTCTCATCAGGAGCGATTTTGGGTGGGTAATGAAGGAAATTCCTGGTTTCTATTACTTACATCGAATTACCTCAGTTTACCTGGTAGATGTTATGTTAAAGTTACGAAGGGGAGCAGAGGAAACAGGGACAAGGCTCATTGACCTCACGGAGCCCCTCCACTCTTATCTTCTGTGAGTACTTAAGTGGAATTAAATACCAGGCTGCTCTGTTACCATGACAACTTTGCTTTTCATGGGAAAAAGTAGTATATGGTTGATGAGTTGAGCACTCTGTCACTGTGGCTATGAGGCACCATCCTCTTCGGCACTGGGAAAAATGAAATGGGGAAACACATACTTTTAAGGTTGGACATAGAAGGAAATCTTTCACCTGAGAACCAAAATAGAAAACTGATGGAAATAGTGAAATTATCAGACTTGACTTGAACTCTACTTTCTGTGTGGAGGTACATAGGAGACTATGTACCTATCTAACCATGAGTTGCATATACATATGTGGGATGAGCACAGGCACGCATCCAGCTCTGCTGAACTCTTGTGGATGCCCACGGAATCTAGGCAGCATCTGAAAGGCTTTTCCCCTCTTTCTATCTCAGTTTTGCTTTGGTTTTATGAATCTGTGCAGCTGCAGCGTCAGGAACCACAGTTTGCTGCTCAAAGCAGCAGGGGCTTGGGTGCCGGATGGGATGCAGAAGGCAGGGAGACCTTCAGCCCATAGCAGAGGACCATAAGTAAGTGAAACAGGTTCCCAGCATCTCTTGGAATGGAGACCTTTAAGAAAGAGGATGTGAGCATTTCAGTCATTGCTGGCTGCTCATAAGCAAAATAAAGGGCTGCCTGTGGTTTTGTCACCAGCAATGCCAAGGAAAGACACAGTCAGGTCACCAAAATCAGTTTTGAAAGGGAATGTCTAAACTATACAGTGAAATAAATATATTTAATGTTGCTATTTCAGACTCCTAATCCCAAAGTAATTCTTGTTTCAATTAAGTGAATTTTTAGCAACAAGGAGAGTTAATAAAAGGGGGTAGGGGGCAAAGTGCCAGAGTAGGATGTGCTTCACTGGGAATGGGCTTCTTCATTAGGAATAAAGTTGACCCTCAACCATAAAGAGCAGAGGTATTGCCAGCTTCATGAACGCAAGGAGTAGGGACAACATCCAGCCAAAGGCTGAAAGGAGTCATTGGTGTATCATTAACTCGTCGACATCTGACTACAGGATGTCAATGCATACTAAAGCTTCGTTTATGACTTTGATGTTATAACCTGCATCGTATCAATTATAAGGTTGAAATCACCCTCAGTGATTTATTCACATAATTTTGTGAGCTGTCTGCAAACAGATCAGTGTTTGCTGAAGTTTATTTGTTATCCAGTGTAACTGAGCTCCATAGTTCACAGTAAAAGTAAGAACTGCTCCATTTCTGTTACTTGATATCGAGGGGTAAATAAGGGGCTTTGCAATACTTGCTGCTCCCAGATTCAATATCTGCTGCAACGATCAAGTTAAACATTTCATTTTAGTAAATAGTATTTCATATTATTTCAGTTTTTCATCAAATTGCCTTGCCAGTACCTTGAATTGCTGGGAACTCATCTAAAGCCCTAACATTATAAACAAATATCTAGACCCCTAACACTTATGCAAGCATATGAAGGCCAAGACACTGGTGTATATTAACCTGCTGGGTGTTACCTATCGAGCCTTTATGTGGCATTGTCATTGAAGAAAGTCCTTCCTGAGGTTCTTTATGTGCTATGACTCAAGGATGACATGGAAATGCTAATGTTTATATTTGCTGTTTAATACATATACAGTATAACTTTGTTTTAAGCAGTGAAATGACGTCTTCAAAGCCTGCAGAAATGAATCTGGTTCTATAGAAGTTACTTTGGAGAAGCAGAATGAGGTTTACCATTTTTATAAGGGGATGGTGGGAAGCAGCTCCCCATGCCATGGTGGTCTGTTGAGATCCAGCACTGAGAGTTCATCTTCAAAATACCTCTTCAATACCTCTAATTACAATTTTCATTCTCTGCAGACACATAAAACCATCTATTTGCAGGTGTACATTTAAGTCACTTAGAAGCTTGCTGCTTTCTTAATAACATTGGTTTATTAAACCCTTGTCTGAAATTGTTGTCCCTGCCTTCATGACAGCTTACATCAAAACTGCAACAAACCGATGGGATATCATTAACCTGCTCCAGTTGTATCCATGTACCTCAACTGGGTACTTGCATTCAATAGTTAAGAAAAACAAGACGTCTCACAGGATCTCTGGGTGTTGAAAGGGAGATACACATTTCTCTAACTTCAGCACTGAAATGGATATTAATGCAGGTGTTTTAGCCGAAGTATTGTTATAATGGCTTCAAGTTCGTTGTTTTCCCTGCTCATTTTGCAAGAGCCTGGATGAAAATAAGGAAGGAAATGAATGATAATCTTGTAGAGCAGCAGTGGAGTAGGTGGGCTCTCAGTTCAGGGGCACAATTTGGTTTAGGTCTTTCATGTGGAATTAGGGTCATTACTGCAATTTAGCAAGAAACATATGGTTTCTTATGTGGTCTAGTGTGAGGAGTCCCTGCCTATGGCAGAGGGCTGGAACTAGATGACCTTGAGGTCCTTTCCAACCCAAACCGTTCTATGATTCTATGTGCAAATGTGCACAGAAACTACAGAAAATGTAATTTTCAGAACTCATTCAGCAGTTACCTATAATACACTTGCACTAAGTTGGATTGTGGGTTAATAGAGGAGATAATCTTGAATTCAGTGCTGTTGTCCTGCTCTGTGTTCAGATGGAAACACAGGCTTTTTGTTTCGCTTTTGCAACTTCCTAAATAAATATTTTGGCATGCCTGTCTGTTGCGCTTCCTTAATCTCCCCTTCTCCTGCACAGGAATTAGCATTTGCAATTCAGTCACCAGGGGAAACAAAAAACGCTCTGCACTGCTTTGGAATTTAATGTCTAAAAGATAACAGGACTGCCGAGTCAGCACAAAGTGCTTTTAACAGATAAACTCATTGCCTGCATATAATTTAATAACAGATATGGCAAATAGTATATTGGTACTGCATTAGAAAAGATGTAAGACTTTAATGGACCTTCAGATACTTGTTTCTGTGGCGTGGTTTCTGCAGGCAGAAGCACACCCAAGGCAGCTGCAGGAGGGTGGGTATAATGCGAAATAATGTGGGTATCGGGTATGGTTTGCTGTTTGCTGTTGTCTTCACTGGGGCAGTGCAGGACCTGTCATGTGCCAGAGTAATATTCAAGCTGACAAAATTTACTTTGCCACAATTCCCTCCTCTGGTACCAATTCCCTCATCTCTTGCACTAATTTGTCCCTGGAATTAATTCAGTTTTGTTCTCATTCTCTGACTACATCACAAATGCTTTTGTAGTGCCCAGAGAAGCTGTGGCTGCCCCATCCCTGGCAGTGCTCAAGGGCAGGTTGGACACAGGGGCTTGGAGCAAGCTGCTCCAGTGGAAGGTGTCCCTGCCCATGGCAGGGGTTGGAACTGGATGCGCTTTAAGGTCCTCTCCAGCACAAACGAGTCTGGGATTCTGGGATTCTGTGGTGCAGGTGCCATTCAGGCTGAGTTCAGAAGATCCTCTGCTTCCTCTGACCTTTTGCTTTTGCATTTAACGTCAGGATTTTTAATTACCCATCGTCTCTGTGGCATTTGAGACCAGTGCCTTAAGAGCAGCCAGTACCTATTGGTTCATTACCTTGGGGGGGAGCTGGCACTTCCTTCCATGGGGAAGAAAGTGATCAAACAAGTAGGAAAACACTGGGTATATATTTACTTTTACTGAGATAACTAAAGCATCTTATAGATAAAGAGATGATGTGCCTCTGACATTGGTACTGCTCATCTGGACTAGAGTGATCCATAGGGAATTAGCTGCAGATTTTCTGTTCTGCACATGAGGTAGATGGAGCCAGGAGGTGGCAGGTGACTTCTCAAAGAACAAAGGATGGGACAAGAGGAAACGGTCTCAAGCTGTGCCCAAGGGGGTTTAGGTGGAGATGTGGAACAATTCCTGCCCCGAAGGGTGCTCAGGCGTTGGAACAGGCTGCCCAGGGCAGTGCTGGAGTTACCATCGCTGCGGGTGTTCACACACACTGGAGATGAGGCCTCAGTGCCATGGGTTAGTGGCAGCCTTGGCAGTGCTGGGTAGGATTGGACTGGATGAGCTTAAAGGTCTTTTCCAACCTGGCCAATTCTGTCATTCTGTAGCAAGTACAGAAAGGACACAGTTAATGGTTAAATAGTTAAAAAGAGCAAAGTTACAGCAGAAAAAATGGTGCCTTAATTGGAAACATCAGACAAGCTTAAGTGTAAGTGAAATCACATCAGTCCAAAGAAGCTGATGGCCACAGGGTTATAAAGGTGCAGTACTGGACCCCGTGGAGACACAACCAGAGCATCACCTCTGCCAGCAGAAATCAATACTGAAAGGTTTGCAGCCTAAGTAGGCTGGATATAATGTAAGTGGCAGATCTATAAGAGGGGAAAAGCAGCCTCAGCCTTAGCTCAGTGATTGCAGTGGTAATTGGCTGCAATTTCCCTGCTCCCATATGAGTTTTAACAGCAGAACAATCTATTCTGTTGCATGAAGATCTCTACTAGGGCTATTACAGGTATGGCTACCTTGGAGGAGGAAGATCATGCCCTGACTGCTATGTATGCCATTGAATTCAAACCTCTTTATTTTTTCATTAGAAAAAACCCTAATGAGATGCCTGTTCTGTTGTCTCAATGCAGATGGATGAGTTCTCAAAGTCATAATACTGAGAAACATAATGACAGTCTCTAATCAGATTAATTTTTTCCCTAATCCATCCCCATTCAGGTTTAAAATAATTGCCCTTAAAAAGACAACCAAAATACCCACTCAACGTGTTTCAATGATTAAACAGCACTTCCACTTAACCTTTATTTTTCACTGTTGGGAAGAGTTATGTATGTCTTTTTATTAGGCTGAGATCTATATCATAGAACCATAGAATCAAGTACGTTAGAAAAGACCTGCATTAGTGCCTCTTACCCTAACCCATCGCATCTAAATTGCCAAATTCGGCCCTTCAAGAGTGTGGTTTCCCACAAAGCAGTGCTGAATAGATGTCTTGTATGGCCAGCATCAAAGGACCAAATCCTGGGAGACACCGGACTCCCACCTATGGCCAAGCCATGCACATCATGTCTCTCTAAGTGACAAATACAATACAGCACCAGCACTGATCACCAGTCATGACTGGCAGGAGTTTTCCTTTCCAGGAAAAGTTTGGGAAGCAGTGAGTCCCTTCACAAGCCTGACCACTTTTAGGAATTGAGAATTTTCAATGCAAAAAATAATCTCATTTCCTCACTGATGAGTCTTTGAAAATGGGTGGCTGTTTTGGGGATGTTTGTGCCCATTTCTGCTTTTTAGGCTTTATTAGTCACAGCTTTTATTTATTACCATGCGGCCCATGAGAGCCACAGCACGACAATTCAGGCTGTTCTGAGAAGCAGTCACAGGGACTGTGGTTTATGAGTGGTTTGTATGATCGATTTTTACCTTTCAGCTGAGATAATGGGCACTTTGCATAGAGAATTTATAACCAGAAACACCCTCCCCTATTGGCACATGGAATGGCCATGATTTTTATTGCAGGAGCATGCTATCGATTTTGCAATGCTCTGCTCAGATCTAGGAGAAAAGGGTCTAATTTTGCCTTACCTGGAAGGCGAAGTTATCCCACGACTATATTCATGATTTAACTTCCCAGAACCATTTGCTGGCTTCATTGCATGTGACATTCAGAGAGGTTTTATGCCCATCTGACTGTTAACACAGCATAAAATCCACAAAAAAGGGGGCAGAATGTGACATCAAGGGCTTTAGTGCACATTTATCTGTATGTTTGAAGCTGTTCAATGTTTCTTATTGGGGATTACACACCTGAAGGAGTCTGAGAAGGTGCCACTGCTGCACTCCCAAGAGCTTCACCAGCCTTTGCTGTTGCAAATGCTCCTTTCTCCAACCTGCATCCCTTCCTGGGATGCCATGCCCTTCCTGAGGCTTCGGCTGGGGTCCTGCAAAGGGAGCATTGCAAATATATCAGATCATCCTTAGATGCCCTCTGCATCACAATTGATGTGGTACCTCTTGGGTTTTAGCTCTGAAATCAGTAAGGAGGAAACTGGCCTTTCTTTGACATGGATCAGCATATGACTGCATTTGCATACAAGCAAATACTTGGTTAGAAAGTGGAAAAAAGCTCCAAAATATGAAACTATACTTTTGCATAAGAAAATTAAGGAAGGAAAAGCTACTGTAGATGATCTGTCTGCTTTGGGGAGGTGTAAATGAGTACTTACTCTTTCCAATATCACTCCAGTATAAATTACTTCATTTTCCCTCTTATTGTTCAGTTTGTTATAACCATAACTTTATTTAAATGTAGCTTTTCTTTCCAGTGTGACTGCAATAATTTCGTAGAGAACATATTTTAATAGCTTGACTATAAGCTCAGGATTTCTCTTTGCTTCTATAATTGCTTCTTAATTATTTTCCAATCTCTGAAACAACAGTTTTCACAGTTTATTAAAAAGCCTTTGTGAAAGCATTACCCTAAGGCATTGTCAACATTTTATTACTATCACTAACAGCCAGCACAAATGAATAATCATCAGCTCGGGTAGCTTGTGTCAGGCAGATGAAAACTGTTGGAGGCTTCTGTAGAAAGTATACTGAAGTTTAATGTCAGGTTGGAGCTGTTCTCACGTCGGGATACAGGCAAACTTCTGCTACCTGCTGTCTGGACCAGATCCATCCATACGCCTTGGAGAGGAATCTCGGGGTCTGTGAGCTGATAAGGACCCTGCATGGGCAGCAGCCAAGCTGCTCTCAAAGGCTGTTCCTCTTTTAGTTTAGCATTGATTTAAATTCTCTTTGGCTATAAAATCGCCAGTTCTGCCCTGATCCTCCTCTTGCTGGTTGTCTTGTTGCCATCCTCCAGCTGCAGTGGCTGGATCAGAAATCCCGTACAGGAAAATCCACGGTGTTGGGATGCTCAGAAATACATTCTGTAATTCCCTGGACAAAAGGGAAATAGGGGAAAAAGGAGAAGAAAGAGGAGGAAAAAGAGGCAAAAACAAGTGAAAAAAAGAGGGCAAAAGGGGGAAAAGGGGAGAAAGAAGGAAGGAAAAGGGTGAGAAAGGGGGAGAAATAGAGGAAAAAAAGGGGGGGGGGAGGGAGGAAAATAGGGGGAAAAAGCAGAAAAAGGGAAAAAAAAAAAGGCTGGGGAAAAAGGGGAGAAGAAAGAAGAAAAACAATAATAAAACCAAGAAGCAGTTTCTTTTCTCCCTGCTTCGCTGCCGCTGCACAGCTATTTTCCACCCAGACGCTGGTTTGGATTCATGACACCTGAGCCCCAGCAGCTGCACGTCAAGGTTGTTTCTTTGCCTATTGCAGTATAGATTCTCGGAAGAGCTATAAATAAAGGAGATTCCCAGGACAGCTCTTGGCTGGGGTTAAACTTGGATTTGCAATTCCAGCCAGGATTGCTGCTAAATGCTTTACTCGCTTTTTTAACACAAAACACACCAGCATGGCAGATCCCCACCTTTGGCCATGCTGGTGGCGTGCAGTAAGTTCCCTGTGCTCAAGTACAATAAATGTTTAAATAGCTCCATCGTTGCCGGTGGGTCATTGGAACCAGCAAGTGTGACCTTCTGCAGAAGTCAGGAGACAGGATCACATTGTTTCTTCAGGGGACTTCTAGGGATCAATTCCCTTTCATACCGTCTACAGCCTGCATGCAAGAGGAGCACATTGCCTTCTCGAGTGAGCCATCGCACTCAGTGATGTTCTGATTTATAGGCATGCAAACACACACCACGCTCTGTGCCTGTTCTACATATGAATGTTGAAACCGTGGCTCAGTCTGAAATATTTCAAATAGAAGAGCAGAATAACTGTTCCTGTGCAGGGATCCCCAAACTTCTTGGCTATAAATAATTAACACACTTTTCCCTATGTATTTCCTTGGAGGTTAGAAATCTCGACAACATTCAGTTCTGACTTCTCCTCAAACCTAAGCATGAAAAAGAAGTATCAGCAAATGAGTTGGGAATGTTGTGACAAATTATTCAGGTTATGCATCAGAGCTGAACCTTTGCAGGAAAAGACTGATTTTGCCAAACTTCCCAATGTAAAAAAAAATATGGAAAAGTTCAAAATCTGTCTCTAGCGTAAAATATTATGTAAGGAATAAATATAAAAGGCATCGTAGGAAATAAAATATATAGTAAGAAAATAAAGATGAAATGGTTCTGGATTAGCAATTCATTACTGTTTTCAAGCACCTAATTTTCTGTCATGACTTGATACATTTTACTTTTGAGACTGCCCTCCTGCACCCAAATGCTCTTGAAGAACACGTCCAGCCTTAACCACATCTCTGTGCCACAGCGTGGCTCTTACTCATGAACATCCTTTAGAGTCCCGCCTGCATCGAGAGACTTCTGGAGTAGAGGGAAATGGGTAGAAGAGGACCAAGTCTGCTGAAATGAGCAGGGGCTGAAG
Source organism: Amazona ochrocephala (assembly GCA_039720435.1). Classification (NCBI taxonomy): domain Eukaryota; kingdom Metazoa; phylum Chordata; class Aves; order Psittaciformes; family Psittacidae; genus Amazona; species Amazona ochrocephala. Next base: position 1,334,167 of record CM077881.1, on the reverse strand, counting down.
CACCACCACAATAAAAGCCGTCAGTCCCTCTCCCTCTTCTCACACAACACTGCTATTTTTAATGTAAGATAGATTAGAAACAGCAATTGCATATTTATACAGGTGGGAAATAAACATTTTGCTTATATTCTCTTCGCATCTTCTCATAAACTAAATCACATAAGTGATTCCTGCTTTCCCTTCATCAACCATGAGCAGTGTATTGCCTGGGTACAAAACTCTACCTTTAATACTTTGATTATAAATTACTGAGAGAAGAATTGCTGCCTTGAAGGCATTATTAGCTTTAGTGAACTAGTTTTCCTCCTCAATGCAGAGGCGGGAAGGGATCCGCATGTCTGGAGCAGGATGCAGAAGCCTGGTTATTAGGTAGCAGAATAATGAACCCAGGGTTGCAGCTGCCAGGAGCGTGCTGTACCAAATTATGTGTGTGAGGAAGGAGGATTTGCTGCTTGGATATGGTGTTTTAGGGAGCAGGTTGTGCTAAGTCTAAAATGTGTGACAAGCATCCAGAAAGTAAAGCTTGGAGTTTCACTCATACTGTAAAGGTAGGTGGAACAAACAGAATAGTCCCATGGTGGCATGACAAAGTCACATATAAGTTACTAGTGGATGTGAAAGTTAGCTTCCCTGGAGGCATAAGGAGGGATTTACTAATGGTTTATAAGGGCTGTGCCTGAAGATGATGGTGATCATCATTGTGATGAAGACATTGATGATGTTGAATGCCAGGCCAGATGGATTTTGAGCAGCCTGGTCTAGTGGAAGGTGTCCCTGCCCATGGCAGGGGCTGGAGCTGGATGAGCTTTAAGGTCCCTTCCAACCCAAACCATTCCAGGATTCATTCTAGGATTCCATGATGCTTTGCTACCTTCTCTCACTTTATGCCATAGTGGTAAGAAAGAGAACATGTTTGAATGCTCCATTGTTGGACTAACATTATTCAGCAATGAAGCTAACAATACTATAATGGTATTTTTGTTCATTTCTCTTGTGGAATTTTAAATGACTTGTCACTCATTAAAGCAATGAAGCTTAAAGAAATAGTGTTCTGCAGAAATAGCTGCCAGTGAAGACTTTGCAAGGGCCAAAGCCAAGTCCTGGCTGTGGTAAAACTCAGCCCTGGGTTGGCGAGGAAGGAGAAGAGTCTTCGATGCCCATTGGCTTAAATCAACTGATGATAGGAGATCGTTTAAACACTTAAGAAAGCTTCCAAAAAGTGGTCATGAAAATCTGTTTTTAAGACTTTTAGCTTGAAATTGTCTATGAAAAGTCTCATCAACACCGCTGGACAGAGCCAAATTTTTTTGTTTAGGTGAAGCACTCTTAAAATGTCAAGGTTCTCCCTCCAGGCCAGATTGAAATGGTTGACACAATATCAGCTCTTAGTAATGAAGAGATATTTCCTTTCGCAGCATTTCTTATTATGCTTGCATGCAAGTTATGAAATTATATATAACTGCAATATATTATATTATATTATATTATATTATATTATATTATATTATGATATAGTAATAACTTACGCATATAATCATGTTTTGTATATTAGGCATGTGCCTAATTTCAGGCTGTCGTGGTTATGACTGCAGCAATATCATTAATGGATGCGACTTGGAATTGTGCCCCCAGGAATTTCATATGAATCTGAGCACTACACCCTCTGCCTCCCTCATCTCAGGCACATTTCCTGTTTCTGTGCACCCAGGAGCATGGAATTCACAGTTCAGGATTTCAGTCTAAAAGACTTTTTGTGCTGAACTCCTCTCTGCACAGCTGTACTTACCAGCTACCAAGGCGAGTCCTGACAGCATTATTTACGTGAGCAGTCTCACCAGAGTGCCCTGCAGAATTGTAATTCATTATTGATTTAAGTGAAGTATGTGAATAATTACAGGCCTCTTTTCCGAGGTCAGCTGCAAGTACAAAAACTCTTTACAGAGGGCAAGATTTTCAGAAGAGGCCAATATTTCTGAACTAGGGGAAAGAAAACAAAAGAAAAGGCAAAGAAAGGGAAAGAGAGAAGGGAGGCAGAGGATGTAGTGCTCTGATTCATATGAAATTCCCGGGGGTGCAATTCCGAGTCACATCCATTAATGAAGTCACTGCAGTCAGAGGTACAGCACGGCGACGCTGGCAGAATAACACAGTCCAACACCCTGTAGGAAGTACAGGGCTGGGAATTCTCACATGGGGATGTGCCTGCCATTCAGCACCTCTGTACTGATATTTCCATCAGCCTGTAGCCATAATAATTAACATGCTGAAAGGATTTCTTTTGGATTTGCAGAGAATATCTATGCCTGCTCTGAACAAGAGCAATAGCAAGAGTCATATGAGCTCACCTGGAGGGAATAAATGTGTTTTGGCTTCACTTATTCAAAAAGGTTGGAAAGTGATGGACTATACTGATTAGAGAAACTTGAGCTATTTACTGAGACTAAATAAAATCAAGTTATTATTTGCTGTCGGTTGCTTTCAGTTCCTCCTAAGACACAACGATTTTGCAAGGTCACTTGCAGCATGAGCAGTGATCCCATGTTCAAGACATGCTTTAGGATCCAGGCTGCCTTTCCACCTTCTTGATGACAGCAAGCAGTTCCAAAGGCAGATGTATTTCCTTCACATCTGCTAAAACTTCACATGCATTATACTTCTGGAAATCATAATTAATGAAATTTGACATGGAGTTTTTCTGAAGAAATGTTTTTTCTTCTACATATTCAAGCATGAAGCTGTGGCTGCCCCTTCCCTGGCAGTATTCAAGGCCAGGTTGGACACAGGGGCTTGGAGCAAGCTGCTCTAGTGGAAGGTGTCCCTGCCCGTGGCAGGGGGTTGGAACTGAATGAGCATTAAGGTCCTTCAACTCAAACCATTCTATGGTTTTGTGACATAGGAACAGAGATGGGAATTGAAAATGATGACAACATGCCAGAAAAAAGGCTCAAGAACTCCTCTAAAGACCGACCTGCCATCTCCAGCAGTGCAGAGGGAGATCGTGTCAGGATAGCTGATACACATGAAGCCTGTGCAAACAGTATGAGGGAAACAAGACATGGCCCAGAAATGGAAGTCCTCGTGGAAATCCTCAAGGAAAAACTCTGTTGTCACTGCCAGCAACCATGCTCTTACTGCAAGCAGCACAGGGGGATTCCTGCCTGGCTCCTAACGCAGCATCACCTTGCCTCTGAGCAAAAGCGGAACACAAGCACATTTATAGATACATGCACTAAACCTCGTACTAAACCTCAGCACTACATTATTGCCTCCGTTGTAACTTTATGTGCAATGATGTAGGTTTTTTGCTTTTTCCTTTTCTTTGTAACACAATAACTACAACCATTGCTCCTGCAGCCTTGGGAAATGGTTCTCTGCCGAGCTGAGTCGTTGACTTATTTATGCATCAGCTGTATCTGCAAACAGTATTATAAGTGAAAGTACTCTCAGTGTATCACGATCCTTGTCAAAGCAACAAATGCCTTATTTACCCAAGAAGCACACGACGGAAGAGCAGTGATTCCACATAGGAATTCACTTCTGACATTGATGTTAGTTGAAGGTATCGCATGAAACATTGAGTTATCTGCTAAGGCAGCGGAACTGCACCAAGATAACAGAGAATTCTGAATACTAATTGATAGCTCCATGCTGAAATCAATGCTATTAGACTGCACTGATGTAGATATTTCTTTTATCAATAAAACACAATTAAAAATTGGACTGAACACGGATCCTAAATGTCAGTATCATTACCAGGTCCAGGGTTGTCAGCTCCCGAACTGATAACTCTGAACATGGAAAATGCTCAGGAATTCATTTGCAAAGTCCCTTTTCTATTAGACAAAACAACATGTGGTGTATTAGATCACACATGTCTGTCTCCAGGAAGGGTTTTATCAAACCAAGGCATGCTCAGGATGGGCAGACTCATCTGTGGGGCGCAGATAAAGGAGCAAGGCCCATTCCCCACAATTCATTCAAACAGAACAGGTCATTTGCTAGGTGCCATTTAATTTTCCAAGAATTTCCTCTTTCCCCCAGCATCACAGATCTCAGTCACTGTCTCTGCTACACAAAACCAGAGCTCTTTTGGTGCTGAAACAGCAGAAAGGAAGAAAAGGGGGGAGGGAATAAAAAAGAAGAGAGAAGGACTATCTCTAGACCTTCTCTGCCTTCTGTAGAGAAATGCTTGTGAGGTGGGCTGATGCCAACCTGATGAAGTTTAACCATGCCAAGTGCAAGGTCCTACACCTGAGTTGGAGCAATCCCAGGCACAGCTCCAGGTTGGGCAGAGAAGAGATTCAGAGCAGCCCAAGGAGAAGGACTTGGGGGTGTTGGTTGATGAGAAAATGAACATGAGCCGGCTGCAGTGTGAGCTCACAGTCCAGAAAGCCAATGGTATCCTGGGCTGTATAAAAAGGAGTGTGACCAGCAGGTCGAGGGAGGTGATCCTGCCCCTCTACTCTGCTCTGTGAGACCTCACTTGGAGCATTGTGTGCAGTTCTGGTGTCCTCAGCATAAAAAGGACATGGAACTGTTGGAGCAAGCCCAGAGGAGGCCACGAGGATGATCAGGGGACTGGAGCACCTCCTGTATGAAGATAGGCTGAGAAAGTTGGGGCTGTTCAGCCTGGAGAAGAGAAGGCTGCGTGGAGACCTCATAGCAGCCTTCCAGTATCTGAAGGGGGCTTATAGGGATGTTGGGGATGGACTCTTCATTAGGGACTGTAGTGACAGGACAAGGGGTAATGGGTTCAAACTTAAACAGGGGAAGTGTAGATTGGATATGAGGAAGAAATTCTTTACTGTGAGGGTGGTGAGGCACTGGAATGGGTTGCCCAGGGAAGTTGTGAATGCTCCATCGCTGGCAGTGTTCAAGGTGGGGTTGGACAGAGCCTTGGGTGCCGTGGTTTAGTGGGAGGTGTCCCTGGCCATGGCAGGGGGGTTGGAACTGGATGATCTTAAGGTCCTTTCGAACCCTAACTATTCTATGATTCTATGATTCTATGAACGAACCCAGAAAGGGCTTCTGAAAGGTTGAAGCACATTAGTGTTCAACACCACCTCCACTGACCATATTTTATAGGTCAGAGAAGTTTCAAGCCCTGCTCACTGCCAGCCAACCACAGTTCTCACAGATAATCAGATCTGTGTGGCTGGTTTCAGGCCCAGCTCACAGGGCAGGATAGTGCTGTGAAGGAACTCTAACATACAACCAGTCACTGTGATGAATTCAGTTTTCCTCACCAGCAGAACCATGTACTGCTATCTCCAAGCTCTTCCCAAGACTTGGAATTGATTTTCAAGTTTTGAACCAAAGGTAATGAATTAACTTCAAATAAATGTACAAAATGCAACTATCAGAAGTATGACTTCTGCTCAAATTCACATCTAAAGAAGACCAAAGACTGGTTACTTGAATGAATACCAGTCATTTAAAAGAGTGTTATTTGGCCTAATGGTGACAGAAAAGGAGGGTAATAGGACACGTCAAGTGTGCTCTGAGCTGGATGATAGATTACAACCCAGCACCGGTTTCATTTGAACAAATGTTACAACAACCCCCAGTAATTTGATTATATCTCTCTATTCACACTTTTTTCTTCTATAACACGGCATTGCTTCCACCATTCCAGGGGAAATGGACAGCCATTTATCCTAGGAAATGAAATTATTTCCTACTGTTATGAAAATACCTCTTCTTTTAATTTGTTAGAGTGACTACTGCCTCGCATCTTCCCAAAGCAGGATTGATGTATCTTATAATGTGCTGTCTTTCATTTCCATGCTTAGTTGTAGCTGTTAAGCGTGCATATATGTATTTTTGCAGATTATTACTGTTTTGAGGGTAGTGGCATACTAAAAGATAACAGCCGATTAATTCTCACGACAGTTGTGCAAAGGGATGAGAACGTATCTCCCTGCATAACTCCTGTTTTCAGTGATTTATCTAAGAGAGTGTGCACTTGGGTACAGAGCCATGCATGTGGCTAAACTAAAGAAAAACTATCTTTATCATTCAGTGCTTTACAACAAGTTCCAACCAGATCTGTGGAAGAAAACTGCAGCGAGTTGCAGAAGGGGAAGATCAGCTGTGCTTGAAGTGTAATTACATTGCTAAAAATGTTTCAAAGAAAGCAAACATGAAGATATTAAAAAAACTGTGATAAAACTTGTCCTAAAATGTAGCACAAATGCCCAGCATCAAGAACTTAGCAGCTCCTACCATCAGCTTTCAAGCCTTCCATAGCAAAACCCTGATCGTATTTTCATTTCCTCTCTGCTCCTCCACTTCCCTGTATGAAGCCAAAACCACATCCAACAGCACTTTAGCCAATCCAGACAATTCAGGGAGCATTTATAAGGCCTTACAGAAGACTTTGGGGAAGAGTAATGGGGTTGCTGCACACAGTGAGGGAGAGCAGGGAAGGCGAATTGCACCCAGCGGCTGCTGCAGGAGCTTGCAGAAGAGTAGATGCTAACCAGGGAGCACACAGATGCACAGCATTATGTCTAGCAGTCATTTGCAGTACAGGCTGACTCATTAAAAGGGATAATTAAAGACAGCTGCCTACATAGTTAATTACTGCCAACAATTAAACCCAGAGGTACATGGCAACAGATACCAGAGTAAAACTGAACTGAGAAATGGCCTCACCTGGGAAACGCCTCTTCTCTGGCCTCAGCAGATCCCGATGTATTATCCATCATGGCTGCATTTCTTTTCTAGGACATTATTTTCATCATCTTATGTAGGAAAGCTGCTGGCTGTAAGCCCAGGAGGGCATTTGCTGTCGGGATGGTAACCCACCTGCAGTCAAAGGGTCAGGCCAACTCCTTCATGGTGACCGCTGGGGTGGGATGGGACAGAACAAGAGTCCACCATCTCCCTACGGATCCATCCGAAACCTCGCCTTCCAAGCAGGGGACTGCAGTCACCTGGACCCTTGTCCACAGAGGGAATAATAAACCATACGACTACAAAGAAATCTGTACAGATGGTGACAAGACAGAAGATCACAAAGCTGTGAGATGAAATACATCCCTCCCATCAGTTAGAAGTATTTCAGTTTAGTGTCTTGTATGGGAGGTAAACAAGAAATGTGCTTTCTCTCAGGAAAGAGAGGAAGCAAAATAAGCATAACACTTTCAATTTTAATTTTAATAGTATTTCTTGCTCATAGTAGCTTGCAAGATACAAAGAGACCTCAGTTGGGCTTAAATGAACTGGGTTATGCGTCTGTATCTGGGGTACGGCTTATGAAAAATTAAAATCACACCACTTACATTTTCTGATTAGAATCCCTTGAAGTCCCATCATGGTCAGTGCCTGAAGAGTCAGCTGGGAACATTTGTCATCTCTAAAATGCCTTACACTGTGTTTTATCGAGTCACCTCGCCATCCTTGAGATTCCCTTGGAAATGGCAGTGCAATGATAGCTTGCTCAGGAGAAGAGCTGCAGCTTAGATCCCTGTCCTTAATCAGTGCCTGCCTCAGCTTCTTAATCATTCCTTCCCCAAAACCACCATGCCAGACCCCACCTGCCAACTGCAAAGGACATATTCACATCGACAGAGAATATTTGCAATATATTACATTAATAATATTATTTATGATTAGCATATTACTATAATTATTATAGTGCAATATATAATTATAGTGTAATAATCTTATTATATAGTTATATATTATGATTATTCTAGTATTATGTTATAACTAATAATAAACATTATATTAATATGTAATAAGGCCAGGTTGGAGAGGGCTTTGGGTGACACAGTGTAGTGGAAGGTGTCCCTGCCTATGGCAGAGGATTGGAACTGGATGATCTTAAGGTCCTTTCCTACCCAAACCATTCTATGATTCTATGCTGATTCTAAATATTTCCATAAGAACAAAAATAAATCAGTAGCACATTTACTCGCAAACATCAGAATAAGGCCGAGCAGGGACTGACCACCTTTACTTTGTGGCACATCACCTTTCAAAGACTGATGCTCTCAGGGATCCCTCACATGCACTGTACAGCACAAGTTCTCATGGATACCCATCATCCTAGCACAGATATTAAACACCTCTCTGCCCAGCTGGTGATGCAGGGCACAGAAGGATTGATTTTTCAGGGCTTCCAGAAGAAATTGTTGTTGTCACCTAGGATACAAAAAATACCTTTATATTACAGCTCTGGAATTTGCAGTGCTTCTGGAGCTGTGAATTGGCATCTACTGATGGTGCTTGACAACATAGGATAATAGATTTCCAATTTTTCCCAGAGCTCCTCATGCACACAAAAATTCCCACATATTTCCTATATATTTGGTGCCTGTTTTCTGGCCATTACTCATTAATAAAGCTTTCCATATGGAAGCTTTTTTGCTTCCCTGCAAAATAAATCTGACCAGTGCTCCAAGCCCATGCAGTGCCCCATTGTAATCTGTCCCCAGCTGGGAAACCCCATTCGCATTTATCCCATGTCAGCATATCCGGAGTAATAGCAGGAGGCACCATCCCAAGATGATGATCTTTAATATCCAGGAATATGGCCAGTTCTTGTTTTGCTCCTTTCTTTGTTCTGCTACATGGATCCTGAGATGAGAGAGCTGCAAATGCCACATCTCTGAAGAATAAAGATTTTTTGCTGCTAGAAATCCTTAATTTCCCAATAGAAAATAACAGATGGAAATGGGATTTTATTTAAAGACATCTTAATAAGTTTATTATGAATTATTATTTCATATGCATGTTCTGATACCATTATGATCCCTGAACTACTCCTACAGCCACATTCACCTGAACAGTCCCTGTTACTCATGCAGGAATCCACCAAGACACCAAAAGGCCAACTGGATAGGAGCACATGCAGCCTGTACACTTGATTTGGAACATGACTTTCAATCAGGTTTCCACTCTGTGGAGGAGCTTTGCATTTTTTACTTTCTTACTCTTTTGGCATGTCTTCATTCTGGATTTTGAATTAATCAGACACGTATCACCACAAAATGAGAGAGAAAAACTTAAAAAGGGGGACAAGTGGCGATAGTCAAAAGTTGCAGCAAAGTAAATTCCAAGTGGATATAAGGAAAAAACACTTGTCAATCACAGCAATTAAATACTGGAATAGGTTATCCGTAAAGACTGGGCAACTTGGCATTTTTGGGGATTTTCAAAGAGCAATTGGACAGGGTCCTGAAAACCTCATCTACCCTCAAATAGATCCCAAATCCTTCTGTTGAGCAGAGGATTATGGTAGATTATCTGCAGAAGCTTATCCCCCTGGAAGCAAGATGCCTGATGCAGGCTGGGCTGTTGGGAATGAGGCTGGATGAGCCAGCAAACAGGCAGGTTCCCTTTGAGCCCAGGGTTATTTATCGGGGGAACATGGCCCAAATGGAAGAGCCTCCCCAGAGCACTTTGGTTTTGTCAGACTGTCAGGATTTGATAAAATGCCTCTCCAGAACACTTGCTCTTTTTTTGCTCAACAGTTACAGCTCTATTTCGTTAGCATGGTGGTTCAATGAGTTTCCAGGTTACTCAGGGACATGGATATGAGAGTAAAGAAATTCTTTTACTTGTTTAGAGATTGCGCAAGGCAGACTCATAGGAAGAGGTGGTATATTGCTGTGCTGCAGTGAAGTCCCACAGAGGAAGAATATGCGGCTACCGGAGCCCCAAATCCCCCAGCACTGCTATTGCTTCAGAAACATGACTTTGCCCAGCACACAGCTCTTGCTTTTAGTCAGCTGAAGCCTTAATTATTAAAATAACAAAAACGATACCAAACACTGATTTATCCAGATTTTCTGATGCACTTTGCTGTATTTTATCTACGCATAACACAGTAGTTATCAGTGTGTTGCATTAAATGTTATTTGACACTTGTGGGTCTTTAGTTTCTTGGACTTCAAATGGCAGTGTTTATCCTCAGTGTAAATTACTTGCTCTATCACCTGCTTTTGGCTTCTCCGAGAAGCTTTTTCCTTCCTAACTTTTTCTAGAGGCGGCATTTGTACTGACAGATAAGGAAATATAAACTGTTTCATATCAGTGTCTTGTCATCATCCTTAAAAACTGACAACATAATGGCATTTTAAATAAACAAACAAAAGATGGTTGTCATGGTTTAAGCCCAGCCGTAACTCAGAACCACGCAGCCGCTCCCTCACTCCCCCTACTTTCTCCCCCCCGCTCCCAGAAGGATGGGGAGGGGAATGGAAAGAATGTAACTCCCACGGGTTGAGATAAGAGCAGTCCAGTAACTGAGGTATAACATAAACCACTGCTGCTACCATCACCAATAATAATGACAAGGGAAACAACACGGGAAGAGAATACAACCGCTCACCACCCACTGGCTGATACCCAGCCCAACCCAGCAGTGATCTAACCCTTACAGGTAACTGCCCCCAGTTTATATAGTGGGCATGACATGCTGTGGTATGGAATACCTCTTCGGTCAGTTTGGGTCAGGTGTCCTGTCTCTGCTTCCTCCCGGCTTCCCCTCCTCCCTGGCAGAGCATGAGGCTCAGAGAGTCCTTGGTCAGAGTAAACATTACCAAGCAGCAACTGAAACCATTGGTGTTATCAGCGCTGTTCCCAGGCTGAAAGTCAAAACCACAGCGCTGCACCAGTTACTAAGGAGGAGAAAAGTGACTGCTGCTGCTGAACCCAGGACAATGGTCCAGTTAAGTAACATTCATCCTTTCATAAAATGTTTCTTTTGTATTTCAGTCTAATTTTAATCTTTTATAAGTACAGAGATATACCATAATATGCACTAAATTGCTGGGTTTTAAGGCAACTCCAAGAGAGATGTTGAATCAAGCAACAAACCCATCAAAGACCAAACTAGCATCATAAACCCAAAATCTCTTAAGCTAACTTACGTGTTTAGAAACAACTCATGCATCTACCTACAAATTCTTGCTGGACATTTCATAGCTGGAATTCTGTGATATTATTGTAGCAACAACTCCATTGCCTCTCTGCACAATCTATGCTAAACATAAGATGAAGATTTAGAGGGTGGAAACTGGAAATTGAGTTAAATCAAGATTATTTATAAGGTGATATGTAGAATGGGAATACACACGTATATAAAAAATATATATATAAATTATATGCTTCCTAATGCTTATGTGCGTCTATGCTTCTAAAATACATATAGAAATCTTATGCTTCTCTTCTTCACATTCTGTTCTCTTTGCTATTCCCTGTAACAGCAAAATAAATACTTGTAGCCAGATCAGAGACATTTCTGTGCTTAGAAACCAGCCCTGCCTCCCATGCATGCAAAACCCAAGCGTGACAGAAATGCAGTGAGATATGACAGAAACCAGCAAACAATCCACAGGAGGCTGGAATTTAAACTTGATCAGCACTGGGACATGAAGCGTTTCTTCGCTTACTTTCTGAACAATTCTGTAATGCAGAAGTAATAGGGACTGTAAGGCTATAAAAGCCATGAACACCTAATGGAACGAGGGGCATGATCAATGAACACAATTTGATGTCAGGCTTTTACTTCTCCTGGTTTAAACGTAAGCTGTTTTTTAAAAGAGAGGCAGAGAAACCTGGTTGCAAGTCTCCATTAAGTTCAGGCGTCACTGCTCTGTGCAGGAAGAAAAATGACACTATTTTATATAGCCAGCATGCTTAAGCCACTTAGTACTAGTCTGAGTAAAATACGGTTCTTCATGGGGTGGAATACAAACCATTAGAAACAACACCAGAAACAATGGCTGCGGCAGCATTGGGAAGGTGCTTGGGGACACCAGGACCTCTCAGCACACGTGTCCTACCCTGGGGAAAGGACCGAAATGAGAGATACATGGAGGAAGATGGCTTGGGATGCTCTCTGCCAGTGCGCTGGACCATCTGCACCCTTGTACATGCTGGGTCTCACTAGAGGCACTACTGGATGCAAAAGGGGAAAACCCCAACTCTTCTCCTGTTTGGGTTTTTCCTTGTATCACTGGTAAAGCTGCAGTGGGGGAAAGTCTTAGAGGAAAAACTCTGAGCATGTGAGGAATGAATGTCTTTTTACCTTCCAGATCAGATGTCCTCTCCTGGTATTAGACCAAGATTATAGAAGCTCTGCTTTTGTCTTTTCAACACAGGTTTTCACCAGGATACTCTCTTTAAAATACATACCTGTATATACACACACAAATACATGCATATAGGTGAAATCTTGCCCCACTTCACATTTACTCTGATGACCGATGCCAGGTCTTATTCCCTGTAATGCTTCAAGCAATCAGGCATGGAGTTACTCGTGTGCACACATAATAGAAAAATGCCAGGCCAGAAAAGATGATGTACTTCTCACATGTGCAATACTGCTTTCCTTTATGCACTGCTCTATCTGCTCAAAATATATGCTTTAAACATATGACAAGAGAATTTTGGTGTATTTCAAACTGTGTTCTCGATAATTATGGGGTTTATATTCCAGCTTGATCTTTTCTGACCGAGGATGAATTTGTTATGTAGGAAAGCAGCAGCTCTAAGCTGCCATTGCAGTGGGCTGGCAGCACAGCACACAAAAACTCCATAATTTGGGTGGAATGTGTTTGGAGTTACAACATAAAACAGTGAGTCACATCACCACAAAGGAAGGAGTAGCTGCACTTAAAATGAATTACGCTCAGCCATCGAAGATGCAGTTTGACAGATACAAACATGAGCGAGGCTGAAATTGCAGTTATAAGAAATGAAAATGAAAAGGATCCATTTTACCAAGGGGACGATCAGATGGACAATATACCAGTACCTCAGTCTTTTACATCCTGTCTGTAGGCATAGCAGTTACGCCTTCCAAGACTTCATTTGCCACATGCGCTTTATGCCAAACCAACATTATTGCCACCTTTAGAAAATGGAATGCTGAAAAACGCAGGTTTTTCTATCTGCTTTCTCCCATCAATGTGCATTATTCTAACAACAGACATACCTCCAGCATATCTTTATGTCCTCAGACCACTGCAGCTCAAACCAGGAGGGACAGAGCCCTGGTCAGCATTGTCTAGTGTGATGCATCCCTGCCCATGGCAGGGAGTTGGAGCAGGACGATCTTAAGGTCCTTTCCAGCCCAAACCATTCTATGATTCTATGATTTTAAATCCTCCAAAATACAGGTTAGTTACAGGTTGTGAAGAATACCTTCCAAAACCAAGTAATGGCGTACTATGGGGAGAAGAGCACGCAGGACAGATCCAGAACAGCAATTTAATTGCCATCTCATAGTGATGGTGATTAGGCTGATGATTAAAAGGCAGTGATAGTGGATAATTCTGCAAACACATTGGAGAGGGAAGAGACAACACACTCTCCACATCCCCAGTGGCTCACACTAGAAATAATGGCCCAAAACTGCAGTGGGAAGGATTGATCTTGGTACTAGAAACCCAAATACCTTGCTTGGGGTGTCTGTAGGATTGCATCTCTGTTGGTCTTCAGGAGCAGGGACAATGGCAGTAATTCATTTGTGCAGGCAGACCAACCAGGTGCTCAGCTTGTGCTGTGCATGCCATGGATTCCTGATATTCACCAGGAACCTGAATTCCAATGGCTTGTGGTGCCTAAATAGAGGCTGGATGCATCTCTGAACTTCTGGGTCTGCCCCTGAGGGCCAGGACACACTTCTGAAGCTAACTGGCAAAAGCAGATTAAATCCTACATGGGGTCCTCAGGCGAGAGAACAAAGCTGCTCGATAGCTGAAAAGGCCATTTTTCCCCCAAATAGCATATTCCAAAGCAAGGTAAGCCATCTGCTCACGCAACCCAGACCACAATCGGATTCACAAATCCTTTTGCTGTCACCTGAAGCTGCTGGAGAAGCAGATCCAGGCAAGGATGTGCAAAAGGTGCCTAAGTCAGAGCAGGGTCTCCAGTCTGTCCCTTATTCTCAGGTTACGCAGGAGCCCTCTCGAGTGGCTTGTTCCAGATCCCACCATGTCAGCTGGCAATTAAAACACAGAGAGAAATGTACTGACAATGAGAAAGCTGTGAAGACTTGTTGTACATCCCCAAAAATAGCGCCCAAGAGAAATGGAAGATATGTTTTGGCAGCAGAATGAAAATAGCCATCATGCTGCTGAGGAGGTGCATCACCATTGCGCTTTTCTGTGTCCTTGAGCATTAAACTGGCTCTGAGATTCCGCACTTAGGAGGAGACCTGACAGCCAGGCAGGGGTTTGTGCGTATATATAACAGGTTTTGAGTTTATTGAGGATAACTGAGCAGGGAGCAGCCCATCTCACGGATAAGTGTTGGCAGCCATGAGCCGCCTGCCACCACCTCAGCAGTTCCAGTCCTGAGAAACCACACGATCCCAGTACACCCAGGGACAGCAGAGCCTGCCTGAGAGAAACCCAGTGTTCTACCAGGTTATTCCTTCACAACGGTTGTAAGTACCTAAACTGCATGATGATGGTTTGGGGTTTTCCTCCTCCATTTAATTTTAAGTTTGTTTGCCCTAAAGGAAGTTGCTGTGGAATTCAGCATGGGGCCTGCAGCAGCCCCACAAGTTATGAGATGTATCAGTTACGTGATTTTAAACTGTACTGCGACTTCTCCATCATCTGAAGTGAACCACCTCAACTCTTCTCTGGAGGATCTGAGAAAATACCCATCCACTCAGCTAAGGATTGAATTTGAACCTTTATGGACTCGAAGTCAAACCAGTGATGCACAGGCCTGAAATAGCATTTCACTGGTCATCTCATGGGGTAACTGCACCTACCAAGTGCCTTTGCTTCCCTGGAGAGACACGGAGGCTCCTTGGAGAACCCCCACACTTCTGGACCCCTTCTCTTCCCGCACAACCCTTCCCATGCTGTCTGCCAGTGACCTTCTGCAGCAGGGATTGTGCAAACCCAAGGGGAGAAACACTTTCCTTACGGGACGATTTGAGAGCATTGGGAGTTTTCTCCCTCAGTCACTCCTTACATACCTGGTGTTCCCATTTAGGACCCCCTGATATTACAGAATCTGCCATAGGTCATTTCTATTTCCTAGCTGCTCCCCATCATCCGGGCATTAAGTTTGCTTTCAAAATACTTCCTCAGCTTCCCAGGGCAGAGTGGTGCTGGGGCAGGCACTGTTCCCACCTTTCCATCCAGGGTTCACACAGCTCTTAGGCAGAAGCTCCTCCCTGTGAGGGTGCTGAGGCACTGGCACAGGGTGCCCAGAGAAGCTGTGGCTGCCCCATCCCTGGCAGTGCTCAAGGCCAGGTTGGACACAGGGGCTTGGAGCAAGCTGCTCTAGTGGAAGGTGTCCCTGCCCGTGGCAGTGGTTGGAGCTGGATGAGCTTTAAGGTCCCTTCCAACACAAACCAGGCTGGGATTACTGGATTACCACTGATTGCCATAATGCCACTGCTACCTCTCTGTGCTTTAGTCTACTTAAAGAAAAGAAAAAGTAAACAATAAAGATGAAGCTACATAAGGAACAATAATGTTTCCTCCCTGGCTATGATACTCTGTCTGCAAAGCAAACAGATTTTTAATAGCACCTCTAACTATAAACAGGTTTTTAATGTTTGCTGCATGCTGAGCACAGCAACAGACTGGGGTGCAGGTAAATAATTGATGTTTGCTTTTTTCTTCCACAGAGATTTCTTCCCTCTGCCCCACTGAACACACTGACAGCACATTGCCTTGCCAAACATCACACAAATCTACCTGCAGCACTCCTTGGATGCAAACTCTCCCTCTAAACTCAAGCCAAATTACACAGGGAAAAGTGCTGCCCATCCACCTTCACTACATGTAGTATCACATGAATCTCTCTTTACTATTTCCTAGTCCTTTCATACTAATGAGGTTAATTAAAACACCTTCTGTAATTAAGAAGCCCAGCCCTGCCTGACATTCAGTGTTAGCCCTAGTAGCACATTTCATAGTAGCTAGGATGTATTTAGCTTGTAGAAGACTAACGGTTTGGCTGATGGAAAAATGCTGATTGCAGTAACAGAGTTAACTGGATGATGAAAGGGGTGAGGAGGGGATGCAAAACACTTATTGTTGCCCATCCCCATACACATCCACCCAACACAAACTCACAGCAGAAGGAAAATGACCCTTGAGCAACAGGGAACAGCCCTGCAAGATATGACAGCGTGAAAATGGGACAGGAGGATTTGCTTGGAGAGGTGCTCCAAGCACTGCAAACCTGGTTATAACTGAGAGCTCCCGGCTCTGCTTCAACAGCGCGTGGACTGACAGTGACTGATGTGAGATCTATCAATAAAGATACTACATTTGTAGTAAATAAATGGGATCCATTAGGCTAAAAGGCAAAATTCATGCCAGGTGATTTGTATTGCACAGGTAATTTAGGTAATTACCTAAACAACTAGGTAATTTGCATTACACAGCAAACTTACTGAGCTCCCACCCTTATGGCTTTACTATTGTTATCCTTTGTTAAATGACAGCAAACCTTCTCATAAAAGCTGGTACAGAGTGTTTTATGTGCTTTATGAGTTCTTACACAGAAAACAGCTCTTGGGCAGGAATTGTAAGTGGTGCACTGGTATTCTACTGGGTCATATTATTTTCAGGATAGGATTTATGGGGCTGGTTGTAGCAGATTAAAGCTACTACATGCAAACATTTTCTGCATTGCATACAGCATTCTGATTAGAGATCACAGAATCGCGGACTGGTTTGTGTTGGAAGGGACCTTAAAGCTCCTCCAGCTCCAACCCCCTGCCATAGGCAAGGACACCTTCCACTAGAGCAGCTTGCGCCAAGCCCCTGTGTCCAACCTGGCCTTGAACACTGCCAGGGATGGGGCATCCTCATGATCTCATGTCCTTTCTTTTAAAGTTAACTGGTCAAGAGCTGGGAGCTCGGTCCTGGGTAACCAACCAGTGGCAGCACCCGGCACAGACACCTCCTCCCATCCCCAAACCCACTTCTCCTGGGTGACTCCTTTCCACAAGCAGTGCTGGTTTGGATGATGTGCTTCTCTGGAGACTGACCCTGATTGGCAGCTGCTGTCCCTCAGCTGGGAAATTCATCCCACGTTGGTGGATTCACATCAGCAGAGCTGCAGCGCTTCGCATACATCACTCACACAGTTTCCGGCCAACACCAATCACGGCCAACAAACAGAGATTTCATTGCTGTAGTAAATGTACAGTGCCATTGCTGTGAAGGTGCAGTGGTAGAGTAGATCATAAAGATGCCTTTACTTGGCACGCCAGGAAGAAGCCCGAGGACACCGTGCCTATCCTGTCCCTCTCCACAGGCTGTGAGTTAAGGGACATAAACACAGGCTCTTCAAGTGCCTTGGCTGCTGAATGTAGTTAAGTATCACCACTGATGGATTATTTATTAGCACCTACAGGGTTTACTGAAGGCGATCTGTCACAGCAATTTTCCCATTAACACTTCTGAATTTCGCTGCAGCTGAAGTGTTTTGGTATCTATCAATCCTGCCTTGCCTGACAAAACAAAGCCAGAAAAAATCCTCCCAGGCCTGCTTAACAGGTTCAAGAGATGAGTAAAAGAGGTGGGAAGAAGCTAAAGCCAAAATATAAATAGGCTTCTCTATTCTGAAACAAGTCCTTCAAAGCCACTCTGATGGGGTTTGTCCAGGGTCCACAATGTGCCATCGGAAAGCCCCTGTTGAGGGTCCCCACAACCACCTTTGCCCTCACCATTGTGTCTGTCCATGAACCACAGGGATTGGGCCAACCTGGGTCTCGAGATGCACTTCCTTTGATTTGCTGTTTGATTCAACTCTTTCCCTGCATTGAAACCCCAAGCAAGAAGGGAGTCGTGTCTTGTGCGCAAGCCAAAAGGAAGACATCTGTCCCTACCCATGATTGCACTTAGGTGGCATTTGTGCAGCAGAGCCTGGACCTTTGCAAACAAAATACTGTGTTAGAAAGAAATCTGTATCTTCTGACACGTTGCCAGCTTGTGCGTATGATGAATGCTGAAGAATTGAGCCATACTCCCTGGCAGCTTCCAAATTAAACTTTGAGCTGTTTAGGAGTTTGTCAGTCAATAAATTCAAGTGTTTAAAAGGTCCAAGGCTGTTTCTTCTGCCTGTTAGACAGGATATGTGGTTTGGACTGTGTGAATCTGGAAGCAACAACCCTTCTCGTTCACTGTTTCTGGATCATACTTTCATGGCTGTTAAGGGATATTTTTTCTTTTAAAAATAACTCCAGAAATATCATTTAATTAGGTTGAAAATTCCGTTTTCTCACCACATCCATTGACAAGAACTGTGCCTGAATTCAGAGGCAAGCTGTGCACTACATGCACATGAGCAATGCTACAAGGACTGTAACAGAAATGCTTGAGTAACCCCAATGAACACCTTGTACAGCAGGATTAGTTTAATGCCTATTAGAAACAAATCACATTAGCAATTTTGAAGATAAATGTTTTTAGTTTTAGCCCAACAATCAGCCAAAAAATCTCTCCTTCCCCAAATTCTACCTTCTATTTTATCCTAAACCACCTTTGAATCCCACTGGGTTTCTACAGCTTTAAACAACAGACCTGAGTTTTCCAAATTTAAATCCGTGGAGACTTGAGCTATTCCTATGGAACACTCCATCATCAAAGGTACCATGTAATGGCCCAAGGTGAAGCAGGGCACAGCTCTCCTGGCAGCTCTTGTTAGCGAGGTAGGGCACCATGTCACATACCCATCTCACCAGCACCACTTCCAAACTCCAATTTGCATGTGCCTTTAGGAACCTGTGTTATGCCCTTGCTGTCCTACATCGGCACTGCACGCCAGGTTGGATGCTGAGAAACTAAGCAGAATTAAATGTAGTATCAGAGGGGGGAAAACCTAAATACAGCTATGAAAATAATTGTACCAAACCCATGGACTTGTTTCTGAGAGTTGGTGTCTCTGGGACACTCCAGCTATGTGTCCATTAATGGTGGTTTAGTTAACCAAACCACAGACCTAAGCCTTTGGGTGATATTCCCATGAAGGAACACAGGAATATCACCCAGTGCAAGCCCTCTGGGTGCACATTTCTTCTTGGGAATCTCCTTTAAATTCAGCACATTTTGGAGCACAGATTCAGTCTCAACAAATAACGCTTTTGAGCAGAAAATAAACCTCAAGCATCAATGTTTTGCATGGAACTATTTCTGGACAGCTCTATTACATGTCTCAGGTAGGAGCACAGAGTGGATGATATAGATGTGCAAGGCAGCTCCTTGGCTGGCACACACTGGCACAACTCCACGCTCATCTGTCTCATGCATATTTATGTGCAAAAGATGATATCCCGAAACTAAAACTGTCTCAGCAGCTGCTAAACTCAAACAGAGAACTTGGCTTCTGCAGTTGGTAGGTGTGAATGGGCCCAAAATAAATCAAAGTGTCCCAACCGATCATTGAAAATGAGATTTGTGCTCCTAAATCACCCAAGACTTAAATCTGAAAGGGATAGAGACACCAGAGCTGAGATTTAGACAAAACTTAAGCACATCAGAAAACTACTGCCCAGATGTCTTGGGGATTTAATTCTTAAGTGCTTTGAAAAGTGTTATTTTTCATTTCCATACAATTTAAAGCATGGAATTGTTTTTTAATTCTCCCATGCACTTGTATTTTATGGACAGAGGTGAGTTTATATCACACTGTGACAGAACTAAACTCCCTCTATCCTCCTGGTGAGCCAGTGTACAATGCTGAGCCTCAGATGCCCTTAAGGATGACTCACTCTAGCTCATATGCAGGATTAGAATAGCCCCATGATACGGTCATTTTGTACTATTTGGAGGATGAAGAATCTGAAAACCACCCTGGATTCAAACTTAGACTTCAGCCAAGTATAAATTCATCCATTTTTGGATGAGGAAGTCTTTCCACATTAGGAACTGTTGGTCTCCTGGCTCTTTCTCCAGGGATCTGATGGGTATTGCTTTGGCTGGCTTACCTACAGCAATATTTTCCTGTATATTTATAGAAACCAGCTAATCTGCCCCTGGATGATCCATGGCTGATATTGTTCATGATGGCTGAAAATCATAATCCTCTATCCTATTAGGAGGTACATGAGATTTAGTGGATTTTTTCAATCAAAAGCCATGGTTCATTATCTGGAAAGAGATTTCAGCAACGTTCTTAAACGACATATGAGCAATTGTTGCTACAACAGATTAGTAAACACATTACATAAAACAGTATTGAGACAAATGACACAGAAAACTTCCAAAATTAGACTAATAAACAAAGTCTGAGCCATAGTAAGTACATTTGGGGATTCCGTGTGCCAATTCCATAGCTGTTTCCAAAAATTACTTTATCAGCCACTTACATCTATGTATCTGAAGCTTATTCTCACACAAGTGAAGACACTCGTGATTGGAAATTACCTGCAGTTACGATATGAATAAAGCAATTTAATAAAGAAACTTTAGCACAGCCCTGATGGTGTAATAAAACTGAGCTTTTATATCAGCACAAAATGACAACAGAGTGCAACATGAAGGAAAAGTGCAAGTTCCCATACGAAATAATAAATATCTGGCAAGGAGTCCTAACACATTCTTGACAGTTTGGTTGGCATTACCGTTCCTCCCTTCCCAAAATAGCCATAGCTGTGGATGCATTCATACCTCAGTTCCGCAACCTAGTTCTGAAGCTTGGAAATAGAATAATGACAGCAGTCAGGGAAAATACAACCTATGATAAAATGATATCACATTTTATACGGTGAATTGAAGTTTAAGAACAGGACCTCATTAATACTGAAGTTAATGCTTTAGGAAATGTTAGCTTTTAAAAGTAACTTTGAAAAACTGAATCAGTGACATTCAAAAAGCTTCTCAGCAAACTGTGCTGTTTGGACCCGTTATTCTACACAACGCATGCGCAAAAGCTGTGGAATGCTATTGTGGAAAATGATTTACCTGTTTTCTGATCATTTTTTGTGTGTCAGATTGATTATTTTCTTACCGTAACCATATGTCCAGAAAGAAGGCAGAATGAGCTATTTTAACAACAGGTTAAGAGATTTGGAGGGGCGGGAAGAAATATTTATTGCTTTATCACTACATTCACATTATGAAATTGTCCGATCTTTCCCTAATCTCTCGAATCTATAGAGATAAAGTCTCATTCACATGTGACAGGCAGTGGCTTTTGCTCTGTGACCATAGCAGGCTGCAGATTGCTAGCAGAAACCTCCCTGTCTTGGTCTGCTCCTGTGTTTTCTAACCACAGTTGGTGTCCTTTGTGCAGGATTCACGCTGCCTTTCCTCCCTTTGGTAGGAGGTTAAAGTCTCTTTAAAAGCCTTCAGTGAAAAGAGCACTGAGTATGCAGAGAGAAGCTAAGGAAAGAATTGCTGAAAATGCTGGCTGTCATCTCAGACAAAAAAAGCGCTCCTGATGGTGCCACGCCGCCTCTGCGCTCACCAAGTCTGTTGTTTCACAGGCATGCAGCGTTCCCAACAACAAGAGAGAAAATAACTTTGTCTTACAATGAATTTTATATCGCAGTGGTTTTTCCTCTCTGTACTTCATTCTCTCAAGCTTACAGCACTAGACAGAGTGTGTCTTGTCACCCATGTCCTGATCCAAAGCCCCTTGAAACTCTTCATAAGAGCTTTCTGTAAGAGCGAGTAGTGATAAAATAAGGGGGAATGGCTTTAACCTGCCAGAGGGGAGACTGAGATGAGCTCTGAGGCAGAAGTTCTTCCCTGTGAGGGTGCTGAGGCGCTGGCACAGGGTGCCCAGAGAAGCTGTGGCTGCCCCATCCCTGGCAGTGTTCAAGGCCAGGTTGGACACAGGGGCTTGGAGCAAGCTGCTCTAGTGGAAGGTGTCCCTGCCCATGGCAGCGGTTGGAACTGGATGAGCTTTAAGGTCCCTTCCAACACAAACCATCCTCTGAGTCTGTAATTCTATTAAACCTTTGGAAAATTCCCATGGACATCAGCGCATGAATTTTGAGGTGTACGAAGGCAGAGCTTCCCTATATATACGTTGTATCATATCTTCCTGATTACAATATATGTGTCAGAAGTTTCAATACCACAGAACATCACCTTAATGAATAAGGAAAAGAGCAATCACAAAGTCA
Source organism: Amazona ochrocephala (assembly GCA_039720435.1). Classification (NCBI taxonomy): domain Eukaryota; kingdom Metazoa; phylum Chordata; class Aves; order Psittaciformes; family Psittacidae; genus Amazona; species Amazona ochrocephala. The sequence continues at coordinate 1,312,095 of CM077881.1, read as the reverse complement.
ATGAAAGGCCCTAGAGGTTATTTTTCATCTATAGATAAATAGTACTTTTTAGAGGCTTCCAGAGAGGAAGCAGTCACTTAGGTTTTGCAACACTTCAGCAAGAGTCCCTTTTGAGAACAGAGCATGTCTTGCAGGAAGCAAAATTTCCTTCTCTTTCAAGAACCTGACATCTCCAGAGGGCTTCTGGAGCACCACACCAAGAGAAAACTTAGAGAGCTGGGCATGAGACGTGAAAAACCAGAGCTGAAGAGGAACGAAGTCATCAAGTAACAAGAAAAAAGAAGGGAAGGACTGGGAAAAGGAATTAGTTTATTAACATTTCATTCCAGGACCGGAGGCATGTAACACTTCATCCATCCCTTGTGATGCCAACTGATTTTTTCAGCTACTAAAAAGCACATCAGATAAATAGGGATCTTTTTCATTTTGCCCTTTTGCTGCATTTAGACCTCGTTATAGCTTTTCAGTTTCACAGTTTTTGCATAAAAGATTTCAAACAAATATGCATCTTCTTCATGTACCCAGACTCTATTTGTGGTACCTTTATTTCTTGCAGGGTGGTAACATTGGTTTCTAAGCTAGAAGGGAAATTGCCTTTCACAGTCTGATTTTGACACTGTGACTTATGCTGAGATGAAATTAATACCAATAAGGAAATGCGTTAATAGTTGGAAAACCGGCTCTCGAGAAGTGGAAGCTGCTGGAAACTCTCCCAAAGGTTAATCCTGCAGCACAACATATGTCTCTCCTCTCCAGGCATATGCACTTCCCATTCCACCAGATACATACAAGCAAAGTGGTGGCTCCTTCCCTCATCACTGGATTATTTCCCTGGTTTTAATAGATAAAGCCTGTTGATTTTGCATTCCAACACCAAAGCAAGTCCATTGCGCACCGTGTTTTTCTTTCTGAAGGTTAAAATGAGACTGTGTACGGAGAAGGTTCGTCTTGCTGTATTTCCAGATCCAGTTAACGTTCATCTGCTCTGATCTGTGGCAACCTCCTGAGGAATATATCCATTATTATGCAAATCCTGTATATAGCAGCACAACTGTCAGGTGTGAGATATTCTTAGGAAAGTATTAATGCACACAGCTGCCAGCCTGCACCCAACTACATATTTCAGTGTGGAGCCCAGATACAGTCAAAGGAAAACTGCATTCAGAATTATTACATTGCAATAATGAAATCGTTTCCAATAGAATTATAGAATAACAGGATGGTTTGGGCTGGAAGGGACCTCAAAGCTTTTGCAGTTCCAACCCCCTGCCATGGGCAGGGACACCTTTCACTAGACCAGGTTGCTCCAAGCCCCTGTGTCCAACCTGGCCTTGAACACTGCCAGGGATGGAGCATTCACAACTTCCCCGGGCAACCCATTCCAGTGCCTCACCACCCTTACAGTAAAGAATTTGTCACAGCGAACAGTGCCATAAGAAAGAAAGTTTGGACTCTCGTACTAAGCACTTCTCATTCCTTTAGCCAGTACTTCACCTCTACTGCTTATCATCACTATTGCTGTATGCAATTGTAACAGTTTTATGACTAAAGGGGACTCACATTATGGTGTTACTCTACACTGACTATCACCACTTCTCTTCTGTGGCAGAGAGTTCCTGCTCCTCCTCTGAAACCACCCCCTGTGTGATGGGGATGTGCCAAATGTAGGAACAGTGGGTTACAAATGTGAGACGAGGATAATAGATTTGTTAATCTGTGTCAGCTGAAGAGCATAACACTACTTCAATGATGTCTGGAATAGTGCAGAACTGTGTAGTGCTGGGAATGGTACATGGAAGTCAGCTTTCCAGTGAAATAGCTTTATTTCACCGTACAGTGCAGGAGCAGCATTCACTGCCTGTAGCAGCACAGATGTCCTGCTATCCGCTAAGCATCTGGCACACTCCTCCTCTGAGTTCACCTTCTAAAGGAAAACTACATGCAGCTTCTAGCCTGCTAAACAGAACAGTGCTATGATCTGCTCTTATGCTTCACGCCAAGCCACTGGTAGCACATTGCTCCTGCTGCCCAACATCTCCCAGGCTTTGAACAGCACAGATAAGCATGCATCCACTTGAAATCCTCTGCTCAGAGGGCCTCTCAGGATGAACTCCAAGCAGAAGGACTGAAGAACTGACTCAAATTATGAGCTTGGCATCTCCCATTGATGCTTCCTGCACTGATGGAGCGCAGTCTTTTCTTGCCCCCAGCAGCCCTGCCCCAGGCTCATGTACCACAGGAAGGCTGTGAAGCAGAGGTGGAGTCAGCTGTGATTGCTTTATCTCAGTCTATAGGGGAAAAGGATCAGTCTCTTCCCACTTTATTTTCCTAACCAAGACACAAAACTAAGCAAGATCTTAGCAAGAAAAGAGGTGCACAGCTCTACTGTTCAGGCACTGCTCTCCCAAGATTTCCATCCATCAGTGCTTTGTGTGCCCAGGTGACGCTTTCACACCAAACATGTATCTGTGCTCTCCTCCCTCCTCCTCTGTCTTTAGCAAGAGTTCTATATTCAACATGTTTGAGTAGTTTGAATGAGCTTCAGAGAACATTGGAAGCTTTTATCTCTGCACTCAGACACTTTATCTACATTAAACAAAACAAAACATGAGTAGGCAATTTTGAAATGGCAATAAAATTCTGTTAGGAAAGGTTTAGTGTTATGGACATCTCCGTTAAACACAGCTGTGGTTGTTTTCCTGCTGTTCCCTATTCCGCAGTTCATTATACCACAACATGCACCACACTGAATTTGCTGAAGTTGCATATGGGAAACAGCCCTTACAGAATCCAGTCGGTGCACACCTCCATTTCTGCTTTCCCATGGAGACCCTATAAAGCAGATTGCCAAAACATCTCGGTCATCTTGCACCAACTGCAGGCTTTAACAGATTGTTTCCTGCAGGTTGACAACTGCTTGCTCTAGCTCCCATGGGCAGATCCTCAGGGCTCCAGGCACAGACCTCCACCAGCAAGGAGGGTCATGGTCACAGCTCTGATGGATCCAGCCCGTAATCAAACCAGTGGCAGATTAGCACAGGCTCCAAATGAATTAAGAGTCTGAGCTGTAACCAGGCCAAGAACTACACTAGTTTCAAGGCCAGGTTGGACACAGGGGCTTGGAGCAAGCTGCTCTAGTGGAAGGTGTCCCTGCCCATGGCAGGGTTGGGATTGGATGAGCTTTAAGCTCTCTTCCAACACAAACCACTATGGGATTCTATGATTCTATAACCTTGATAATAATCTGTAATAGTGCATGGTGGAATTTTCTGAGCTCCCAGGTTATTTCAGAGCCAGCTCTCCATGCTGCCAGGATGGCACATTTGCTGATGCAGTGATTAGTAATTACAGTCCTTCATTTGGGAGATTAACCAGAAATTGTGGCACTGATTATACAGCAAAACAGGCATCACACAGGAGCAATGCTGAGCAGGGACATGGTGTCATTCCCTGCACGTGCCACCAAACTCATCCCTGTGAGCATTTTGTGCCAGGATGTGCCCTCCAGGAAGAGCTGGGCTGGTGGAGGTCTGAGTTCTGGTGCCAATGCATTGCTCTAATTTCACCACGCTGTCTAGAAAACCCACTTGAATATAAAAGAAAGGAGGATAAAACTTGCCACGCATCCAGAAAGCAGCTCCTGCTACATCCACCCTGAGCACTCATCTGCTCAGAGTGGCCAAAACCCTTCAGGCAGGACTGAGCAAAACTGGGTTTATTTACAGCTTCTGTCCAGCAGGAGACCTGTTGTTTCCTCCACTGGTACAAATGTGATGAGTAGGAAATACCCTCTCCATATTCAATTATTAAGGTGCAATTTAGTGTGTGTGTGGAGGTGTTTTCTCTCTAAGGCTAAAACAACAGCATCAGAGAACTTCCTTGTGATGAATTATAGACACGAATTGAAAGTGCTCTTGTAAAGTTTGAATCGAGTTCTCCTGAACAAAAGGGAAAAGGCAAATTGTGCCCCTTTGCTTAGCAACCAGGCAGAGCTCATTTCTCTTCAAAGAAAACCAATTAGGCCTTCTAACCTATTTTGGAGGAGGAGCGGGAATGATCTATTAAAGTTAAACTTCCTGACTGCCTTTTTGATCTTGAGGGTACCCTTCTCTAGGGAACCTGTACAGTTAATTTCAGGTGGCTGCTCCAAAGTTGTTACCAGATTTTCTCAAGTTGACTTCTCCTTCCCCTTCAGGACGAGACTTGAAATAATGCTCCATAAAATACTGTAACATTACAGGCAACCACTCTACATGAAAAGCAACTATTATCAGGTCCTCATACATCAGGAATCAACTGAATCTTTGCAAATAGGTATGTGAAGCCCCTGGGAGCTTGAGCTATGGATATAGGAAGATGGACAAACACATTTCTGAGGTTTTGGGGCTGTTCCATTCAGTTTGTGGGTGTGTTTCTACTTGTCTTCCAGGTCCTGATTTCCTAAAAACTAACAAAGATCAAGGTATATTTGTGGGTTAAGTTTCTGAACCAAGTTTTCTGAGTCAGGCCTGCCATATGCAAGATGCTACAAGACAATTTATTAGGTCCTGTCCTGCTCTAGCTCAATATAGGGGTAAATTTGCAATTAATTTCTCCCAAAAGAAAGTATGCACAATGGGAACAGGAAACATTGCTTTACCTGAGTTAAATAAACAGATGTGAATATTTACCAGTCTGTAAAACAGAAGCCAGTACCTAATCCAGTAAAGTTTTCCTGCTACATCAAAGTCAACTGATCTGAGCTTGAGCAGTATATTTATCTATAGCATTTATAGATTTTGATTTCTATTTATTGCCTTGGAGAACAGTGGCTAGCAATCAGTAACTGGTTCTCTGAGTATTTTGTATGTGCTCGTGGTACCCATGGCCATGAGGCTCTCCCATCTGCAGGGGCAGACTGTATCATTATCAACAACCTTCAGCAGGGATAAGGGTAGAAAAGCAAATTCTTCGATACCAAATTGCAATTCTAGAAACTCAGATGTTTTCCATACAACATTGAACTACCTTAAACCACAGACTGGAGGACTGCATTGCAAAAGGATTTCTGTTTATAAATCTCTAGAAGTTGTGTAATTAAAAGTATCACTATTAATACATATTCAAAGTTATAGAAGTACATTATTTTGTGTTCCGCTATCTGGTCCTGCAGCAGAAGATAAGAGAGAAACTCTTTGCTGCCTGCTCTGATGATGACATGAATCATCTATGTTGGTGTACACACACCCCTCACTAAACCCTTCCCACTGGTAACACCAGATATGGTGTGCAGAAGAAATGATGACTGAGGTAGTTAATCGTGTTCATGAGCAGACTAATACATGCTGCTGTCTTTGTTAGAAGACAAAACCGGTGTCATGCAGTGATTAGTAGCTCTTATTATTCATCCCATCATCACTGATCTGATCAGTATTGCTGAACAGCAGCTGCAATATGAATATTTATGGTTAACCATTCTGAAAATTCTTATTTTAGCTGTGCTTTGAAGTCAAGTTCAAGATGGCAACAAGTAATAGCACAGCCAGCTAAAACCCACATGTAATGTAGGAATGATTTCAATTCACACCTTTAATGAACACTGGCGGTGATTTTGAACTGATCTAGGAGGCTTCTTCAAACACACAGGAGATGACCAAGAAAAATAGACGATGCATGTAGGCATGAAGAAGCTGGAAGGCTTCTTCCCCAGGGACTACTTAACAACCTCTAGCAGAAGCTAAATTAATAGCAAGGGTCATTGTCAAAGGATGCAGAAGAGTAATTTTCATGAACAAACCCTCAATTGAGAGTGAATATATTCCTTGCAAATAACTAGAAACATAAGTATAAGATGCATTAATCAGAAATCCTAATCACAAAGCAGGAATAGGGCAGGACATTCTGACACTGATTTCTGTATGGTGCTAGCCTAGGTAACTGCAAGCACTCATTCTTACCTTAGATATCTGTTAATAAACTGGACCTAGGCAAGAATTCTTCTAACTAATCACTAATCTCTTCTCCCTCCTCTGCCATATACAGACCCCGTTTTCACATTAATGTCTTAATACATGCATTCTCTATACTGCTATTTTAAATCAATTCCACTCATATGAGTTTCATGCTGCACATCCTATGACATTTATCTTTCAGTTCCTGGTCTGTACTGATAATCTTTTTATTTATTCTATCTGATATTCTCAAATAAAGCAGTGGATCTTCAAAAGAAATCTTCAATCAAAGTGCAGTTCAAACTAAATCGTGGTTCTGGGCAGGTTAAACATGTGACTTGCTGTCTCTAATGGAAAGATAATGGGGGAATATTTCACTATTGGCCTCTAAAGGAAATGCTGGTGATTGATAATTTTCTATTTCATTCCTATTCCCTCTCATCTTCTAAATGTAACATTCTTTTTAATAGAGCATACTTTGATGCTGCTGGAAACTTTGGGTTCACCTAATTCAAGAAGAGTTAGTGTTTATTTTTCCTGTTATTATCATTGGCTCGGAGATACTCATTTCCTCAGCCCTGAAATAAGTAGGTGTTAATTTTATTCTAGGAAAGCAACAAGTATGGGATATTTTGGGGGGCTGGAAGGAAATATAGAACAGTACCAGCTTTGAAAGGTGACAAGACAAGGCAGTACGGCCATCTCTAACATCCTCAACGTCTCACAAATGGTGGCTTAGCAAAGACAGATTTGGGATAATATTATGAAGATCAATAGCCAGAGCAAGGCATCATTTCTGTGCTTTAAATCATACATTGTGATAGGGAAAACCTCCAAGAAGACTTGGACTCTGTCTCCTGGCATGGGAGTTGGTGGCTGCTTGGAGAGACAAAGAGTATATTCACATGGGTGCTATGAGATAAAGGGAGACGGGACAAAAATGTCCCATCCAGACTTTTCCAGCAGAGGATTTTAAAGGTGGATGCAGCAGTCAGGTAGGAGGTGCTGCTAGAAGAGTCACTGGGTGATGGGAACTACTTGAAAGGAGAAAGCCAAGGAGAGGAGTGGCATGGAAAGGGTCATCTCCGCAGGATGTTCCCACCTGCATTTTCTGTTCTGGCTTTAGCATGGATGAGAGTGCATCTGCCACTGCCACCTGTGAGATGAGCATTACCATCACCCCACTATCTCAGGAGGTGCTGATAAGATAATCCTGTTACATTTCTGAATTGCTGAAATATGAGTTTTCTAGTCAGAACAGCCACCGATAACAAGAAAATTGGAATAAGCCAATACATCCAGTTTTGCTACATAGACCTTTGCTGAACTCTCCGTATTTCTATCTGCTAAACATGATGAATTTATTTCCTGAGTTCTTAGGGCATTGAGTATTTTTATTGATTTTTTATTTTGAGTAATTTATATGGTACAACAATGGCCTCATAGAAATAGGTGTAAGTGGAATAATACCATCTATTCCTCCCCTGACACTCAAAATGAGTCCAAACACCTCATGAGGGTAGGTTTTTAACAGATCAAGTCTGAAGACAATCAGATTATGGGGACACCACCGTGTCCTGGTCTTCTCATGACAGGGGCTTGGGCAGGAACCCCAATGAGCATGCACAGACCGTTCCTGGGGACACAATCCCCACAGGGCATTGGTCCATTCTCCAGAACACGCTGAATTGGAGCCTCACTAATCAGGTAAGAAGGAAGAGATGTTTTCATCTGTTTTTCTGGAAGGTCTCCTTTGAAGTGTGGATCCAGCTGGGGTCTGACCCCCGTAAGTTATGGCAGGCACAAATTTACTCCCTTGGCTTCAATGAAGTCAATTCACTCTTCCACTATTTATCAGATTTGATAAAACATTTTAACTCAGCAGAGTCATTCAACCCAAATAAAAACTCTTCAAAGGACTGATGCCAATTATCATTCTCACCTCACTGCAATTATCATGGTTGGGTGGGTTCAGGTTATCCATCCTCCTCTGCACATGCGGGTCTCATGGAGCTTTTGATCCTGTGTTCTCAGTGCTGTCGACAGAAAAGGCAGGAAAACTGCTTCCAAATGAGAAAGCAATGTGAGACACTGCAAGACAGAGAATCATAGAATCCCAGAGTGGTTTGGGCTGAAGGGACCTCAAAGCTCATCTAGCTCCAACCCCTGCCATGGGCAGGGACACCTTCCATAGAGCAGCTTGCTCCAAGCCCCTGTGCCCAACCTGGCCTTGAACACTGCCAGGGATGGGGCAGCCACAGCTTCTCTGGGCACCCTGGGCCAGCGCCTCAGCACCCTCACAGGGAAGAGCTTCTGCCTAAGAGCTCATCTCAGTCTCCCCCCTCTGGCAGGTTAAAGCTATTTGCCTTGTCCTGTCCCTACAGGCCCTTGTCTAAAGCCCCTCTCCAGGTTTCCTGGAGCCCCTTTAGGCACTGGAAGGAAACCTGTGCTTCTTTAAGTTAGAAAAGGTTTGGGGTTTATTGGTGTTTCAATGGAAGCTTGGACATTCCCCCAAAAGACTCTGAAGCTACAGCTGCTCCTCCTGCAGCATCCCAGTGCAAAAGAAGAGCATTTTCCCTTCTGCTCAGTTCAGCATCGAGCCTGACCCTGGACAGAGGAGAGGTTCTCACACTGATGTTTTGCAACTCTCCTCTTGGTGAAAATTGTCTGTGGGGCATTTGATTTATAATTCAGATTGTTTGCAGAGATGCTGTAAGGCTGAGGGAGAGTCAACAGCTTAAATTTACGTCCAGCTGTTTGCTTCCCCTTGCATCTCAGCACAGGGTTTGACCCTTCTTCTATAAACCCTGACTTCCATCTGCAGGCTTTTGTCATCTGAGGACCTGCTGGAGCTACTGATGTGCATGAACGCCGGCAAGCCCGAGGCCTCAGCTTGAAATCTCTGTAATGCAGCTTGGAAGGTCAAGGCACTAAAATACTTTGATTGGAAAAGGTTAATACTTTCAGTTCTCACATTAAAACAGGGACCTTTGCACTTATCTTATTTAAAAAACAATTTCAATAGTTATTTCACCTATAGCGCTTTCCAAAGTACAGACTCTGAGAGTTACCCAAGGAAATTTCCATGAGCCTTTTCTTTTGGGTTCCTTTTTATGGCTATATTTGCTGTCATATATGATGCTTCGTTAAATATAGAATCATAGAATAGCTAGCGTTGGAAAGGACCTTAAGCTCGTACAGTTCCAACCCCCCTGCCTTGGGCAGGGACGCCTCACACTAGACCATGTTGCCTGAGGCTCTGTCCAACCTGGCCTTGAACACTGACAGGGACGGAGAATTTACCACTTCTTTCGGTAACCTGTGCCAGGGCCTCAGCACCCTCACAGTAAAGAACTTCTTCCTTATCTCTAACCTGAACTTCCCCTGTTTCAGTTTGAAACCATCACCCCTTGTCCCATCGCTACAGTCCCTGATGTAGAGTCTCTCCCCAGCATCCTTGTAACCCCTTAACATGTTTCAATTAATTCAATTAATTAAATGTCATCAGTGATTTGGGAAAAACATACAGTGAAAAAGCTATTAATAAACCTAAAGAATGAAAAAGAAAGGTTCAAATAACGTTTAGTATTTCATTGAAAAGATCAGATCCATTATTCAGAGGACAGAGCCATTGTTTTAAAGGCGAGCTGAAAACACAGAACATGTATCCTGTCAACTATGCTTAAAGGACTTGCAGGATATAGTGTTGCCATAACAAAAAGGCTAAAAATAATGCCTTTCCCTGTTTGCTTTTTACAGAGCTTGTCTATTTTCCACCTGTTTCATGTTCTGCTCAAAAGCATCCTCTGCAAAGAGTGCTTTTGTGTTTTATTGAGAGAAAAATCTCCTTCAAATACCATATTTTTATGATGGGTGATTGTAATACATAAAAACACATTCGACCATGTGTATGCACACAAAAAGAATGAAAAAAAGAGGGACAATTGGGGTATTAAAAAGAATTTGAAATATTATAGAGGGATTATTTTATAGGTGAAGAATCAAATTATTTTACCTAGACTTTCGTCAACCTGAAGGAAAAGTCACTTTGTAGACAACACAAATGAGGGGAAAATAGGAAAACGGAAAGTGTATTTCAGAGGACAACAGTCACTGGTTAGTTTAAATAAGAGTATCAGACAATTAAAAAAAATAAGACAAATGAGTTTTCCTATAAGTAAGGATATATCGGTCAGTGGTTTGTATTCAGCATCACCCCACAGATGTTGCTGGAGTCCAAGCAAGATCCAGAGCTTGCTCCAGTTCAGATCACAGAATCAACTAGGTTGGAGAAGACAGAATCAACCTTCAAGCTCATCCAGTCCAATCATTCCCAGTGCTGCCAAGGCCACCACTAACCCACGGCACTGAGGGCCTCGTCTCCATGGTGTATGAACACTTGCAGGGACGGTGACTGCAGCACTGCCCTGGGCAGCCTGTTCCAATGCCTGAGCACCCGTTGGGGAAGGAATTGCTCCTCAGCTCCATCTAAACCTGCCCTGGTGCAGCTTGAGACCGAATGACTGTGGTATGTGGTAGAGCAAGCCCTGAGCATCCCTCACCTCCGAGCTACACCAACGCAAGCCTTGGAAACAGACTGTATTTCAGCCCGGGAAATGTGTTCACTTGAACATTCACCAGGAAAGGAACAAATGGATTTGCAGATATTACTGAAACGGATGACCAGATTTACTCCTAAGCGTATTCCCAAACCATGTTTGGCTTCAGTCACATATCTTGAGAAATAGCTGACAACATTCGACTAAAAACCATACTGAAGTGTAACAGCAACTTACGCAGAATCAGGCCAAATTCTCCACAGTTTTTCAGTCTGCTGCTATCCTCTTTTGCAGCATTTTTCTGTAGCATGTAGCCCAATGCCTTGTGAGCCTGTCAGCAAGATTACCATACGATTTGCTTTCTTTATTTTTAAGGCACATAAATTGTGTTACTAGAAATTAGCCCAGACCAATGCCCACCACACACAGACACACCTCGCATACATCTCTGTACCTCTTAGATGATCAGAACTGTTCTCAGCATTAAGAATGAAGGTTATTTCAGTTATAAAAAATATTCAGCTATCTACACAGAGCACACAATTCCCAACCTTTCAGCTGTAGATGGCTTTCAGAAAGGATGGGCAATGGCCAGACATCCAACCTATTGATGATGATGATGGCAGTTTATTCACCTCTGCATGTTTACACCCTATTTTTCAGCCCAAAACATCAATGAGCTGGTTAGCAGGGATCCAGCTTTGATGAACAAGCCCTTCTACATTTCTGATTTCATGGTATTAACCTGTTCAGCTCAATACAGTAAGATTAAACTCTGTGCTGCCTGGTTTTGTCTAAGGGAGGATTTCTGCAAAGACAACATTTGTAACCAGACATACGATATGCCAGAACTTCAACAAGGATTAGAAGGATTGCTCCAAAATTCTCATCAAATAGACAGATCCAGAGAACTTTGAGGGGAAAAGAAACAGATATATATCAGGGATGTGCTGAGAGTCCTTAATGAAGCATTGGAAAACCAGCTGATGACTGTCACAGACAGCCTGACTGTGCAAGGGTATCTGCAGAGAACGATCACAAGTTTTCCCTCAGACTGCATGAGATGAGACAATGACAGCTGATGGGAACTGCACTCATTACTCACAGAAAACAGAAGTGTTTGCCTTCTGGAATACAAAAACACCCAAACAAAGCACCTCACGGAGCTATTTTTCCAATAACCTTGCTTTCCAGCATCCATCCAGAGTAAGTCGCCAGTGAACACACCAGCCAATTAATTCTGGACACATTGCAAAACAGAAATACCAGCCAACAACCTTTTTCTGGTGTCAGATTTCTGTTATTTCAGTGGTGTGTTAAAAGGACAGCAATGCAATATCTTTGTTCTTCCAAAGCAACACCAGAGGCCAACTCATTATACACCTTCTCCACCACCATCCAAAGAGCAGCTGCTGGTCCTGCCCACTCTGCACTCAGCAGTGGCTAGCCCATACGCTGGTGCCAATTTGGAATAAACTCTGCTCTTCAGCGCCCAAAGGCACACGTGAAACTTGGACTGCTCTTGCAACAAAAGAGCTTGTTGCGACAGAAGGGAAAAAAGCAGCATATATTACTTTTGTCTGTTGTATGGTGGGATTCTGAAAACTTATGGGAAACGTAGATTACTCAGAGCAACTTTAAAGTTCAAGTCATTATTCATGTTCTTTTGTACCTTTTGTTGAGGCTTATACTTTCATTTTTTGCAAAGCAGATGAATCTCTGCTCAAGGTTTACCCAGAGGCACAGTGATCTCTGCCAGCCAGATATGGATGAGCACTCAGAGCATCAGTAATACTTACTGCATCAGTTATGGCTACAGAAGACAAAGCACTTATTCTAATATGGATCACAATAAAAAAGTATAGATCATAAAACTTGGTCAAGAAATGTGATCACTGAATAAGGTGATGGCTTTGAAATATATCTGCTCCATACACAGTCTTAAAATCACTCCCAAGACAGTTCAGGTTGCTAAATTGAAAGTCTCTGGTGAGTCCATAAAGATTAACGTGGTAAGCTACGATATTGTTACATGCCACTGTGGTTAAGTTAAGCAGCACAGCTAAAGTTTGGTTACGATCGTGAAGGAAAACTAGACCATGATATAGACATATGGCAATTTTAATTACAAATTTTGGAAGATAAATTTAGACTAATTTGCTAAAGACCATTTAATGACACGGGAAATCAGTTTCCCTGAATTACCTTATTATTGAATACTTTGGTTTATAAGTGTAAGAGGCCAGGTTGGATGAGGCTTGGAGCAAGCTGGTCTAGTGAAAGATGTCCCTGTCCATGGCAGGGGGTTAGAACTGGATTATCTTCAAGGCTCCTTCAATCCAAACCATTCCATGATGATTCTATGACAGGAACCCAGCAAAGCACAAGAACTCATTTGCTCAACCTTTTATTACTTCCGTACTGCAAATTATACTTTGCTGTGTAAGCCAGAGAGAATATAAAAGGCTGTGCATAAGCTGGCATGCAACAGCTCTCTTTGGTTATCAAAACTGCTCAAAATAATGGTACGGGGTCTGTGGGTTGAGGCATGCTTCCCCCAGGAAAGCCTCACTGGCACCAGTAGAGATATGCCACCAGCAAGCAAGAACAGGTCAAGGTCAGGGCTCATGGGAAGCAGGTAGGGCCCAGATCCATCAGTAGGATGATGGTGGTACCTTCTTCATAGGCAAAACCACAAGGTTACTCATCTTTCAGCATTTGCTTGAAAAGATGAGGATTCCCAGCCTGTCTTTTCACATCTCCAAGTCCCTCTACCAGTTGCACTGTACTCAGAGCACATTCAGCATTCCACACCAAAATGGTTTCTACCCTGCTAGAGGGGAAATTCTTTGAATGAGACTGAACTCAATAAGACAACAGAGAGTACGTGTCAGGTAGGTGAGTCCAAAACCCACAGGGATCACTTCAGAGCCCTAGTTTTTATAACAGGAGTGGTTTCAGTGAAGCCAGTGAGAGCCTGGATTGAACTGGAGGCCCAATGCCACTGTGAGATGCCACCATCAGAAATGTCAGGGAGCCCTGGTAAACTTATAGAATCATAGAACAGTTAGGGTTGGAAAGGACCTTAAGATCATCTAGTTCCAACCCCCCTGCCATGGTCTCTTGGCATGGCGCAGCATAAGAGCCATCCTTCACTTACACACTAGAAAAGACCTGAACACAACGAGGCTGTCATATGGGAGAAAGGAGCTGAAATGGCAGCAGCAACCACTCTGAGCATCTGCAATCATCATGGCCCCAACCCAAGACACACACGAAGAACCTTGTGTGAACATTGGGGTGGTGAGAGATGCAGAAAGAGCAGTGGCGCAGAGGGAGAAGCAGGCAGAAGACATCAGCCAAGCAATGGGGGCACTGATAACATCACCTCTGCATGGAAAGAGGCAAATACAAAGGCAGAAAACAATAGAGAAAAGCAGGGAAACTTCAATCACAAGCCTGGCTCCATGGAGGGAATCGGTGCCTCATGCAGCCCATATAAACAGACCTGCATCACAAAGTCTGACTTCATCTCCAGATTTCTCTTCCTCAGAAGCCTAATTTCAGCTAAATGCCGTAGTGACAACTGTAATAAAACAACACTTCAAAATGCATGAAGAATTTCCTTCCCTAAATATCAGGTTTTAAAAGCAAAATAAGCGTTCATTCTCTGCTGTCCCACCAGTGACACTGATGTGATTCATGGCTATTCAGCTGCACAAGGCTATGTTCTTTTCTTTGAGAAAGAGTATAAATCTTCAGACGAGCTATCAAATGGCTTTATGATTAATTCTGTGTTATCCTTGAATTTAATGCCAATGGGTGGGAGGAAAAGAGGAATATCCCACAGAAAAGGAATGGAGCATCAGACCAACTCAGAAGCTCCCCGGAGTTAATATGAAAGAGCTGCTTTCTCATCCCTCCTGCAAAACATGATGCTTTGGGGCTGACCCTGCCTGTTCCTCACAAAATGCCCCCGGGAGCTGAATCCCTGGGGTTCTGCAAAGCAGGGAAGGATGCTGGTCGGATCCTTTTTGTCTGCTGTGCCCAAATATACTAGCACTTCCTCCCTTTGAACACCAAAGCCCTGCTGCTGGCACACGCTATATGAAGGGGTGTTCTGCAAAGGCTGCACAAGCTCTGGGTCCTAAGAATACCTAGAGGAGTTTCACAGAAGGTTGAACAATTCCCTCTTTCACCCTCTGTAGAAATGGAGTAGGATTTTCCCAATTTCAAATCCAAAGAAAAATTCTTTATTTGAAATGAGTTTAAAAATAAAAAATAAAAGAGAAATTAAGACATGCCTATGTGTCTGATATAAGCAAGGCATTTAACTGGAAGTGGCAAAAGGTTTTATATCAGCCTTTGTTTGCCCAGACCACAGATTAGCCACTGTCTGCTCCGGTCTCTAGAGGTTGACCTTGCTCTGATCACTAAGTTGTACAGTGTTAAGAAGCACCACATCAAGTGAAATGGATCAATAGCACTGCTGATATGTGACTCCCTGGTAAAATTCACTGATCATCTGATTTCTGAAGCTCTTGTACTTGTAAAAAAGTATTGACCAGCACGGAAAGTCATGATTACAGGAACAAGGCAAAGGGCAGCCCTGTCCCTTCTCCTGCACCCAAGGGACCTCAGTGCAGGGACCCCTCAGCCTCCAGCTGTGCATGAGATGAGTCCCCACTGAGTGAGCTGGGGTGAGTTACAATGACCATGAGGATGGGGACCTTGTTTTTCATGTTGTCACCTGTACGTTAGCAGCTGGAGAGAGGCTGCCAACCCCTCCAGTGAGCCAAGAAGCTGTCGGATCATGTTAAGGAGCATTGAATACTACTGACAGGTTGCAAATGAATATTCATGGCCATTATTCCACAGCCTGCACCCTAAACAGGCATTATCTGAGAAAAAACAAATATCAGAAAACTAAAAATCTGAACTGATCCCAACCTTGAATCGCAAAATGTCAAAATTAGTGTGGTTAAAAATAACGGAGGTGGTAGATTGGGCTGTGCGTGGCACAGATTGCTGCTCCCTTGGGCATCTCTGGTCCCCAGCAGCGCAAAACACCCGCGTTCCCCTGGGAGAAGGTGCAGACGGGTGTCAGAGGTGTAGCTGGTGTAATAAAGGAAACAGTCCCACACTTCTGGGTATTCAAAGGAAAGAACAGAGCTCGGGGCCCTTCTCCTCAGTTCACAGCAGGAGGAGCGTCCGACCCAGGGAGAGACTGCTGCAGCTCCCAGGCCTCTGACCCCAGCCGGCTTTTAAGAAACCTCTGGGAATCTCTTCATAAAGTTCAGGCTTTTGACTTGTGATGACTCAGAAACCAACAGGACCCAAGGTCAAAGCAGGAGCGGCCGAGACTTTCTACTGTTCAAATCAGAGCTTTTTTGCTGCCTGGGCTCTGGAAAAGAGACTGAGCAATAAAACGGGAAAATTGCTGATGCCACAAATTACTTGAAACCATCCAAAGGTCAAAAGACCAAATTGACTGTGAAGACACTTAGTGGGTACCAACCGTGTTCAGGTCAATCGGCAGGATGACGGTGGAGGGATCCACATCTTGCCAAAGACACACTGGTATAAAATTTGGCAGAATTCCACAGTTGTGCAGGGATCAGACCTGGAAATCATTTCTAAGGGCAAACTCATCTGCCTGCTGTGGTATTGCTCATTAAAAGTGCTAGACATCACAAAAACGAAACAGAAATCAAACAGTATGAAGGATACCGCAGATTCCTACCTGTTGTTGGATCTTTGACCCAGGCTAAATTTATATTTTCTAAACTAGAGTGGCTTTACTTGGAAAATGCACTCAGTATTTGTCACCATCTCAAAAGAGTTGAGCAGACATAGAAAGCTTTCTGTGTCTGTTAACGCATGAAAAACCAAGAAGATGGGATAGTTCCATTCAAGAGGAAATAAATAAGAGGGTATCCTGTAGAGATTTATGAAATCACAAAGAGAAGAGACATTAAACCTGACACTTGATCTGCCTTGTTATATATAAACCACCGTCAATTTCTAACATAAACTTAATTTACTTCTGACTTACTTTGTTTTGCTGAAGAAAATGCCTTCCATGAAGTAAAGCATGCCATCATCAAAGGACAGCATTGAGACACCCATGGAGAAGCACCTGGCAGAAGTCACACCCGAGAGCCCATGGTGATGGTGCCAGGGCTCATGCCTCCTGCTTCCCTCATACCTCCTGATTTCTGGGTGTGTATACACATAGCCTGGTCCTGAGGTCAGATGCTTTGGAGGAGGGTACCACTGCAGGGTACCACTGAGGTAACGGGCTCCAAAGGAATAAAAGCCAATAAATAATAGTAAACCAAAAGTCAGCACTCCTAGCAATGAAAATATCCAAACACATTATGTCAGGTTAAAGTAAGTAAGGAAGATAGACCCTCATTCACCATGGTAAAATTCACTGATTAACTATTGGGGTTTGTAAGGACTAATCCTTTCTAAGAGGCTTTTCTCTACAACACCTGAGCTGATAATCAGAAGACATAGACAGACTAATGTGCAAATCTGGGCATTACCCATAAAAGCAGTGCCTGTACTCCGGAGTGGCAAGAGCTGGAAACCAAGAGTGGGTTTGACCTGCGCTGACAAACCAAGCAATGGCTATGTCTTCACACCATTTAACTTGCTGTGGTACAAACTGGTAATGATATGGACACTGCTCTGTGGGTCAGAAACATCTGGAAAGCCTGGGTCATTGGGCTGGACCATGGGTAGGTTGCTCATGCAGGCAAACTAAAGAGCAGGAGATGGCTTTAAAATGGGACAGAACAGAGCTAAAACAATCAATGCAGCAGTCAAGAAAACTCACATGGTCTTTGAATGCAAATGGGACTAAAGAGAGCAAAACTCCCCTGTTTTCCTGAAAGAGCTTGTCTAGGCTGCTGTACAACCTAGAAACAAAATGTCTGGGAAAGTACCAAGAGCATCACAAGAAGGCATATAGGACAAGAGGGCAAGAAGAATAACCAGAATGTTCCACTTTCATCAGCTTTCAGCTATGAAGTGTCAACAGCACATCTGCCAGATCTTCCTCATCAATCAGCTCCATAAAAGACCTGGCTCTTTATTCTCTATTTGTGCTTTTGAGAAGACGTGGCTGGTGCACTCAGGAGTGATACAGACCGAGGGCATAGAGAGCCTCACATGGATCATGGAATCCCAGACTGATTTGGGTTGGAAGGGACCTTAAAGCTCATCCAGCTCCAGCCCCTGCCACAGGCAGGGACACCTTCCATTAGAGCACCTTGGTCCAAGCCCTGTCCAACCTGGCCTTGAACACCACCAGAGATGGAGCATCTTCAGATAAAGTTCAAATGTAAACTGGGAAAAGAAGGGATATTAGAACTCATTTCCATGAATAAGGGCTAAAATTCACCACGGAGATGGTCAAACTTCATTGGTATTGGTGACTGCTTTCTTTTGTTTGGCAGTTTGAAGATCAGCTAGACCACAAGGTGAAGGCTTATGTGGGAAAGCATGTGTAGGGGACAGATGCAGGACAGGGATAGAGTGTCCATCAGGGTGCCAGTCAAAATCCTGCCACACACAGCTCATTCCTTTGAAAACTACTCCTTTTTAGGCAAGAGAGCATGAAATAGAAATTAGTGACCACACTACAAACCACTAACGCATGAATTAGAATTACTTAGAACATCAGTGAATTATGCTGTAATGTTTATTCCAGTCTGTTTATGATCTCATTTTCCTATCTATTACAGTCACAGCAATAAATGATTTCATTTCTCCAGTCTGCACTCCAGATGAAGTATTGCACCAGGAAGCTATGGAATATATATGTTAATCAGCCCCGCTGCTGCCCATGCCATTACCAGCCCAATTCATTTGTTTCCTGTTGTCATTCTTGATTACACACTTTTAGAACAGATTACAGTAATAACGGGGGGCGGGCAGGCAGTTCCCTGCTGCCACTGTCCTTGGATCAATCTGCTGATCGCAGGTGAAATGCATTTTCCTAATAAATTCCCGGTCTGCTCTATGTTTGCTGTAACTTTTCTGGTTTGGAAATCAACCGTTATTAGTGATTCCAAGGAGAGGTAGTTTAAGCTTTGTAAACAACATAAAGAAATGCTATTGGAAGTGAAATACAGCGCTGGCAGCATCTGAAACAGCAAACTGAGGAACTGAGCGGCTTTTCTGCACCACCTAATTCAGCTCCCGTTGAAAACAAGACTGCTCAGCCTCTGAGCCAGAGCTCTCTAGCACCCTGCTCGTAACGCAGCCTCTTCCTGCTGCTTTGTGCTGGGGCTGTTTGAGCTGGCTGCTTAGGTTTGATCTTGATTTCTCTGTGTTTTAAAACCAACATGAGCCAATTGTCCCCCTGAGTGAGTCTCTCGATATGGGGCTACGCAGCATTCATGTGCGTAAGTCCGTACAGACACGCAGACAAGCCAGCATCGCTGCTGAAATGGCTGCTCCGTTCTGGGTTTCTTTTCAGACAAAACTAAAATGACACCATATATTGAATACAATACTGATGAAGTACAAATATATGCTCATGCACTATTCACAGCACAGCTATGTAGCTGCTGCCTTTGACACAGAATCGTTTTGGGCGTTTGATCATGTCAAAATACTGTCAAAATACCACAACAGTCTGTACCTCACCAGAAAAGACAACTTGCAACCCTCCCCATCTGCCACTTATGAGTGAGTAGGTACTCCTACGACTGCTGAGTTTTATCATAGAATCACAGAGTGGTTTCGGTTGGAAGAGACCTTAAAGCTCATCCAGATCCAAGCCCCTGTCACGGGCAGCGTCACCTTCCACTATTCCAGGCTGTTTCAAGCCCTCTCCAACC
This sequence comes from Amazona ochrocephala, assembly GCA_039720435.1. Classification (NCBI taxonomy): domain Eukaryota; kingdom Metazoa; phylum Chordata; class Aves; order Psittaciformes; family Psittacidae; genus Amazona; species Amazona ochrocephala. Next base: position 1,292,751 of record CM077881.1, on the reverse strand, counting down.
TGGCCTTGAACACTGCCAGGGATAGGGCAGCTTCTCTGAAAGCCGCTAATTAATAATAAAACCCACAACTAACGCACCACTTCCCAAAGGGCATCTCTGCTTCTGGGTTTCCCTGTTCCTCCTGACCAGCCTCTGAAGACTGCCTTTCATTTTCTGCCACTGAGCAAATACCCAACTGCTTCCTGTGCAAACAAGGACTTTATGACCCAAACTGCAAGTGAAGCTCTCCCAGAGCCATAGAGAGCTCAGCTGCAGCCAGACATCACTTTGCACAGAGTTTCAGATGCATCTCAGCCTTTTCAGTTGCTGAGGCTGGAGAAGTGAGACTTAATAGAGGGATGATTTGATGCATTCCATCAGCTGAAACAAAATGGGATGGGAGCCAGCCAGAGCTGACAATTAGAGTATAAATTCAGGCTCAATAACAGCAGCAGAAACCCCTAGATGGATAAAGCTGGAATAAGAGAATAGGCTGTTTCATCTTCTCATTTCTTTTATTCACATAGTAGAAAAATCACTCTCACTCTCTCAAACTCTCCCTCAAACTTCTACTTTTGGAGGGGTGGATGGTGCAAAGAACAGACTCCTTATGTCCTGCTGAGCTCTAACAACCACCAGGTTATATCTCACTGCAACCCACTGCATGGACACAGGCTGCAGGTGAGATCGTGGTCACCCATCTGCTGAGGAGTCATGGCACTGAGCATGGAGCAGCCTCAGCTCTCCTGCCACTGAAGGGGTGTCCTAAGGCACCAGCCAGACTTGCAAGGGCTGAGCCAGGGCAAAAGCTGAGACTCTGGGAGCTGAGAGCTTATAGTCCACAGAACATGACATCACGCTGGATTTGCACAGTTAAGGGACCCCTAAGGCATGCTGCAGAGAGATTCCGACTGGTCATCTATCCAATAAAGACAGTGATGGGAGATATGTACCACATTTCTATGCAAAGAGCTCTTCATCTGAAGTTTTCCAGTTCCCCCAGCATCACTGCATGCTCAGCAGACAGTTCAGAAGAGCACTTCAAGACAAAGCATCCACCCTCTCCATGCCACCTTTCCAGGGTGTCTTAAAGGGCTCTCCAAGTGAACTTTGCAGTGAACTGTAAGAGCAGAATACCAAAGAATAAAATACTTTCTACTCAAACATAAGAAATGCATCCCATTGTCAGCTGTGCATAGCAGAAGCACCCTGCTGAAAGAGCCCCATGTTGGAAGGAGATCACGGTGGGATGCGGCAGCGGAACAGGCATCTCATTGAGCAGCACTTAGAGCAAGCTGCACCTCCGGCAACTTCTGCAGCTCCACACTGGCTCATCTCCCCCAGGTCCACATGCCCCATGAGGTGGGGACTGCTCCAACCCATGGCTGGCTCTTTCCCGTGATCTTGCAGTGATTCCCTTCATTTCAGACACAATGCAATAAACCCCCAAATGCCTACAAGAGAGACTCAGTAGCATACTCAATAAAGAGCTTTACTTCAAGTAATGACTTTCTTTCAATAATTACTTCCCTTGTTTTGAATTAGGAACTGTGAATCTGCTGATAAATTGATTGATTTGAAAGATTTATTCCCATTGTAGCTTTTGCAATGTGGTTTTTGTGCAGCGATGCATCTCGGTGATTTATGCCCAGCACTCCGCAGGCCCTGCAGCCAGCAGGGAAAGAGAATCCCATTCCTTGTTCCCTGCTCCTCCAGCCTGCTGCAGCTCTGTGCTCCCTTGGCTTCTTCTTCACCATCCACACAAGCACAGCATGGGATATGAACCAAAACCACAACCTGGGGGGTATTGAAAGTTGTTCACCCACAAGTGCCCCGTGTTGCATGTGGGTGAAACATGGTCATGCTCCAGAAACAGTCTCTAAGTGTCCAAGGTCAAGATCTTTCTGTTCCTCCAAAACCAGGGTTAATTGTCAATATCTATTTGATTCAGATATTACTCTAAACACTGGCACAGATTGCCCAAAGAGGTAGTAGATGCATCATTCCTGGTAGTGTTCAAGGCCAGGTTGGATGGGACTTGCAGCAAGCTGCTCTAGTGGAAGGTTGGCAAGGGGTTGGAAAGGGATGAGATTTAAGGTCCCCTCCAACACAAACCAGGCTGGGATTGTACAAAAAAATGCATAAATATAGCACGAGCAGTTAAACACTCAGCTTGTCAGCAAGAAGACCCATACTAACTAGATTTAGATACACATCAATTTAGTTGTTTGGGATAAGCATGCAGTATTACTGAATGCGTATTCAGTGTATGCCTATAAAGGCGTATTTAACCATCTCACTTTATCTCTAGTCGGGAGCTTACACACAGATCAAACCGCTTGCCACACATTTCCAACAGTGTCCTACCAAGTTGTGGTGAAGGCGCACAGTCAGCGCTGTAAAGTACTGTCATGAGATCTAAGGACACTGCTGCACATGCAGTTAACAGTGAATCTGTACCTGATGGGTTTGGTACAGTCCTGCTACACTGGAGCTGCCCTGTGCTCCACACATTGGCTGTTGCACAAAAACCATGTTATAGAGCCATAGAATCAACTAAGTTGGAAAAAACCTCCAAGATCACCAAGTCCAACCATTACCTCAGGACTGCCAAGACCACCACTAAACCATGCCACTAAATGACACATAAGCAGCACGCAGACTTCTGTATGCATGAAAAGAGCCTTTTAAAAATATCTTTTTAGGCTTTTCCCAGTTCCTGGTTGTCGTGATTTAAGCCCAGCTGTAACTCACACAGTTTGCTCACTCACTCCCCCCTCTTTCTTCTCCCCCGCTCCCGGAGGGATGGGGATGAGAATGAAAGACTGTAACTCCACATGTTGAGATAAGAGCAGTGCAGTAACTGAGGTATAACACAAACCACTGCTGCTGCCACCAATAATAATAATGATAAGGGAAACAACCAGGGAAGAGCATACAACCGCTCACCACCCGCTGACCGATACCCAGCCCAACTCAGCAGTGATCTCACCCTTGCGGGTAACTGCCTCCAGTTTATACAGTGGACATGATGTGCTGTGGTATGGAATAACCTCTTTGGTCAGTTTGGGTCAGGTGTCCTGTCTCTGCTTCCTCCCGGCTTCCCCTCCTCCCTGGCAGAGCATGAGGCTCAGAAAGTCCTTGGTCAGAGTAAACATTACTGAGCAACAACTGAAACCATTGGTGTTATCAGCGCTGTTCCCAGGCTGAAAGTCAAAAACACAGCACTGCACCAGCTACTGAGGAGAAAAGTGACTGCTGCTGCTGAACCCGGGACACCAGTTTGTCCCAACTCTTGGCTGCTCCACCTCTGCTTTTCCCTTTTTCTCCTCTCCCACACCAGTATTTGCAGGCAATGCTATCATATCCCAGCTTGCATGACAGGAGAAGTAAAACCCTGGCACAGAATGTTTCCACGGAGCTTTCTGTAGGTTAAACGTAAGCAGATTTGGTACAGAGAAGCTCACCCTTTCAAGGCATATTTAGCTGATTCCCCAAGGAGCGGATCAAATAGCGCAGGTTTCAGAGCTCACCAATCACATTAAAAAGTATTTCTTTCTGCTGTGGATCTCACTAATGCCTCTCTACATGGAATGGGGGCCCACGCAGGGATTTGGGCCACTGTCCCCCTCCTCACCAGTGTCATGGGCGAGTGAAGCCAGTGAGACGTGCTGGACAGGGCAGGGAACAGCACAGGATGTATGTGCCCTACCTGAAACCACCCTCCTCAAAGCGGAAAGAAAGGCAGAATTCTTCATTGCCTGCTTAGAACAATCATTCCTGCGATCAATTAAACAATCTGCTGAACTACAGAGAGGAAAGACCTTACTGCCATTCAGCTACTGCTCTAAGCCAGTCTCTTATTGCCAAACTGCTTGCAGGCTCTTCAGCTATGTACAGACTCACAGACTCATGGAATGGTTTGTGTTGGGAGGGACTTCGAAGCTCATCAGGTTCCAACCCCTGCCACAGGCAGGGACACCTTCCACTGGAGCAGCTTGCTCCAAGCCCCTGTGTCCAACCTGGCCTTGAACACTGCCAGGGATGGGGCAGCCACAGCTTCTCTGGGCACCCTGTGCCAGCGCCTCAGCACCCTCCCAGGGAACAGCTTCTGCCTAAGAGCTCATCTCAGTCTCCCCTCTGGCAGGTTAAAGCCATTCCCCTTGGCCTGTCCCTCCATCCCCTGTCCAAAGCCCCTCTCCAGGTTTCCTGCAGCCCCTTTAGGCACTGGAGCTGCTCTAAGGTCTCCCCTTCTCCACACTGAACCAGCCCAGCTCTCTCAGCCTGACTCCAGATCAGAGCTGATCCTTAACTCAGAAATGTGGGGGGTTTAAAACCTATTTCTCATCTGCTTGCTTATTTATTTTTATATGTCTTCATCAGTTTAGAAACAGAGATAACTGGATATAGGATGCTCCAACCTGAAATCAATTTAAAAGGGCACATGTACTGAAATCCCAGGTATCTGTTCATTCACAACCATAGCAGCAAAACACTGTTAATTTAAGTATTCGGTATAGATTAGTAATAGGGGATGCACAAAAGTTCATTATGTCCATTTGGCTCTTTTCTGCTGGTTTAAAAGAAGGCTCAGATTGAGCTGCTATCCATGAGATTTGAATGTGCTCCTCTGGGATAGCTTTGAAGCTATGGGAAAACACTTATCCATGTTCTCTGTCTCCTAGGAGTTTTCATCTCTCTAATGCCTTTGATTGAAGGTGCACCTGCGCTTGGGTGGAGAGCTCTCTGTGGGGTTCAGGTTTTCATTTCCCACAGGAACTGGGAGGTGATTGAGGGCTTTTTCGTGCGTCTTCACTTTCACCAAACCAAAAGGTCCAACACCACACTCAGACCAGGGAACCTGAGCCTCTTAGGAGGGTCCCAAAGCTGCCCACGCCACCACTGTGTGGCACCAAGCACCGCTTCTGCCATGGGCTGGAAACCAGGGTGAAGGACCCCTCCAGCACCAATAGGAATGGAAAAACTGGGGTGGTTCTCATTAAATACCCTGGAGAACGGGGCTCCATGGCCATTAAGGAGAAACAAACAGAGACAGGAAACCAACACATCTGCCTCCAGCCAGACGATGCTCTGCAGGACCAGGCTGGCCAGTAGATGGGAAGGGCAACCACACTCCAGCATGCTGACTCAAAGGCAGCCCAGTCTTGTTCTCTTTTCTCATTGAAAGATTAATAAGGAAGTACTAAGGAAAAGGGCATACAGGATTTCTATTAACAAGTCTCTAAGCCTAACCAGATCACAACACCAGCAGTAATAAAATATCTGCCTGTGATCCTCACAACTGAGATTACAGTCTTCAAACAGCTGACAAGATTAAGGGAGTTACTTCCTTTAAGCATAATCTGTTACCCTTCTGGACTTGGCTTAGCCACACAGTCAATCAGGGAAGGATGTTTGCTCCTACAAAGAAAAAAGTGTTTATGCAGTGACACTTCTCTGCAAAAATGAGACTTTTTAGTGATAACAAAATTCAATTTTCTCTGACCTGGCTTCTGCAGGACAGTGACTTCAGGCTGGATGTAATAAACCACTGCTCAAACTTCCTGAGCCCAGGGTCAGCTCAGTCTCTGCCTTCTGGTTTCTTCTGCAAGGTCTGGATACTGATGTCCTGCTCATTAAACTGTGCTGCCCAGAGAGTGCATCAGATCACAGACCCAACTCTTTCTAATCAGCTGCAGAGGTAAGCTATTTTTCCAACATGAAACAAATTCCATTTTAATTTGTCTGAAAGAGCAAGATATCTACTCAGAGATGCTTTCAGGTGACCTCAAGCTACATCATTCTGTCCACCTTTGGCTATGTCTTCACAAGGTGCCAAGAGCCTTCTCCAAACCACTGCTTTTCATAGAATCCCAGACTGGTTTTTGCTGGAAGAGACCTTAAAGCTCCTCCAGTTCCAACCCCTGCCACGGGTCAGGGACACCTTCCATAGAGCAGCTTGCTCCAAGCCCCTGTGTCCAACCTGGCCTTGAACACTGCCAGGGATGGGGCAGCCACAGCTTCTCTGGGCACCCTGTGCCAGCGCCTCAGCACCCTCACAGGGAACAGCTTCTGCCTAAGAGCTCATCTCAGTCTCCCCTCTGGCAGGTTAAAGCCATTCCCCTTGGCCTGTCACCCCTAAAGAGCAGCCTGAATCCACAAAGCTGAGCCGGAAGGAGCAGTGGCGCTGCTGGCCCCATCTTGAGCAGAGTACACCTCTGCTGAGCCACTGCCAGGGCTAAAGGCAAATTAAAACCACATTAGAATGAATCTCAAGATTTTCAACAAAAGATTATGGAGGAGCGATGCAGGGCAAGTGGCTTCACTTAATAGACACTTACAAGCACTGCGGAGGGATGTAAGCATCCATCTGACAAAATTATCACAGGAGTAAAAGACTCTGGGGAACAGCTTAGCTGGGAAGCAGCACATTTGATTGGAGCAATGCAGATGGTAATGGAGTTTTTGCCTTGCTAAATGACACGGTGTCACTAAAAGTGTCTATTACAAGAGTGCGACACCAATTTTAACAGCCGAAGTGTTGGAAAACACATGCCCATGGGGCTGTTTCATGGTGCCAAGCTCAATGGGAAGAGGGGGGATGCCAAGAGGTGAACCTGAGTCAAGGCGACTTTCATTTGTGTTAGGATAGAGAAAAGGAGAAACAGTAATTCAAGTAGATGAGAGGGAATGTCAGGCAATAGCTGTGTGCACAGCATGGTCTTGGCTCGCCCTTCACTGTGTGAGGAACAAGGAACCAAAAAGTCTAACTGAAATGAGGATTAGCATCTTAAAACCAGGAAGTTGGTTCCTGGGAAGGAGGCACTTTCCACCCGGAGTGAGTGTGGAGAGGAGCACAGGCAGCACATCTCCATCGCTCTGACCTCACCTCCCTGGTTAACTGGCCATAAAGGCGGCTATTTCTTGTCTGGAATAAATGAGGCATCACTTCTGGGGGACAGTGCTCTGGAAGCAGCTGTGTGCGCACCCTCCAAGCTCTGAAAAACAGCTCTGAGAGCACCACGGGAAAGGAGTCTCAAGGCTAAATTTAATTTGTTTTGTACCTCCAATGTCCTCCTCGAACAGCTTTAAACTTTCCCCGAGCATCCCTGGGGGTGGAATTGAGGTATTTCCAAGCCAGACAGCCCAAAACCCACCACATTCAGTGACCGCAAGTGTCCTGGAGGTGCTGGAAACGTGCTGCTGTGGGAGGCAGCTGGGTGCTATCAGTGAGTGGTGCTCCTCAGGGCACCCACACAAGAAAGGGGGAAGGATGTCCTGATGCAACCTTCAGTTTATGTGTTCTGGACAGTCAACTCTCCCTTGCTGGCCAGAGATGTGTAATCTATGCCTGTTACATTTGCAAATGTATTTAATCACAGCATCCTAAAGGAGTTTGGGTTGAAGGGACCTCAAAGCTCCTCCAGCTCCAACCCCTGCCACAGGCAGGGACACCTTCCACTGGAGCAGCTTGCTCCAAGCCCCTGTGTCCAACCTGCCCTTGAACACTGCCAGGGATGGGGCAGCCACAGCTTCTCTGGGCACCCTGGGCCAGCGCCTCAGCACCCTCACAGGGAAGAGCTTCTGCCCAAGAGCTCATCTCAGTCTCCCCTCTGGCAGGTTAAAGCCATTCCCTTTGTCCTGTCCCTCCAGGCCCTTGTCCAAAGCCCCTCTCCAGGTTCCCTGCAGCCCCTTCAGGCACTGGAGCTGCTCTAAGGTCTCCCCTTCAGGAGCCTTCTCTTCTCCAGGCTGCCCCAGCCCAGCTCTCTCAGCCTGGCTCCAGAGCAGAGCTGCTCCAGCCCTCGCAGCAGCTCCATGGCCTCCTCTGGATTCGCACCAGCAGCTCCACATCTCTCTTGTGCTGGTGCCCCAGAGCTGGATCAGGACTGCAGGGGGGTCTCCCCAGAGCAGAGGGATGCGCTCAGGTAACAACACAGGAGATGGCAGATCCCTCCTCTGTGCATCAGACTGGGGTGCAGCACCCTCAGCCCCACAGGAAAGGGAGTCCTGCCCTGCAGCAGCTCTCCCAGGACACCAGCCCATTACCCAGGGGAAACAGGTTGGGACTTGATGGCCAAAACTTGGGAATGGCCCCGGTGTGTTGATGGGAAACACAGACTTCCCTGGATAACACAGCCATGAGCAGGATTCTGGCTGGAGCTTTTCTCTCAAAGGACAAAGGTATCTTACATGGCAACTCTGGAAAGACCTTGCTCATTAACTGGGTTTATTATTTCCTGAGCTCTGTTTAATCACCCTTTTAAAGCCTGTTTGCTAATTGAATGCTTCCCTTTTTGTCAGGAGATAAAAGGAACCAAGAGATGTTGGAAGTGGTTGATTATACATATGTATAAGCGCACTGGGTTGCTTAACAAATCTGGTGGATGAGAATTCATATTTACTCTAAACCAACCAGCTGCTTTGTCATCCCGTTTTCTGGGGACTTTTCACAGTTCATTGGCAAAGGGTTTCATGTATGGAATGGTTTCCTCATGACCATCAGCCAGGGATGCCCAGCACAGTGCAGACCTGAGGCAGGTACCAACTTCATCCCAGTGGGTCTGGGTCCACGCAGGTGACAGGCAGTGGGATAAGGACAACCACAGCAAGCCACAAGCATCAGACAGCAATCGAATATCCATTATTATTTTGAGTATCCCAAACATGTTTGAGGTTTGACTCTTTCAGCCTTGTGGTGTATTTAACCTATGCACTTCATCTCCATCCAACCCAAACCAGTCTACGATATCAGTGCTTCAGATTCCCACCAAGCCAAAGGACATCTGCAGGATCTGAGAGGTGGATTTAGCAGTAGTGGAGAGTGCTTTGAAGAGAGCTGGCTTTGCTAAATAGCCAGGCAGTTTTGGAACAAAATATGCCTTTTTTTATATCCCCCAAGCATAAATTATCAGTTATAACACATAATTGCAGTGAGAGAGAGGAAAACAAAACTTAAATTAGCTAAACTGTAAACACAGACACTTTGAAAATGATAAGTGTGAAGTAAGTGAACCAAAACTGGCTTAAACACAGGGGAGAGCGGATAATCGAGTTCAGGAATTAAAGTGGAAAAACAGGAGACTGAGTTTAGAAGGACGCTGATCGAGCAGCATACCAAAAGATCAGGAAAGTCAAGCCAAGGATAATCTGATCCCAGCAGGATTTGTGCAAAGTGCTGATCTCTGGCTACAAACACTCTGCTCGGGCCTATTTATGGCTCTAGCTGCTATTTTGGCTTCCTGATTAATGCTGTTGCGCTTCCCTGCATGGGGACAGGTTTCAGAGGAGCTGTGGAAGAACCTGGGATGGATTATGATGGACCGACCAGACGCTTCTGCATCGTGAGGTCCTGACCTCAGCACAAGCAGGTCCCCACCAGCTTCCACCCACCAGCATCTTGTCCAACACCAACAAGCTTTAGACCGAATCATTCATTAACTGGGAATGCTTCAGCTTTGCAGGGTGCAGAAAGACACAACCGAAATGCTACCACTGTACACCGTCTTGCTGCTGGGGGTCAGAGCAGCAGGACACGCACTTGAACCCCTGCATTGCTTCTGCTATTTGAATGCACTGCTGAAGTGAGCCGAGGAGGGTTCTGAGGAGAGCAGGAAGCAGAGGAGGTGGCAGAGACAATACCAATTGTTTTCTGTGAGTCTGCATAAAGCAGTCTGATTTCCAGTTTGTTAGCATTCATTTTCCAGTGCATTGCTTTGACAAGGCCGTACCCAAAGCTAATGCATTGCAGCTGAAGGTTGTGCTGGATTGCAAAAGGGATTTGCAGAGTCCTGAGCTCAGCAGGAGATTAGGCCATGAGCTAAATGTTGGGTTTCTTCAACACCTGCCTTTTTGGAGGATGGGAGCTTTGACGTGTGGCTGTAGGGGTTTCATCACAAGCGCTCACAGGAAGGCACAAAGCCCCAGCACAGGCTTTCCCCAACAGCAAGGGCTTGCGGCTCTGCTGCTATCTATGATGCAGAGATAAACCAGATTAGAGTCTGAGGGTCCACGGCTGCAGCCCTGCCCTGCTGCAGCCCAGGGTCCCATGGGATGCGCATTCCCACAGGTAGGGCTCAGCCAGCTTATCACCCAGGGCTGCGCTTCGTGACACAGGGTCTTCTGTTGATGCTGTTACCAAATGACATGCTGGTTTGTGAAATAATTTGCTTAAAGACAAAAAAAGCCAGAGAAAAGCTTGGAAAACACAGGCATGCCCAGGTGAAGTATGGCCACATAGAAAACTGTGGTGTTCTCTACTTCCAAAGGCTCATTAAGCAGCTCATCTAGTGATCAGCTCTCCCACAAACCAAACTACAGAGGAAATCTGCCTGTTGGCCAGAGAACAGGTTGGCCAGGTTGGATGGGGCTTGTAGGCACCTGCTCTAGTGGAAGGTGCCCCTGCCCACGGCAGGGCTGGAACTGGATGAGCTTTAAGGTCCCTTCAACCCAAACCACTCTGTGATTCCATGATTCTATCCTCTTATTAAAAGAGTCATGTCAGAAGTACAAGGAAGAAGCAGAACTATCGCATATTTCATATTAGCCTTCCCTTCCCAGCTCGCAAGACAGCCATGAAGATTGCTTTAGAAATTATTCTGGCTTTGGAGCACCAACTAAAGGTGGCTCAATTTGTTATAGTTTTTTCAAACTTCAGAGTTATGTCACTATAGTCATATATATGTATGATATATGTAACATATATTCATTTGCTGTAAAGTAGGTGTCAGACTCCTGCCATAAACCCAACACATGGGTTGGGTAATTACCATTACTCACAGTAGCAGCTAAGACCATTTAATAAACTATATATATATAGCATAGCAGTCAGAATAAATATTTGTTTATAGAAATAGAAATAAAACCCATGTGCAAAACCATCTGCTTCTGTCATTACTGTCAGAAGGAGCTGAGTTACTACCGGCCACCGAACCATCAGCTCCACCATAGGTTTGCATTGGTGAGATTGAAATTATCCAAGGCATCAGCTGCAATAGGTGCTCCAGCTTGCTTTGCTTTGATTGGCTTTTACATTTAATTGGGAATCAGATTGGAGCCAGCAAAACTGAAAAACAACAGTGCTGATTCCCCAGACTGAAATCAGGTTTTTGCTGGGCTTCCTGCAGCAGGTTCCTCCAGCAGCCCTGGGGGATGCTCATACATGAGCAGGGACCTTAGTGCCCCACTGTCTGCCTGCCCATCCAGGGATGATCCTACAGCATGCCCCAGTAAAGGAACACATTGATTTTTGCCTCTCCCTTAAGGTGTATGTCCCATTGCAGGGAGATACACAGAGTTACTGCAAGAAAATGAGTGAGATTTGAAATATAATGGCTGGTCTTCCTGAGTATCATAGACAGATCAGTGGAGTAAAACTTATCCTCTTGTCTGCTGTATCTAACTAAACACATTAAAGTGCAAAAAAAATTCCCACCTCCCCGTTGTTCCGTCTCAAACACCAGTTGGAAAACACAATGGTTTTGTCCCCATGAAGGTTTTATCAGGGAAGGATAATCACAAGATACTTGTACAGCCTAAGAAATAGCTGACAACTCCACCAAGGGAAATAAAATTCTCTCTTCTCATAGTTAAAGCCTAACAACTGAGATTAAAGGCATCAGAAAGCATGGATAGAAATCCAGGAACATGTTTTTATGCAGTGGGAATTCCTGCCCAAAGCCCTGGGGAACAGATGTGCGACCGGCTTCAAGAGGAGCAGTGGGATCCTGCCTTGACAGAACAACATCGCAGAACCCCAGTCTGGTTTCTGTTGGAAGGGACCTCAAAGCTCCTCCAGCTCCAACCCCTGCCACGGGCAGGGACACCTTCCACTGGAGCAGCTTGCTCCAAGCCCCTGTGTCCAACCTGGCCTTGAACACTGCCAGGGATGGGGCAGCCACAGCTTCTCTGGGCACCCTGTGCCAGCGCCTCAGCACCCTCACAGGGAAGAGCTTCTGCCTAAGAGCTCATCTCAGTCTCCCCTCTGGCAGGTTAAAGCCATTCCCCTTGTCCTGTCCCTACAGGCCCTTGTCCCAAGCCCCACTCCAGGTTTTTTGTCAGCTCCTTTAGAGGGATTTTGCTCTGGATTTGGGATGACTGACAGTGATGGCAGCCACCGATGCGGAGATGAGCAAGTCAGTGCTGGGATGTAAACCCACAATTCCTTCTCCTGAGCACATTGAGCTTACTTCTGGCATTCTGCATAATTCATGTTATAATTCCGAGCATATAAAGTAAACAATCGCACGGCTTTTTGGTTTTGTTTTTCCCTGTATCTCTCCTGTGGCAAAACTCTTCTCCTAACAGAGGACAAGTACAGAATACTTAAAGAGATCAGCAAAGCAGAGAGGAAAAATGGCTTTTTTCCATCCTAATCTTCACTTTGGTGAACAACAAACTCAAACCTCAACATTCACCGCACAACTGACCCCCAGAACAAGCGTGGTAAAGCACAACCAAGGCCGTAAAGAGAAATCCCTACTTTTAATGGAAACACTCTGCACTGGAGAGCCTTGAGGGCAGGCTTGGAAAGCTGTCTGAGCAGTAGGTATGTCTGAACAGAGCTGAGGCCATGCTCCCCAGATAACACAAGTCCCAGAAGAGGTGCTCTTTCACTGCAGGGGCCTGGCATCACCCTGTGAAACCCACAAAATCCATGAGATCAAAGAAGTGCGGCAGGTGGCCTCTTTTCCTTGGAATATTAGTTTTTCCAACTGGCTGTTACTGCATGCCTCTCCTTCCTCCTTCACTTCGCCAGAGGCCCAGGTAGCCACTCCAGCATCAGCAAGGACTCCCCAGTGTGAAGAGTGTGGAAGATCCTTTGGCAGGTTAGAATTCAGTCAGTTTGTGTTGTATTTATTGCACTGAATTTTAGGGGACTTTCTTATATTAAAATAAATAAATAAATAAATAAAATTACTCCTGCAGTTCATGGAAACAGAGGAATACTGTAGAACATTAGGATGGTTTGTGTTGGAAGGGACTTCAAGGCTCACCCAGCTCCAACCCTGTCACAGGCAGGGACACCTTCCACTGGAGCAGCTTGCTCCAAGCCCCTGTGTCCAACCTGGCCTTGAACACTGCCAGGGATGGGGCAGCCACAGCTTCTCTGGGCACCCTGTGCCAGTGCCTCAGCACCCTCCCAGGGAAGAGCTTCTGCCTAAGAGCTCATCTCAGTCTCCCCTCTGGCAGGTTAAAGCCATTCCCCTTGGCCTGTCCTTACAGGCCCTTGTCCAAAGCCCCTCTCCAGGTTTCTCTTCAGTAATGGAATTTATGGTTCACTTTAGGTGATTAAAATGATCTCTTTTGATACTTTTTAACTGCAAATACTTTATTTAAAGCAATGCACCCATCTCCCTTTCCCACAGCAACCCACTGCAGCAGAAACTTTGGTGTAACCATTTCAAACCTGATGTGCAGGCAGTCTCCCTTTGTTCAGTGCCACTGCAGAGCCTTCAGCCACAGAAAGTGACGGCCAAGAATTGAAAGATTGAATAATTTTTAATTAGCCACTATTTGTGCAAATTGGCCCCGACAAAAGCATTATACGCAGAGTGCATCTGCCACCCGTAATTGTCCCCTGTGACAGCCAAGGTCTCCGTCAGCACGTCCCCTGAGCCCGTCTGCTCTAAATGTCAGACACAGAGACGATCAGTTCTGCTGCAAAGAGACCTTTCGCTGCTCGTCAACAGCAGCAATTTATTACTCACTCACCCAATACCCACCTAAGTGATTGTAGCGCAAAGAAATTAACTTGACTTTTAGGTCGCCGGTGTTAAGCTGCGGCAGGGTACAAGGGACACGAGCCCAGCAGTACCTGGATCTCCTCAGGACAACTACATGGATGGAAAGTTAAACGGGGGGCGGGAAAGTTACAGCACCCCTTATGAGTGGCTGCTGTGAGGCCAGAATAATACATGGAGACTGCCAGAGCCGAGAACCATGCCTGCTTAGAATCATAGAATGGTTTAGATTGGGAAAGACTTTTAAGATCAAGTCCAACCATTAACCCATCACTGCCAAGACCACCACTAACCCATGTCCCCAAATGCCACATCTACACAGCTTTTAAATACCTCCGTGGACGGTGACTCTACCACTGCCCTGAGAAGCCTGTTCCAGGGCCTGACATCCTTTTAGTCAAGATTGTTCCTAATATCCAATCCAAACCTCCTCCTTTAAAAGCAGTTGAGGATAAGGGTTTGTTTTGCACCATTTTTGCAGACACCATGCAGACACTCAGTGACCCACGGAAGCAAATGTGCCAGCCCCACCATCACCGCACATCATTCTGTTGCTGAGATGTCAGCTGAAGGTTTGTGAGGCTCCTTTGGGGCCATTCTCCCCCTTCAGTACCACCCATGCAGGCTGCCTGGGGGCATGTTCTCCAAAAGATAGTCCATGTTTATCCTGGAGATGACCACATCATCTATCTGTGTTCTATTCAGCTGTGCATGCGAGAAGATACCAGGTGGTTATATATTTCGGTCTTGAAGAATGAGGATGTTTCAGTGCTGAAAATTATTTAATATTACCTATAAGGAGGCCAAACACTCCCAAACCCTGTGGCTTTTCTGATAGAGGAAAGAGGAGAATTTATAACTAGCAAGAATTAAACACCGTAAGGATCTCTCATAAAGCAGGATCCCACCACAGGAGAACGGTGCTGCAGATGACAAGCAAACTGCCCTCACTATGACTTCGAGCTAATTAAACATAGAGTAAATCACATAGGGGATGTATTTTTTAAGGTACTTTATTTCCCCCCTCTCTACTGCTTCTCAGTGGGGGATGAAGCATAGCCAGGTTTCAAAGATGCAATAATACACTGAAGAAAAGAAAAGCGAGATGCAACACCAGGAGTTCAGGTAGCTTTTGGCTTCTCACTGGTCCAAGGAGAACAGGAGCAACTTCCCTGAACAGCTCATCCTGAAGGATTGGCTATTTGCTGGAGGTGGTGGGTTGCACAGCCACTGGCATTGACAGGCTATGCCCCTCCCCATAATGCAGTCACACCATTTTGGCACTGGTCCCTCCCAGCAACCAGCCACACACCATGCACCAGACACCTCCTCCTGGTTATCACCCATCATCACTTCTGGCTGCTTTAGCTGCCACATGTGCATCAGCACCATGTGTTGTGCTGCTTCTCAGAGCTAGGCAAGAATGGGACTGAAATCAACATAATCAAGGAATGGTTTGGGTTTTGAAAGCGACCTTTAAACTCATCCAGTTCCAACCCCCTGCCATGGGCAGGGCCACCTTCCACTAGAGCAGGGTGCTCCAAGCCTCATTCAGCCTGGCCTTGAACACTGCCAGGGATGAGGCAGCCACAGCTTCTCCTGTGCCAGTGCCTCACCACCCTCACAGTGGTTTCTCATCATCCAATATGATGATGCTGGATCACAAATCCAACAGATATTTAGATCTGTGTCCCTCCAGAAAGACATTAAATGAGGAAATGGAAGAGAAGAGAGAGCTCTCCATGGTCTGTAAATAATACATTTTAATTAAGGCCTGATTTTCACCTTTAGCAACACACAAAAACTTATGAATGAATTAAACGCCTTTAATCTCCTTTAGGATTCCAAGCATTAAATGGCAACTGAGTGGAGGGAACAAACATCACACATTGTGCCACCAAACCCAGCTCATTTGCATTGCTCAGGTTCTCCTAAAGGTCTTATTTTTCCCATTTGATGACCTTCCCAGACTAACCATCCAAACAGATTTCCTTTAACAACAGAGAGGTTTTAGCACAGCCCCATCAGTGTCTTTGTCCCTGCCACACTCTTCACTCTGAAAAGTACCATTGGGTGCTGTAGGGAGGAGGATTTCCCGTCACTTCAACATGACAGCTACTCTGAATATCAGTGAGAAAAATAAGCTTTTGTTAAAGAATGAAAACATACCATTGCAATTTGTAAGAGAATGGAGGCAGGATGACATGTCAACCTCCAGTTGACTGTTCGAATTATTAAATCAATATTTAATTCTTTTAGAAGGAAAAAATATCACATTTTATGGAAAATCACTTTTAATCCAAACAAAACACGAGCCTTGGAAGTCTCGGCCAACTGTGCTTGCAATCACCGACATTTCAGATGGGGAAGGACTTCATTAAGAATTCTCTTTACAGTTAAATGTATTCTTGTTTTTCATGCAGGGCTTGTTCCAGGCAGAGACGTTGCTTTCCTGCATGCCAGGGAGGAACTTTTCAGGGTAGGAAAAGGAGGAATATTTTAAAAAGGACATTTTGCTTCATCACATAAAGCCTGTTCATGCCACTCACAAAGTTGGGATGATGCTGAAGAATGTAACCTCCAACAAGTGCCCCTTGAAGGTGTTTAATTTGCTTTTATGTATTTCAGGAGGACAACACTGCAGAAGAAGTTCGAGGAAGAGGCAGTGGAGGTTCTTGTCTCAAGAAGGACAATATTGGAATAGAAACCTCAACGCGATTGCGCTCCGCCATGAAAGCGCCAAGGGAAGGGAATTAACAGGAAAGCTGCTCTAGCTGAACACATAATAGAAAAATCACTAACAAAAGATGATGCTGTGTTAGGAGCAGGGTTGATAAATGCTGGGAATTGCATAAAAGAGCTAGTTAGGAAAACATAAGGAAAAAAAATCCTGTTTGATCTGTTAATCCCAAAGCAGTTTTGTTCAAAGTCAGTGACAGCTCAAGAAAGAGAGATTCCGCCAGGCAAATGTGGGAAAACTAATGTAGAAAGATACAGACTAATCTTTAGAGCAACAGCAACATGCATGCAGAACTGACTCTTCAGTTCAATTGAAAAGCTGCATCTCGAGCAAGAATGAGGACTTACAAGGAGAGGCTTTTTTCCTTCTAAATAACAAGCTCACAAAGAAGGGAGTGTTGGGAGCCTGCAAATAAGAAAAGGCTGAACTGGCAAAGAAAGCTTCTGGCAACACAAAGTTACAGCTAACTCAAAAAAACATCAACTACAGAAGACACTGAGGTATATACTGAAAACTGTTTCAGAGTTAAATACTGACAACTTAGTCAGGTACGTAACTAGAAAGAGAAGATAAAGGGATGTGTTGTGGTTTCCAGTGAAGAGGGGGGACAGGAAGAGCTGCAGTTTAAACCAGCAAAAAGTATCTTTCATTTATCTCCCCAAAGCTAAACCTGGGCATGGAAATGCAGTGGATTGGGAATGAGCTGTAAGCAAAGACAAACATTTCTGCTATGATCACAGTCCAAACATCTTTAATTGGCAGAAACTGCAGGAAATGACAGGCACGGAAGGGTGGAGAATCCCAGACTGGTTTGTGTTGGAAGGGACCTCAAAGCTCATCCAGCTCCAACCCGGGACACCTTTCACTAGAGCAGGCTACTTCAAGCCCCATCCAACCTGGCTTGAACAGGCCACAGCTCATAGCTCCACGACTCATGTGTCTGAGCACTGATTTTTTAGGCACTTCTTAGGCAAACTCTGTCTTTGTGATGCACTTGGGCTTCCAAAGAGCTTCCAAGAAGGATGCCACACAAGGGATGCTAGGCAAGGTGTTAATGAACCCAGCACAGGAGGTAGGATGAACAGCAATGGGAAATGATTAACAATAAGAACTGTGAGATTGGGCACCTGGGGATTAATTTATGCCTAAACAAAGGTGATTGTCGAGCAGAAACATGAAAGACTTAAATTTACCTTGTACCTTTATGGTAACTGCATCCAATTATCATGTTTTGCTGATCACTGAAAAAGCCCTTTGTATATATGAACTGTGGTAGGTACAAGGAAAAGCTATGAGGCAGTTGTAAAAATCAGTTGCTAACCTGAGAGGCTGGAAGTAATCTGCCTTACTTAGGGTAAGTGATGTCAGGATAGGGACACTTTCTACCAGCACACCAGGCAGAGGACCACTAAAGAAGGGAAAGAGCAATTGTTATGTGTTTTCCAGAGTTGGACTGGAAATCAGATTGAAAAATACTATTGTAAGGGTGGAATGACTAAAGCCCGGAAAGGGATCAGGCACCTCTGCAGGGATGTAGAACAGGACAGAGCTGAGAAGTGATGAAAAAGCCCCCGCTTTCTTTGTTATTGTCCAAATTTAAGCATTTATGACCCAATGGGTGAAGCCCAACTCTGGTGATGTCAGCAGGAACTTCAGCAGAATCCTTTATCTGCACATTAATTTAAGGCTGTCAGTTTTTTAGGAGATTTGGGTGCTTAGAGATATTTAAACCTATTGTTCTCGATGTCAAGTACATTCAGCCAGACCACTGACTGCAGATGCCCATGTGCTGACACTCAGTAGTTGGGTTCCCAACACATTTTCATACATCCACCTATTTCATCTCCGCAGCTACGTATTTCACCTTCTATCTTGAAAAAACAGGTTAATGCACCCCAAAACTACAGACATAGAATCATAGAATAGTTAGGGTTGGAAAGGACCTTAAGATCATCTGGTTCCAGCCTCCCTGCCATGGACAGGGACACCACATACTAAACCATGTCACCCAAGACTCCATCCAACCTGGCCTTGAACACTGCCAGGGATGGAGCATTCACAACTTCCTTGGGTAACTGATTCCAGTGCCTCACCACCCTTACAGTAAAGAACAGATACAGTAGGAATTTAAGACTCCAAATCATTCATGTTCTGGATTGAATGGACTCAAGGAACTTCAGAGAGCAACCGTTCATCCAGACTACCCTGGCAGATGTTTGTAACTTGTCCTGTAAGTCTTTCAGGGCAGGGTTAGACTACTGCCTCCCTGTGCTTATGTATCCTGGGGGGAACCCTTAATTTATTAATGGCTATGCCTTGGTTTAAAGTATCAAAAGAGGAATAATTTTGGAGATCATCTAGATTCTAGATGATTCAGCATGAGTCTGGGAAGTAGGAGGCTTTCTTGTAGGTAAATAAATCTCTAAGTGACTTCATGTGAAAAACCTATTAATCCTATAAAGCACATGATAATGTCTCTCCCAATCCAGTAGAGGATGTTTGAGGAAAAAAAAAAAGCCCAATTGATAGCAATTTCAACCAAGTATAAAGCATTCAGTCAGGGGTAGACAGAGCATCCACCTCACTGTCTCAAGGTAACTTCTCACAAACTCTTCAAGAGCAAATCAGCTTCAGATCTCTCTCTGCAGCCAGTCATGAAATTCAGTTCCCCGTCCAAGAGAAAGCATTTCTTCTGTGTTTCAAGTTACTGCCCTCTTTCCTTCCCCAGTGTGAAAACACGATTAAATACAACAACCTCACGACAAGTAAGTGGAAGAAAACTGTCGGGATACAGAAGAACTCTGAGAGAAGCAAACTTGCCAGAAGTGTATTCATTATGAAAAGTGTGTGGAGAGGCAACAATTCGGGATGTCACAGCCACTGCTGAGGAAATACAATACATAGATATTTCATTGACGGTTGGAAGGATAAATCAAGTTAAATTGCTCACAGAAGCAAACCCAAAGCATCTCGCTGTGAATCTAGAAAAGTAGATTTGTGGTCTCTTGGGAACATTGCCATCATTTGTTTTCATTTCTGTGACTTCTCTTCATTTGTGCTAGGGATTAGCCCTCCCAACAATGATCACAGCAATATCAAAATGTGCTCCCAGAGGAATGGGTTGAAAGTAACATTTACCGAGGTAAACCCAAGTGAAGAAAACACAATAGGAAGAGCTAAATTTAAAAAGACAGCCAGGAAGTACCTAGAAAAGGGGAACAGAATGACTTTAACTGCTGCTGAACCACTGATCATCTACCCCAAAGTCTGCAGCCTTGTTAGGAAGCCAAACAGCAGAGAAAACCCCGAGCCAAAACCCATGAAGAACCACCATCAACAGTCTCTCTTGTATGTTTCCACATTGCTCATATCGCACAGAATTTATTCTCTTTCATTTTTCCTAAAGACAAACCCCATAGGATTATCACCTTTGCTTTTCCCTTCTATTTATCCCATTTTTAGTCAAATCTCATCCTGTTCAGGTTGTAAACAAACAGATTACTCTTGAAACAGCATTATTCAAGCTAACCATTAGTATTCTATCAGCATGTGAAGCTAACACACAACCAGCTCAAGCCTTTGACAGTCCATTTCACCTTAACTTCATTTTAAATTACAGTTTCTTCATTCATAAGGGAGGCAAAACCAGAGCTCTGTCTGGGCATGTACCCTGTGGGCACCTCAGTACCAATGACCCAGCCAACTTAGAATAGAATCATAGAATAGAATCATAGAATAGCAAGGGTTGGAAAGGACCTCAAGATCATCGAACTTACAAGCATATCATCCATGCATGTCCTGTTCTGGGATTTTTTGAGGTTTCAGGGTTGCTCTCTCTATGCTATTGGTTAAACTGGAAACCATTACACGCTTTGCAGTGCTTTGCTTTTCCAACTTGAAGATTGAGAAAGAGCAGATATACAAGCCCCCCGAGGCACTTACCGGAGTGAAACACCAAGTCCATCACAGACAGGAAATCATGGAACAACCAAAAGATGCAGATCAACTGGAGACTCCACGAAGCAGCAAGGAACTCAGTACCTTGATGAGCATCACCACATGAGCAGATGTCAGGTACTATGCATGTCTAGCCCGTGCATGGAGCAGCTCCATGGCATTACTCTAGCCTCTTTCCTTATCCTATTGCCAAGACTGGGTATGCTCAGACAAAACAGCCAACTGCTTCAAATATATTAGGTTTCCAGGCAAAATATGAAGTATATACATTACTTCCCATGTCCATATAGGTCAAGCCATAATGGACTTCAATTGTAACAGGAGAAACTCACACTAGAAAGGGAAAAGCTTCCCTGCTAAGAGCAGCTAAACTAAGGAATGAATCACCTGAGATCCCTGAAACCTCTTTACGAAGGTTTAGAGAATTAAAACAGCCCAATCCCTATCAGGTGATATTATCCACAGCTGAGGCTACTGAACATGGGGAATGGCTTAAAGGAACAGGGCAGTGCTGTTTGTTGTGTTCCCCCCTATATCCCAAGTTGAATTTCCATAATTCTTTTAATGAAGCAGACCAGGATCTGGTTTACTGAGATACAAATACAGTGTTGGACAAATGCTACAGGGTCAAAATCTTCTCATTTTGATGAAAGATTTTCTGGTCCAATCCAATATGCTGAAGGTTTCACCAACACCAGCAGCTTCTTTCTGAATGCCTGTTAGCTCATTCTTGTTCCATGTATTCCCAAACTCATGTCCAGTTCTGTCTCTCATTGCTATGGTGGGCTTGTGTCGTGGTTTAAGCCTCTCAGCCACGCAGTTTTCTCGCTCACTCACTCCCCCCTCTTTCTTCCCCCTGCTCACGGAGGGATGGGAAGGAGAATCGAAAGAATGTAACTCCCACGGGTTGAGATAAGAACAGTTCAGTAACTGAGGTATAACACAAACCACTGCTGCTGCCACCAATAGTAATAATGACCAGAGAAATACAAGGAAAGAATACAATCGCCCACCACCCACTACCAAGCCCGATCACCCAGTGAACCCCTGCAGTGCACCCCCCACACAGCACCATCTCTGACATTTCCAAAGCACTGGAGGGGCCCAGTGGCCCAGATACTCACCCATACTGTCCCACACACCCTGCCACTCATGACTGTCCATCCTTGGGGAAAATCTCTTGGTCATCCTGCATCACAGTCTAACCCCAGACAAGGCCCACACCCCACTCTGCTTAACTCTTGGGACCAGACGAAATGGTTGTGGGTAAAACACACTCTGTATGCATGCCAACATGCTGATCCCCATCACAGTCAGCAGGCAGGTCTCAAGGGTACCCAAAGGCCATTCAAACCCTTCAGAACTCTCAAATGGGGCTGCTGTGCTTGTCACTGGGGCTGGTGTAGCTGCTGTGCTTGCCGGCTCTCTCACCACCAGCTGCTCTTTGTCTGAGTCCAGATCTCCCTCCTCTGCCTTGCTGGGAAGTGCTGCGTGGTCTCCTGCATCCTCCCGCGGCTCAGGCTCGCTGGGCCCTGCGGGCGGCTGCGGGGGGATGCTCTCAACCGCTGCAGGGCTGGGCTCGGCCGTGGGACTCGGCTCCTCTGTCATCTCCTCCCGCTGCTAGGCAGCTGCCGGGCTGGGCTCGGCGGGGGGGCTCAGCTCCTCCGCCGCATCCCCCCCCGCCGCTCGCTCGGCAGCCGCCGGGCTCAGCTCCTGGTCCCCGGGGCCGCGCTCCCGGGCCGTTTCGGCCGCCGGCGGTTCCCGGGGCCGCCCCCCTTCGGCTCCCCACAGCCTCACAAAGATGGATGTGAGGACGAGGGCCAGGGCGGTGAAGAGCAGCCGGGCGGCCAGGTACAAGCCCACGTCCACGTCCGCACCCCCCCCCCCCGCTTCCGGAGCCCGCCCGTATCACAAGCCATTCCAATGAAGTACAATGAAACAAGAACCTTAACCTAAAACCCATATCCGAATGCTAAGATAACAAATACCAGCTGTAAGTAAGGTACAACAGGCTGAAACCATGAACTCAAGAGAATCAAGAACAACCTTGAGAGCCAATAAATCAGCATTGTGATGAGTGGCTATTAATCCTGTCGTTATCTCAACCCTTTGAGCCCCACGTTGGGTGCCAAAAAGAACTGTCGTGGTTTAAGCCTCTCAGCCACGCAGTTTTCTTGCTCACTCACTCCCTCCTCTTTCTTCCCCCTGCTCCAGGAGGGATGGGAAGGAGAATCAAAAGAATGCCACTCCCACAGGTTGAGATAAGAACAGTTCAGTAACTGAGGTATAACACAAATCACTGCTGCTGCCACCAATAATAATAATGACAAGGGAAATACAAGGGAAAAGAATACAATCGCTCGCCACGCGATACCAAGCCCACCCACCCAGTGAACCCCCGCAGTGCACCCCCCACATCCTTCAGGGTCTCTGCCCTCCGTTTTTACATCCTGGACATGACGTGCTGTGGTATGGAATACCTCTGTGGTTAGTCTGGTCAGGTGTGCTGCCTCTGCTTCCTCCCGGCTTCCCCTCCTCCCTGGCAGAGCATGAGGCTCAGAAAGTCCTTGGTCAGAGTAAACATTACTGAGCAGCAACTGAAACCATCGGTGTTATCAGCGCTGTTCCCAGGCTGAAAGTCAAAAACACAGCGCTGCACCAGCTACCAAGGAGGAGAACAATGACTGCTAGTGCTGAACCTATGGCAGCTTGGACTCTGCTGCTGATGGCATTTCATTGTCTTGGTACTTCAAAACATAGCAAAGGTTTTACTCCTCTCGCAACAAAGACACATTATAGCTATTACAAATCTTGTTGAAGATTCTGCTTCAATTTTATTTCCCCTGTAGAAATAGCAAATTTCAATGTCATTACACACTTTTATTGGCTCCTTTAGGACCACTTAGAGTCATTACAGAATATTTGTTTTCTAACTTCACATAAAAAAAGGAAACCCTCACAAATCTGCACCCCCTCCAACACCTCTTCTTTTGCTCATTTTCGGAAATTCAGTCAAAATTTACCTTTTCCTACTTTCAGCAGCCAGACCATCACTGCTACACAGGAGAAATGGGCCCAGCACCCCCGCATCAGAACCCCCAGGTTGTCACCTCCTGCCCAAGCAACTCTGAGCTGGGGCTGTGACAAGTATAGGGCAGGTTGGCCCACAAGCTGAGAACTGGAGCAGCTCTGCTCTGGAGCCAGGCTGAGAGAGCTGGGCTGGGGCAGCCTGGAGAAGAGAAGGCTCCTTAAGGGAGACCTTAGAGCAGCTCCAGTGCCTGAAGGGGCTGCAGGAAACCTGGAGAGAGGCTTTGGACAAGGGCCTGTAGGGCCAGGACAAGGGGAATGGCTTTAACCTGCCAGAGGGGAGACTGAGATGAGCTCTTAGGCAGAAGCTCTTCCCTGTGAAGGTGCTGAGGCGCTGGCCCAGGGTGCCCAGAGAAGCTGTGGCTGCCCCATCCCTGGCAGTGTTCAAGGCCAGGTTGGACACAGGGGCTTGAAGCAAGTTGCTCCAGCGGAAGGTGTCCCTGCCTGTGGCAGGGGTTGGGACTGGATGGGCTTTAAGGTCCCTTCCAGCACAAACTGTTGTGAGTCTATGAATGAATTCCATACAAATTAAGACTCCTGCTGGATATTGATATTTGCTGTTATGAAAAGAGCAGGGTCAGAAAATCAGCATTGAAGATGGGAAGGAGCGTGACCCTAGCTGTTTCCCACCCCTGTATCAGGGCAGTGACCTGGGATAAACGAATCCCCCTCATCAACCGAACCATGTCTGGTTATCCCAGTGAGCACAGGACTTAAAAGATGGATTGCACTTGCTTTAATGTGCCAGGTATTAGGAAACATGGGATTCCTGGAATGCCGAAGATGAACAAAATCTGTA
Source organism: Amazona ochrocephala (assembly GCA_039720435.1). NCBI lineage: Eukaryota > Metazoa > Chordata > Aves > Psittaciformes > Psittacidae > Amazona > Amazona ochrocephala. The sequence goes on along the minus strand of CM077881.1, from coordinate 1,268,450 downwards.
ACATTAATTTGAACAATTTATTCACAATCCACCTGGGTGCTGCTCTCTTCAAACCGCACCAGAAAATACTGCAATGGGTTGCTCGAGTCAGGAATAATTAGATTTTCCTCTTGGTTACCCAGATAAGAGTGCCCTCGATTTAGAAGGGAAAAAGAGAGTCCTGACAATTAACTAGCTCATGAAATCAGTGTCCTCTGATTTATTCTTGTGGAGTTGTTCAGGTTTGGTAAAAATCATCTCTGTCTGTTCAGATCATGATCTCCCTTTGCAGACCTAGCTGAACCAGCTTGAAAGGCTGATGGGTTTAAGATTTTTCTTCAGTCTTCTCTTCCATGAGCATCTCCTTTTCTCCTTGGTGTTCGCTACTGATGGGGCTACCACCACGTCACCTCACACAGATGAGCTCCATACAAAACTATTGTCAATATGGTCTTGCCAATGGTCAAGGGTAGGCAGCACTGTTTGTCCATCCTTGATGTAGCTTGACTTCAACATATTGAAGTGTGCAACCCACCATGTGAAAACTCAGATATATTGCAGAAAAGAAAGAACTAACTCAGGAAAAATTGTATTTCCTGAGAGAAATCACGAACTCTGAGCATTTCATGGAGCTTTGTGCCTTTCAGAGATGCCTGAAGAAGTTCCAAGCTCTGTGTGTGCTTTTCACCTGAGCTGTGGGGATTGATGCTGCCTCCAAAGCTGGCAGGTAGACAGGCAGGTAGACAGGCAGGTATTGGGCACGACTCCACAGGTGATCTCCCCTGGACTTAGGCAGCTACAATGTCTTGGCACTCAATATATGCCATTAATGTGTGATGGTGACACACTCGTGGCCATCTGCTCTGCCAAGTCTGAGGAGACTCCTGGAAATGAAAAGCAGTCATAGAATCCCAGACCAGTTTGTGTTGGAAGGGACATTAAAGCTTATCCAACTCCAACCCCCTGCCATGGGCAGGGACACCTTCCATTAGAGCAGCTTGCTCCAAGCCCCATCCAACCTGGCCTTGAACACTGCCAGGATGGGTCATTATCCATTCACTATCATATTTACATTGTGATGAGGATTTCTGACATTGTCAGGAAATGCTAAAATCAAGGAGAATCCTCAAAATATTAATATCCTATTTTATTCATACTCAAAATAGGGGATGGCAGTAGAAGGTCCAGATACACACATACATTTAAACCAGAAGACAACACAAGGGCTACAAGCCATTGAAACAGACGCTTTAGTCATGAAAGCCTCATCTCATTGGTTTGCTGCAGCTTACTCTTTCTTCAAAAGGAAAACCTTCAAAGCCTTCTGAAAGCCCCTGTGAAGTCTGCCCTCAGCCTACTCAACCTACGTCTTCTTCCCAGGTCACTGCTGCCTGGCCCTACCACACTCCAAGTGAACAGCGTTTGTGTCTACATCATTCCCACAGGACTCCCGAGCCGCACAGGGGTGGGAGCAACCCAGGCTCCTCCAGGGATGCAAAAATAATTGTGAAATAAAGCTGTAAGTGGCTATCACACGTCTCGAAAGCCATTATAACCAAACGGCATCTCCCAGCTCGCACTCCAGCTTGCTCGGTCGGTCCCGAAGCATCACCCTCACTTGTGAGAATGGGCAGCATCTGTTAAACCCGATAATGCCAACACAGCAACACCTTTCCTGACCCACACCATCAGCAGCTTCAGTCAGATCTTGCTCTCATAGAAATAAATGACTTCTTTTTTCATGTAGAAGTTTGAAACTGTACATGCTTCATATTGGAACAGGTTGCCCAGGGATGTGGCATATACTGTAGTGATGGGACAAGGCTTAACAGGTTTAAACTTAAACAGAGGAAGTCCAGGTTAAATATAAAGAAGTTCTTTTACTGTGAGGGTGCTGAGGCGTTGGCACAGGGTGCCCAGAGAAGCTATGGTTGCCCCATCCCTGGCAGTGCCAGGCCAGGCTGGACAGAGCACATGGTGTAGTGTGAGGTGTCCCTGCCCATGGCAGGGGGTTGGAGCTGGAGGAGCTTTAAGGTCCTTTCCAACCCAAACCAGTCTGTGATTCTATGATTCTATACGTGGCATCTCTGCAGACACTCAAGACCAGGCTGGATGTGGTTCTGGGCAACCCGATCTAGATGAAGATGTCCCTGCCCATTGCAGGGTTTGGACTAGATGACCTTTGAAGGTCCTTTCCAACCCAAACCATTCTATGATTATACATATCTTACATCAAATACTCTTCTTTGAATTATTCTGAGTTCATTTTTCCAAAGGATTAGAAAACACCCTTTATTTCCTAGATCATAAAAAATACTCAGTGCAAGGCTAAACAAAAATTGCCATCAGCTGGAGAAAATATCAACAACTTACTTAGAAAATAGAAATCTATAAATCTATTGGGTAATAACTTAAAAACCATGTCAAATGAGAAAATGATTATGACCACAGAGCAGAGTGTGTCTTTCATGCAGCACAAAGGGATTTACTGCTCTGATGATTTACTCTAGCCATGGTATCCTACCTTCGCAGCCAGAGCAACTATTTTGCTCTCAATATGCGCCAAACTCCAACTGATAGTAGTGGAATTAGCGCACAAATCATGAGTGGTGGGAACTCTCCCTGGTCTTCTCTCTCTCAAGGAAAACCCATCAGGCCTGTGTTCTCTCACCCAACATTCCCACCAGCTCAGAAACTTTAACCCCCCTGAAAATTGGCTTAAAATATTTATTAATTAAAAAAGTTAAATATTTATGTATACAAATATGATGAGAAAAATCTCATGCAGACTTTTCACATACAGCAACATAACTCGGACTGTGATGGTTTTACAAATCAACTTCTTTTCGGACCGCTGACAGTGAAATGCTGCTACCACCCGTGTGCCCAAAAGCACCATCCACGGTAAGTTGAAAGCTAGTTCTGAAACTTAGAGTTTTCCTATGGAACGTATGCCAAAATTTCCACACTCTTCACTAAGATTAACAATTAATATCTTATTACTACTACTCAGAGAACCGGACAGAGACGAATGAACACCGGGTAATGGATTCCTGCATACAACTGCACCTCCAAACACTTTAGGGTAATGCGTAAAGTTGCCAAAAGATTGCTTTAGATAATTCCCCTAAATGATGGAAATATCTTGAGATAGTTATGGATGGCATCTGCTTCTGCTTAATTATAAATCTGCATTGGAGTCATAATTTGTGTATATTACAAGTAATTTGCATAATTAAAACAATTAAGGGATTGACATATCATGGCAATTAGAAATGCATCAAACTCTGGATGTTGTACAAAAGAGAGCTTCAATATGAAACATTAATTCTTCGAGAACAAAATATCCTTCTGATTCCTGCAGAATAGCCTTCCCAAATTCAATATATGTTCACCAAACTCCACTTAGAGGAACATTTCCTCAGGGATCTCCTCTTCATCATCAAGCTGTCCCAGGTTTAACCCTGAACGCTTTAGCCTTCATGTGAGTTCCTTACTGCAGTCACAGCCTGGACCTGCGCCTTTATTGCCGGTTTCAGGAGTTTTTATCTCATTTTCCGTAGCCTTATCCTGTTTTCTTTGTCCCTCTTTTTAAGAATAAGTATGAACTGATTGAAAAAGTGCTCCTGGTCCTTCTTCTTCTGCACGAGCCGGAACCGTTGGTCTCTTCCATATTTCTCTGCAAATTCTTTGAAGGTCGTTCTGCAGAAAAGAGACACATTTAAAAGCTGTGACTTGGCCAATCCGCTCTCTGACTCTTTAAACTGGATCTGACTTTTCACACAGGCACTAAACCCAAGGATGTTGTGGGGGACCTGCCCTAACACAGTTTGCCTGATATTTTGTTAATTAACAAAAATAAGCTTTAAAAATGGTTGTTGTTTTAAAAGCCTCAGAAGTTAGAGAGGCTTTAAAAAGTTTAATTTAGGAGGTTTTATACTGGAAGAATTTAGACTGGATCTAAGGCAGAAGCTCTTCCCTGTGAGGGTGCTGAGGCGCTGGCACAGGGTGCCCAGAGAAGCTGTGGCTGCCCCATCCTTGGCAGTGTTCAAGGGCAGGTTGGACACAGGGGCTTGGAGCAAGCTGCTCTAGTGGAAGGTGTCCCAAAATGGATGAGCTTTAAGGTCCCTTCCAACACAAACCATTCTGTGAGTCTATGAATGAATTCCATACAAATTAAGACTTCTTCTGGAAGCCTGGAGAAGAGGAGGTTGTGTGGAGACCTCAGAGCAGCCTTCCAGTATCTGAAGGGGGGCGACAGAGATGATGGGAGGGACTCTTCATTAGGGACTGTAGTGATAGGACAAGGGGTAACGGGTTCAAACTTAAACAGGGGAAGTTTAGATTGGATATGAGGAAGAAATTCTTTACTGTAAGGGTGGTGAGGCACTGGAATGGGTTGCCCAGGGAAGTTGTGAATGCTCCATCCCTGGCGGTGTTCAAGGCCAGGTTGGACATAGCCTTGGGTGCCATGGTTTAGTGTGAGGTGTCCCTGCCCATGGCAGGGGGGTTGGAACTGGATGAGCTTAAGGTCCTTTCCAACCCTTGCTATTGTATGGTTCTATGATTCTGATATTGGACAGCAATATAATGGTAAACCCGGGACGAGGAAGGGAAGACCATGCCAGAACTGCTTTGGACTCCTGGATCAGCCTGCAACATTTAAGTTCCACTTTTTGCTCTAGAAATATCTAGGTGATAGTTGACAGGACATTTCTGAATCATTAACACAGTATTTGCTGCACCCCAGGTTACTGCAGCTTTAATCTATGCCTGCCTGTACTTCTGGCCAGTATTTCAATAATTAGCTTATAACAGAGCAGAAAACCAGATCTGTGGCTAATTGCAAACAAATGCGCTTTGACTGCACCGCACCTGATGAAACACCCACCAGTTTCATCTTCCCTAAAAACAGCAAAAAATTACTTGTAGCTCTGAGTGACGGGCACCATGTAATTAAAACCCACAGGGAGCTCTGCAGGAGGATTTTGTCATCAAGCCCAGCATTTTCCACTGCAAACAAAGTATCTGAGAACAGAAACATTCAATGTTATCTTCGCTCGGATGCTTCTGCTAATCCCATTACAGGTCCATAGATTCCAGTCTGAGAGCAGTATGGTGAGCACTACAATGAGCTGGCACCATAATTCATAGGCCACCAACAAGGGTTTGTTATTTAAACTCCTTGACTTTTTATATATTGATATACACAGGCCAAGAGGAACGGCTTTAACCTGCCAGAGGGGAGATTGAGATGAGCTCTTAGGCAGAAGCTCTTCCCTGGGAGGGTGCTGAGGCGCTGGCACAGGGTGCCCAGAGAAGCTGTGGCTGCCCCATCCCTGGCAGTGTTCAAGGGCAGGTTGGACACAGGGGCTTGGAGCAAGCTGCTCCAGTGGAAGGTGTCCCTGCCCATGGCAGGGGTTGGAGCTGGATGAGCTTTAAGGTCCCTTCCAACACAAACTGTTCTGGGATTTGATGATCCCCACCACTCCAGAGAAGCACATGGGGACACTGGAGATGCTCTAGGTCAGCGGGTTTTCCCTTGGCTGCTTGGCTCTGCGGCTGGTCCCAGAGCTGCGGCTGCGATGGGACACCTCTGCCTGTGCTGCCCTCTGCACCACGCTGCTGCCTGCTTCTCCTGTCAGTGATCACGTTCAGTCACTGTGCTCTGCCACATCGACTTTGCAATTCCTATTCTTGGCTGAATCAGAGCCCTAAACACTGTGCAGATTTGTAAGAGCCCCTTGGGAAAAGGCCTGTTTTCTTCTCACTGGAAATACATTTGATTTATTTATCTCATTGCATATCAAAATCAAGCCAGAGACTGTTGCTGGAACACGAGTTTCTTTGCTGCTGTGGTGTTGCATTCAGCTCAACAGAAACATTAACATAACATCTTGCTCTCAAGGCCAGCACATTGCTGGGACCAGCATTTAGCTGCTACATTAGCCCAGAATATCCTCTGTTTCATTGTAAAAAGCTTGTTATTGCTTCCACACGGCCTGATGTGTTGCTTGAACCCACGTGTCTGGGCAGGAAGTGCTGTATAATTACCCGCATATTTGAGCAGAGAAAACTAATTTCTCAGTTCCAATAATTTAACTGGATTTCTATTATATAAACCTTTATTTCCATATCATTTACAAATGAGAAAGCAGCACCCCCAGCTCGGCATTCTCAATGGTGCAGTTTGGGGTCCATTACTTAAAAAGCAATGTAGAAAAATAGATTCTTTCACTGCACGCTTTATTTTCATTTAGCGATGTGCCATTAATATTAACTTGGCTGAATTATATTTGTCCTCCATCAAAAGGCAAATCTAAATGGGTTTTCACTAGTTACACCTGTATGCCTAATGCAAATAAGGTTTAATATGTATTGATTGTATATAATTAATAGACGTGTGTGTTCTATAATTACAGCAGATATACGCAGATAAAATGTTATGCAAAATACTACATATTGTGAATAAGAGAGGGAGAAAGGAACAGGGAAGGATGGAGTGTTCCCTGCCCCAATAATATAACAAAATATTGTGAACTATTAGGGAAGAAATGCCAACCCAGCACTAGAACAATGGATGCACAAGCTGGATGTGAAGAGTCTGCTCAGTGTTATGGCTCTCTAGGGCTGATAAGCACAGGCTAAATGAGAAAACTTATCTCAACAACTCAATGAGGCAATGCCATACCTTGGTGATACCTTAGATTCTTCAAGGAGCTTTTTAAACTCTTCTTTGGCTAACAATAACTTGTTCTTCTTCTCTTTGTACTCTTCTCTGATCCTGGTCTTGACAAACTGTTCAAAGATCTTTCCAAGAAAGGGAAACAAGATACAGACTTTATTAACAAAGGCTTTATGGCATTTATGTTTCATCAAAGGGCTGTCAATCTCCAGACCTGCAGCTCTTATCTGCCCTCACTGACTCTATGTGCAGCTGAAACCACTTCATGCAGCACAAACAGCGTGTTCTCACAAAACAAGTAGATAGGAAGAGGCACAATGTGGACAGATAGCATCTTCATCCAAACACCGAGAGCAACATAAATCACAATTTCCTGACTTCAGTGCCTTGCTCACATTTTCATGCCGATAGCCTTATTTTGGGGCATCTGCACAGCTGACTGCAGTTATTTACTTTGGATCTCGCATCTTTCCCAACTTGCTGGAATTCCTGAAAATGTCTATAAATCTAAACACCAATATTCTGTAGTTTTCCCCCAAATAGCCTGAAGACCTTTCAAATCAGTTGTCAGACCCCATGAGCTTACACACGACTCTCTGTACACATACACCCAAAAGCTTTAACGTGTTTGGAATGGTCGATGACCTTCCTCTAACAGTATTTGGCAGCTAAATACGCAGCATGGCCTCAGCATCTGGATTTCTGATGTTCTGAAAAGGAACCGAGTAGTTCACTATGGAACAAAATTCTGCCAACGGCTTTAATCACATTTTTAATGGCAAAAATCAGGCCCTGCTCGTTTCATGCTCTGAGAAGTGTGGCACACTAAGTTGTTGAATAAAAGCCTCAAAACGCTATTAGCTTTCCATATCCACCACTCTTCTCACTACAAATCACATACATTAAATGTGATTACTATGGTTACTACCTCAGTTGCTTCCTCATCAGCCATGAGGATGCACAGCTGCAGATCTACATGTCATGAAAGCTAAAGTAGCCAACTTACAACTGGTATTTAGCATAGCATGTGGAAAAGGGAAGAAATAGCACTGGGAAGGCAAACATCAAAAAATGGCCATGAAAAAAGTACTATGAAAACCCAGATATGTGATACTGTATGCAACTGTGTAAGTTGAGTGTAAGAGGAGATGGAAAAATAGAACAAATAGAGTAGGTGACACTGCATCGCTGGCCTTTCTGCTATCAGTGAAGCTATCAGCAAGGTATTAAATCACAATTAGCAGATAGCTCATTATTTTAATACAATTGCTCCTTTACCCTTCACTGTTCCTGTCTTATACACAAGAGCATCCTTCAACTGCTAATAACCCCTTGGAAACCGTTGGTGAGTGTGCAGATGTTCAATAATGGATCGTTACGTCCCTCGGGCTGTGTGAGGACAGCCACCAAGAGCAGAGTTTCCATTCCTGCACATCAAACCCACCTCAAGACAAGTTCAGGTCAAGAGGAAGTTCCCTCAGACACTTGCAGATCTCAGTCAAAACACTTTCCCTGCCCTTTCCTACCTGACCATCGAAAGAAGGAAACTGCAGTACAGCCAGCCATGCTCATTCTCCTTTCCCCTTTCCTTTCTCTTTTCCTTTCTCCTTTCCCTTCCCCTTTCCTTTTCCCCTGCTTTTCTTCTTTCTTTTCCCCTTTCCTTGCTTTTCCCCTTTCCTTTCTTTCCCATTGCCTTTCTTTCCCTTCCTTCCTTCCTTCTTCCCTCCTCACTTTCTCCCTTCCCTTTCCTTCCTTCTTCCCTTTTTCACTCCTTCCTTCCTCACTTCCATTGGGAGCCACTTTTCACCTCCAACACTCTCCAATATCAATTAATCTACATAATTTAGAGAGTTCTCAGGCACTCGCTCTTCAGGCCACACACCAGCAGCCGTGAAGGTAAATGTTTCCATAAACCTAAATAATGTCTTCTACTAATTGGAGTTGTGCTTCAAGAAGTACTTTCATTAAATCAGGCATCTACTCTGGCGGAGTCTTTATCCTTAAACTACTTCATGGAGGAAAATGGGGTCTAATTAAACGGCACTACTCATAATGAACATCTGGAAATCTTAACTTGGAGCTTAGCACCTACAATATATTACACAGCTGGCACGTGCTCCCACACACTGCTTTTTTAGCACTGTTTGGCAGAAGAGCAACCAACAATCACCCTCTTCCACATTAGCTCTGTGCCAACCTCTACCTGGTGGCAGGTTTCTATCTCCAGGAGTGCCAATGATTTCTTTTCTATAACCCTTTTCTTGAGTATGAAGCCCACCCCACAATCGAGGTCCTCTCAGCAGTGCTTCAAGCACATTATGTGTATTCATGATGCGTTTTTATTATACCATCTCCAAGGCTGATAAAAAGAAAGAAGTCATAAATCTTGACTGGCTCAGCAAGGTCTAGGTTTTGTCCTTGCTGATTCCCTGAAACAAGTACAAAACTCCCTGCTTGTTCTCTTGCCTTGCACTATTTTCCATTCTAGCAGTTTCTCTCACATTTCCATTCCCATATTTCCTTATTATTTTATTTCACTTTTTTCCTTAGGAAAGAAAATACTGGAAAAGGAATAAATGAAGATGCACGTGCCCAGTGCCTCGGTAAATCCCCACAAGAAGCTCCCTGGTGACTCCTGAGACAACACAGTCCCCAGTGCAACGGGATAGGATTAAGAACATTTTTCATTGTGTTGATTGAAAAAAAGGACAATTCCATATTCAAAATTCTTCCCTCTCCAGGATGACAAAAGACTGTAAGGAAGGGAAATATCCACAGAACAGAAGCATTCACTTTCCCTGCAACATCCTGGAATCTCCCTACATTTTTAAGACTAGTTTGCAGCCCTCGGGTCCTTTTAGATCCTCAGTGATGATAAATGCCCAAATAACCAAGGCAGCAAGAAGCCCACTCCCTTTGCAGCCTGCTGGAGAAGCTAAACCCTTTCACAAAGACACTGGCCCAGCCACAGTGTTCTCCATTTATGTCTTAGCAAGCTCAGTTATTGCAAGATGCAGCAGTAAATAACAGCAAACTCCCAGAAAATATTCTAAGTAATAAAAATGAAGTAGTCTCTCTACAGTATTTAAATAATTCAGAGTGGTAGCAGTGCTTTATGACCACTTCCCTTTCTACAGCCCAGTTTCCCAGCCTCAGGAGTTGTTCCTACAACCCAAGAGCCCATGGCTCATCTCGGTGCACAAACACACATTACTACTTACTTTCCTATGAGCAAAGCCTAAGTTCCAAGCCTCACTGAAGAACTCAAAAAAGACATTTTAATTTTATGCAATTCCCTTTATCCTGCCAAGATAATTCCTCTTTTATTACGCTTCATTTGGGAGACATTTGTCTCCAATCAGGAGCTACGCTGGAGGCAACGCTCACCTGCTTACGTTCCTCTGAATTGAGCAGAAGGTAGCGCGGATCAAATACTATTTTGTGTAGCTCCTTTTCCCAGGTAGAAAAAGCTGAAACCTGTGAAATACACAAACACAGCTGCATTAAGGAATTTCAATAAGGATGTGAAAGAAGAAAATGTTCCAAGGTGAAGCAAAAGTGTAGTTCAGAAAGCTAATGAACCCCCTAAAGGATGCTTCAGAGCAGTTGGAAGTTGAATTCTAATCTCTTTCTGGTGAAGCTCTGGTCGCCCCCACACCATTACTATTGATTTGCTCTAGGACATCTCAGGGAGTGTCTGGGAGAGGGTCATTCCACATTTTTGATGGAAAGAATCCGAAGCAGAAAGGAAAATGCCGTTTTATTTTCCCCTTTGTACAACAGAAACATCAATTTCCAGTTAAGCAATGAACTCAGCCTTAAATCCCCTCCTCTCTGAAACTGAAATTATAACCCAAATGAGCTGTCAGTGCGTGCACACACGGAGGAGCTAGGGGTGAGAATCTTCAAGGTACTAGAAGAGGGGAGACTGAGATGAGCTCTGAGGCAGAAGCTCTTCCCTGGGAGGGTGCTGAGGCGCTGGCACAGGGTGCCCAGAGAAGCTGTGGCTGCCCCATCCCTGGCAGTGTTCAAGGCCAGGTTGGACATAGGGGCTTGGAGCAAGCTGCTCTAGTGGAAGGTGTCCCTGCCCGTGGCAGGGGTTGGAGCTGGAGGAGCTTTAAGGTCCCTTCAACACAAACCAGGCTGGGATTCAGACACCATTTTTCATAGGAAACATGCCATTTCCCTCCAGCAGCATGGCTGTCACATCTCCATTTCGAGCCTTCTCCCCTTTCCCAATGAACTCAGCTCTCCAGAGCAGGACCCTGGGTGTCCACACAAGCCCCCTACACCCTACATGGACCACATTCCTGCAGCTACATGCAATGAGAATACCACACTCCTACAGAGCTTCTTCCACCTTCTCCCAAACCACTTTCAGATGTGTGGGCTGTAAGGACCACTGTGGATCTGAGCAGGTCCCTTTCATGCTCAGTGCCCTGTGCCAAAGACTTCTACAACACAAGAGTCTGGGAGCGTAGGACTGAGATCCCCAGGCTGGTTTCTGTGCCTTGTACAACACCACTGCTAATTAGTTTGTTACAGAAAACTCTGGTGTAACATAAAATATTTTAATCACTCATCTAATTACAGTGAAGAATAAATTCACTAAAAACGTTAAGTATGTGAAGTATAATTAAAATATTCAATGCTCAAGCAGGAAAGCTCTGATGAAGCAAAGTGGGTTTGTGGATCACCCTCTATGCCCACAGGGGTGGATGAGTTCTGAGGTTTGGGGTTTCCTCCTGGAAAGGCTTCTGGCTTCAGGAGTACTTCCTCCCTTCAGAAGGATCAAGTAGGAATCCTTTTCTGTAGGGTATCTTTTATACACTTGGACATCAGCTTTGTTCCCAGTACCAAGGCCAGTTAGAACTCAAAGCTAGTTAAGCTTGGGCTAATTCATCATATAATCATTTACAGAATCATAAAATCATGGGACGAAATTCCAGGAGGATATCAGAGATTCCATTTTCTCCATTGGAAAACTTGCCACAGACTTTATAGTGCCATTGTCTTGGAGATGGACCAAAAATCTTATAAAATGCCACAAGAAATATTCTTCTGTTGCTGTAACTGATGTAGGATGCAGAACCACGCTGAACGTCTTCCCACCCAGTTCAAGCTCTTTGTAATGTCACCACGGAACTTCTTGAGAAATAACAACGTTATGAGAAAATGGCAGGAGATGCTCATTAAATAACCCGTTTAAAAGAACACTGATAGCCTCACTTCATGTCAAGCAACGCCAAGAAGCTGGTGCTAACCAGTGGCTTCTCTGGACCTTTAAAACGCGCTCAGGGCAAAAGCAATGTAAGTAATTATCTCTGCCTTTTAAATAATAGCAAAACCAAGCAGTAAATTTCCTGATTTCCTTGGTTTTATCAGTAAGTCTGACTCACACTGGAAACACTTGAGGAATCCTATTATAGAACATCCCTAATACTTTTGATTTTGACTCACTGCCCCCTGACTTAAACGATGCCAGCAGACGGCTTTAACCAGTATTCATTTCTGGCGCTTCTGCATTTTTTAGGCATAAATAACAAAATGTGTTAATAAAGCAGGTCTGGTGTGGAGATAATTTACTGTTGAGCTTCTGGAGCTCTAATTATCTACCTTTAAAGCCTGCTGATTACTAGTGATAAATATCACAGGCTTTGCTGCCTAACAACAGACACCTTGGATATTTCTTCTTTACAGAAATTACATGAACTTCTACAGAATATGTATTTGTAGAGTGTTTGAGGGAGCCAAAAAACCTGCACACACTGCTCCATTATACACTCATTTACACTGGCAGGATTAGGACCTAAACCTGGTGTGCTTACTAATTCCATTCAGGCCCAAAATGGTCAGTTCACTGGGAGCGTTCGAGGCCGGGTTGGACACAGGGGCTTGGAGCAAGCTGCTCTAATGGAAGGTGTCCCTGCCCATGGCAGGGGGTTGGGACTGGATAAGCTTTAAGGTCCCTTCAATCCAAACCAGTCTGGGATTCCATGGCTCTGGTTGGCCAGTAAGTGAATTTGGGATCATGAGAGTTTGTGGTGATGAAACCTCTCCCATGCTAAACAAAGCAAAGAGCTTGCCAGAACTGTTCTAGATAGAAAATACTCCTAAGCCTGGCACTGACTTTCAGGTGATGTACACGACACATCTCTTCCTCTTTGTTCCACTTCTGAGGTTCATGCAGGACCCCAGGGCTGGTGTGTGATCATGGTCCCCATGCCCTGCTGAGCCACTGGTCTTCAGGGAAGATCTACCACCTCTGGTTACCTTTGGGTCTGTCTACAGTCATGTACCTGGAACTGTACCTGCAAAGGGCTTTCAGCTCCACAGGGCCATGTTTGACTGGATGGCATTGGAAGAACAGCCACAGTAGAGTACAGCAAACCCAGCATGGCTACAAGGCAGAAAAACCTTCAATAATTCTTCATTTGACTGCTAAGTCATAGTTATGAAATTATTCCTGTAGTGGTCCTAGATGATGCTCTATCTCAATAAACGGGATATATCAGAGAAAGCAAGTGTTTCTTACCCCTCTCTCCAGAAGCATGTCTCGGAAATGAGTGATGCGCTCTTCTAGGGGAGGCGTGACCTGAGGCGCTGATGTCTCCTCATTTTTCTCCTCCGTTTCAGCCTTTCCTTGGTCAGCAGCTTGGGAATCTTCTGTTCTTTAACAAGGTAAGATAGACAACAGTTCAGTAATTGCCAGCTGGGGAGGGGACTTTCAACCCTCCCAAGAAAACCCTCCAGGATGTTGGACTTCCTTGCTCACAAAGGTTGACAGCTGAGAAGTTACCCAGCCCTGTGCTGTGTTATTAAACCATGGGGCTCATGGGCCCTGCCAGGGGACCTCCGACAGCTCATTAGGTGGAAGGATGCTCATCAGTGTGATCACAGAGGAACTCAGCACCACAATGCTAGGCTCTATTTCAAGCTACAGAAATGTGACATCTTCACATAAAATGTGTCAAGGAGTGGAGACTTGAAAACAGTGATTGAAGAGACTCATCTTGGCTTATTTTTCTGTCCTCTGTTTTTGTGCCCCAAAACTTGAAAGTCGACATTAATCTTTATTGTATGTTCCCATACACCCCAGGAGCTCACTCCTAAGGGCAGAAATCTGGCAATGCACAAACCTGCCAATAAAGCATCAGTGAAGAACCTCCACTTTGTCAGTGCAGAAAGGTCCGTATTTATCCTGACAGCCCTTTTCTAAGGTTGCATCTGATTGGGATAAATAGCTGTTTCTGAGAAACACTATGCATTGCCTGAGTCCCTTTGCCTGCAGGAACCCCCTGGATAAAGGCACATACATAGCACTGCTGTGCCCCATCCCTGCAGTGTTCAAGGCTAAGCTGGACACAGGGGCTTGGAGCAAGCTGCTCTAGTGGAAGGTGTCCCTGCCCATGTCAAGGAGTTGGAACTGGATGGGCTTTACGGTCCCTTCCAACACAAACCAGTCTGGGATTCTATGAATCAATTCCATACAAATTAAGGCTTTTTCTGGAAAGACCCGGAGTCTTCACAAGGTTCAAGTGAGGATAATGGATATAAGGTGATTTCATTTTTAGCCTCCTACCTGCATGACTGCATTTGCTACTGAGGCAATTTTCACCACTACAGAATAAGACTAAGTTTGAAATTTCAGCAGGAAAGCATTATTTTGTTTCCAAGCAAATGAATTAACTAGTCTGGAATGTGAGCTCTGGTGGGTTATCTTCCTTCTGCAAATGATTCCATTACACTCACATTTACCCTAAAATGATGCTGTATTACTAGTGATTTGAGAGATACCAAATTGGTGTTCTTCACAGACTGACAGTGACTTTCGTATTGCAACAGCGAATTTCAGTCTGTCACATGATCCATGAAAGGCCCAATCCAATCTCTAGTAGGCACAAAGTGCTTTTTCAAGACCAAACTGGGAGGAACACAGCATCCTGCTCCACCAGCCAAGCACCAGAAGAGCCCCTCTTTCCTTCAGTCCTCCGTATGCAATTGAAAACGATGCTGCAAATCACACAGGCTTTTTTTCTCATGGCAAGAATGACAATAAAGAATACAATACAATAGAGAATAGAACACAATAAAGAATTTTCTTCAGGAAATAATACAATAATCTGCACAAACAACTATGTGACTTCCTTCTCAGATGGACACATACGGGCAGCCTAACAGAACAATTCTGGAAGCCTGGAAATCTTCACATGGATAGGGCAGTGAGATGTTTTTATGTAACTGTGGTACCAACTGACAAAAGAGGAGGCAATGGGCACAAAGAGGAAAATCCATCTAAGCACAAGAAAAAGCTGTTTTACTGTGAGGCTGGTGGGCACTGGCGCAGACTGCCCAGGGAGGCTGTAGGGTTCCAGCCTTGGAGATGCTCGACCCACTGCACCTGCTGGGAGCAGAGGGAAGAGGTGTCCCCAGCCCTTCTGTCACTGTGAAGACACCCCAGAAGGCCTAAGTTCCTCTGAAGACTGCTTTACTCTGTATATTAAACCTGCTCTAGTGGAAGGTCTCCCTGCCCATGGCAAGAGGTTGGAACTTGATGAGCTTTAAAGTCACTTCCAACACAAACCATTCCAGGATTCTGTGATTCTATGAACTTATGGTAAGGTTTAAATATCCTCTCAATGAACATCTTGTCACAAATCTCAAGTACAATAAAGGTTGTATTATTTGTTAAGCCACACATAAAAATAACATAATATAAAGACAAAGGATGGCATAAACAGCAGTTGATATAAATTCATTATCACCTGCTATTCAAGTTCTGTGGCATAAAATCACAACTGAGGGTTGCTTTGCAGTGCCGTTCTGCTGCCTGTGCCCAGCAAATGCTGCTGGCAATTTAAGATGCTGGCCACCATCCTGTTGCATTTATGATGTGATTGTGCTTTTAGCTTGATTGCTGTATGATTTATGCTTATATATGTATATATATGTATCTATAAATATACACCACAAGAATGATGCTACAGTGCATTAAGGCAGGAGAGTCGTGCAGCATCTCTGTGGTAGGCTGAGACTGCTCAGCTTGAGCTGCATTTACCCACTTGCTTTGGGGAAAACGTAAGTATATGGAGATGTATTTCTGCAAATAAATACAAGATAAATTCTGCAAATATCTAAAATGATGGGCCATATTTGGGACTGATAATTTTGACAATGTTCATTTGAGTATAAAGAAAATAAGAGACTAAAAGTTAGTCTTTCAAGTGAATAAGTCATGGAACCCCACTGAAGACGACATAACATTCTTTACTCACAAGTGGAGAGTGAAAGAGGCACTTTGAACACAATAATCTTCGAATAAGTGCATTTTCCTGGAGTTGTTTGAATAAGATTCTCGAGTTCTAGAATCCTCCTTAGCTACATGAATGGGTGGATGCTTTCACGTTTTCTCAGCCAGTCACTAAAGGGAATCCCCTTAATAGCACGCGGACAATATCCACCTCTACACACAGGTCATAATGTGGCCCATTATTGTCAAACCACTGACATCAGAAGATGTATTCTTAAGTATTTTATACTAAATATAAACTTTTATACTGTTTATGAACACTAAATACTATGTAAATAGGAAAAGTACATATTTAGTGTACAGAAAGTATAAATAGACTCTCTTATGCCAAGCATTAAATGCTTAAATAGCATGAGCATTCCATCTGGGAGTATCCGATTTTTCCCTCATAACAACATATAACCACAGAAAGTCTTCACAAGGTCAGCGGAACCACCCAATATAGTAGGATAGGAACAGCAATAAGAAAGAATAGAATTATCTTCAATATAGTCACTTGGAAAACATGAGACATTTGCTGTGCTCACTCATCACAATGCCCTCAAAATATAACACACATATAAATATAAATCTGCATATAAATATGCATATTCATTTTACAGGCTGATTTTTTAATGGCCCAAACTGGTATCTTAACCATAGCAGCCAACACTAGCTGCAGTTAGGTTAACCAAAATGAAATGTCTCTAAGGCACTCCTTACAACACAAACTGTTTCCTCTTTTTCTTGCTGTTCTGGTGAAGGGTGAGGGAGCTGCTTGTTTGGCACATGGGACTTTTTGCCTCTTACTGCATCACAATTCGAAACACACATGGTAATAAAGGTCAAATGAAAGCACAATAACAGAAATACCTCCGGATATCCTAAGCCGGCAGCCTGAGACCAGTGGAAAGCAATCTGCTTCACTTCAATGAAGATAAAGCTTTTATCCAGTGTCTTTGAAACAACCACATATATCTTTATAATCTTTTCTTTTAACCATTTCAAAATAAGCATGAATTAGACAAAACCAGATGAATTTCAGGGGAAACAGAGATTATAGAGAATCACGGGGTTTGATGAAGACAGGCTACCTTAAGAGTGACTTCCATAAGTAGTTATCCACACATAAAAGAACTGTATTTCTCTTTACATTTATTTGTGCAGACATTAGCTTCCCAACATTATATATAGATAAATAAACTTTAGAACTTACTTATTTCTCTTAGTTTTGATGCTAAGATCATCAGTTTCATCCCCTGGGCAAGAACTAACACATTTGTCTGCTAAAAAGAAATAAATAGTTATTAGATTTGAACTAGACAAATGGGAATACAGATTCCTCAAATTAACCTTTCATTCCCCACCTTTGGCTGCTGCTCAGATATTTGCTATTCTACCCTCTCCACAGAGCGCTTTAAAAATAACACATCTTTCATCAGATCCTCACAATTGCCTTCATCCGAATGGAAGTGATAGCAATAAACCCGACCGCTTCCATTCTGAAAAGCTCCTCATTTTTCATTTGTGACATGACTGGTTTAAATCTCATTATGGTTTCACCTGATCCCCCCTCCTCCCTGGCCTTAAAAATGCAACTACAAAGGCATTTCTGCAAGATTATGTCAGTACTGGCAACCAAGGATTCAACAGCAGCACCTCGCACCAGAACTTCCCTCCTCAGCCCATTCCTTTCTTATATAGAATCATAGAATCATAGAATAGTAAGGGTTGGAAAGGACCTCAAGATCATCGAGTTCCAACCCCCCTGCCATGGGCAGGGACACCTCCCACTAAACCATGCCATCCAAGGCTATGTCCAACCCCACCTTGAACACCACCAGCAATGGAGCATTCACAACTTCCCTGGGCAACCCATTCCAGGGCCCCACCACCCTCACAGTAAAGAATTTCTTCCTCAGATCCAGTCTAAACCTCCCCTGTTTAAGTTTAAACCCATTACACCTTGCCCTCTCACCACAGTCCCTAATGAAGAGTCCCTCCCCAGCATCCCTATAGGCCCCCTTCAGATATTGGAAGGCTGCTATGAGGTCTCCACGCAGCCTTCTCTTCTCCAGGCTCAACAGCCCCAACTTTCTCAGCCTATCTTCATGCGAAAGGTGCTCCAGTCCCCTGATCATCTTCGTGGCCCTCCTCTGCACTTGTTCTAACAGTTCCATGTCCTTTTTATGTTGAGGACAATATAAGCAAATATAATGCTGCTTTTCTGGGATTCCACCACCAGTGTATCAAGGTTATCTGGATACCAACATCCTTCATGCTCCTCATGCCACAGAAAACTCCAAGGTAATGTTACGCTCCTGGCTTGGTCTGGACAACCATCCTTGGAGGACTCTGAGGTGCACTGTCCCATAATAAATGTGAAGCATACGGGTCAGATATGTATTTCTGGAAAGGGTTTTTCTTCAGGTATACAAACTGCAGTTTTCATCACAAATCAAGCAGACAGAGCACCAAAAGCCACATCCACCCAGTGCTCGGTTTGTGCTGGGGACTCCACTAGCTCACCATGAGAAACATAATAATCAAGCTGTACGTGGTTAGCTTGGGCATATCAGAAACGCCAAACGTCGGCCTTTCTGTATTAGCGTGGCAATGAAAACACGGCTTGCTACGGAGGAAATGATGAAAAGATAAATCAAAAATAAAGCTAAACTTGAACGAAGGTGATGGAGTTAAAAGGTTTGAATAACTTGGTATGGCGAGATCTGATCTCACTGAAATCAGATGAAACTCCACGACATCTGCTACAAAATGGGTCTAATATCTGCATCACTGCAGATAATAGAAAATTGGCCGTTTACCTCAAGTTTCAATTTAAGAATCTTGTTCTCAGCTCATTTTGCTTCCCTACTTTAGGTAAATGACATGTTTATTAGTGCGCTTCCAGCAAATGTTACCTTTTATGTTAAGTGTTTGAACAACACAAGCACTAAATCACTGCAAAAGGAACAACAAAAACCAAATGGCAACTGCAGTGTTGCAGTGAGGGAAGACCAGGAACAGAGCGCATAAGGAGGAAAAACAAATGGACAACGTACAAACTAGAACACAAAATGTGAATACAGAGAGATGAACGGCATTCCACAATAAGGAGAGTTTGATCTCAACATTCCTGACAACATACGAGCATCATGGATACACAAAGGAGTTTGACAACAGTTTAAATAAACAGAAGTTCACTGGAGCCATTACCTCTACTTGGAAATTGTTCTTTGGGACACCTGATTAAAAACACAAAGAAACAGGAAAACCAGCCTGCAATGGAGTGCAATTCAACAGAGATATTATAAAGCTCTTTATCAGGAGATGAACAACCTGGGGAGGCAGCAGTAGTCTGAACTTTAAGGAATTCTGGAGCTAAAATACAATGAGTCATATTTTGAAGGTAAAAACATGACAGAGTACTTCCTGGTGTTTTCCAAGAGAGCTGAAGGTGACTGGGCAAGCACAGTCCTGCTCCTACCAAATTTCACTGCTGATAAAGAAGAGAAGCCATTTATCACACCACATCCAGTTTATCCAGAGCTCGCTCAAGGACATATGCATGGACATTACAAACCCTGAGGTGATGCTCTTTTACTAAAGCAAGTGGTGAGAAGCCTGGCCAGGGCAGTGACTCTTTCCCATTCAGCACTTCAACAGGACAAGAGCAAACTCACTGGTGATGACAATTATATGAAGCTGCACAGCTATGTGAAGAACACAAATGTGAAGTCAAATTACATCAAAACATTTCACAGATTTCTGGAAAGGATATAGAATTTCTAAATTTTACTGTGAAAAATACGTCAACTGCATTTATACAACCAAATCTTAGCCACCATATAGCCTTCAGATAAAAGAACTCTGATAGAAAGGGGGCTACAGGAAACCTGGAGAGGGGCTTTGGACAAGGGCCTGGAGGGACAGGACAAGGGGAATGGCTTTAACCTGCCAGAGGGGAGACTGAGATGAGCTCTTAGGCAGAAGCTCTTCCCTGTGAGGGTGCTGAGGCGCTGGCACAGGGTGCCCAGAGAAGCTGTGGCTGCCCCATCCCTGGCAGTGTTCAAGGCCAGGTTGGACACAGGGGCTTGGAGCAAGCTGCTCTGTGGAAGGTGTCCTGCCCATGGCAGGGGTTGGAACTGGATGAGCTTTACGGTCCCTTCCAACACAAATCAGGCTGGGATTCTGTGATTTCAGAGTTCATTTCCATCTTCTGGCTCCTGACAAACATCAGGCTCCCCCAGAAAGCAATGACAGCCTCCCAGATCCTTCTCACTTTCCCTGCAATGGCTGACTGCTGTGGTTACACTGACTTGGATAAATGGAACAAGATTAGAATCAGCATCATCACTTCAAATTTCAGCGCAATGGAAAGCTCAGTAAAACATGACAAATGCTATCTATACTCTCACTCAGGAACCTACTGATTCACTTCACACCGCTGGACCTCTGCTAAGATTATAAACTGACTTTGAAAGGGAAGAGAGGCAGCCAAGCACAAAATCTAATAATTGATTTAAAGCGTTGAGGAATAATATTACCTGGCAGTAATCTTTCCATGAAATCACTGCCCCAATCTGACGGTCTATCAAGTTTAGAGCTTATTAATGAAATCATTCAGCTAATCCCAGCCAAGTCATGAATTCCGGTTCAATTTCCAGAACAAAGAGGGAACAACAGCATTTGCCAGGTGAGTTAATGCATTATTAAGCCATTGGCCACATGCAAAGATGCGATCAGCAGTGCTGTAGAGTATGTGTCGCACGTAAGCCTGGGAGCTTACCTACACTATTTGTAGGAGCCATGCTTTATACACACTTTTGAATGCTAGAGGGTCCTAAATATTTGTGGGAACAGACTAAACTAAATCATAACTGGTTTTGAACAGGGATCACAGCAACTATGACTTCACTTGCTATTGTCTGAGGCCAGAATGTCACTTTTCTTTTAATTAGCTGAAGAAATAACTTCCTCAGCCTGAACATCCAAAGAAACCATTCGAGCAGAGGAAGGAATAGGAATACAGAAGAACGGGTTTTTTCCACTGTAGTAAGACAAACATTTCATGGAATCTTTGAGGGAAAATACAGATATAACGGTCAGTCTGTCAGCCCGGTGATGTTCCCACGGAGGAGCCGGGCATGCCAGCTGAGAGATGGCCTGATGGGAACACATCAGTATTGAGTATACAACATACACCTCAACACCACATACACCTCCCTAAGAACTAATACTTAGTGGAGGTGGAGTAATTGATTAAAGTGTAACTTTGCATTTATGCCTAAATCATAATTGCACTTGCTCTTTCAGCAGAAGGATGCACAGACAACCTCCAGCATCCCATGAAGAACTACTCTGCCAACTTCTTTTCATGCCTGTGATTTAAGAATTCCAATTAAAACTCAGCAGCACCAACTAAACTAAAGAAATTTGGCAACCATTGTTGGAAGCACACAGCTCATGTGTTATTTATTTACTCCAGATTCTGAGCTAAGAGAAATAGTGACAAATAATTCCTTTCACCTCAGCAGCTCATATATACTAATTATAACCTGACTCTCAAATACCGAGCAACCACAATTCCCAGCTATATCAAGGAAGATTAAGCCTATTAGCAATGATGATAACCATGGTCACAAAGCAACTGGCGCATGAATCAAAACTGTGTGGTATATATAGGTAATAAACAGAAAGGATGGAACACAGAGCAAAAAACAGACTTTGAAGCAGCACATATCAACAACAACTTCAGTCTCTCCTCTTTAATCACAGACCATGAATAATGACCCTCAGTTTTGTCTTTGGCCATCATTCCCCCTGGTCAGCAATTAATTGGTCTTTCAGTATAACCTGTACTAGCAAACATGTGCCATATTTTTCTCCTGAAGAATGAACTTCAGGCTTTGGAATTATGAGATACACAGATGAAGTTCTACAAGCCACAGACATAAATGATACATAAAAGAGCACCTGATGATTGAAATTCATATTGAAAAATGTTATGACACTATATGGGGATGAAGACTAACAGAAAACCACTCTGTAGCTTTTTTATCAGCACGCTTCTGCTAATACTGGTAACATAAATCCTGATTATCATTCACTTTTATCTACCTGCAGGCAGTGTTTCAAGTCCACAGACACATAGAATCATAGAATCATAGAATAGTTAGGGTTGGAAAGGACCTTAAGATCTGGGAGGTGTGCCTGTGGATCAAAGAGCGCAGTCTAGATGCATCTAGATGTCCTGCCAGTAAGAGCAGATCTTACTGGCACTGCTCCCACAGAAGGCATCAGAAAACAAAATGATCACTGACACCACATCCCTGGCAGCGTTCAAGGCCAGGTTGGATGGGGCTTGGAGCAAGCTGCTCCAGTGGAAGGTGTCCCTGCCCGTGGCAGGGGTTGGAACTGGATGAGCTTTAAGGTCTCTTCCAACCCACACCAGTCTGGGATTCCCTGGCATGGAGCAGAGACCAGTATCACAGAGCCCACAAAAACTGGTGAAACATGATCTTTGGAGAGCAATGTGGTGCAACAAATATGGAGACATTACTGCACAGGCTGGCCCACTCACCAGCATGGACAAAGGCTGGCCTGAACACCTCTGGTACAGAGAGCAGGGAAAAAGATGGAGTATGGGATGGGAGTTGGGAAAACTGCCTCCATGAACTGGTCATGATGGGAATGACTGGGTAGGAAATACCCTGATCACCGACCAGCCAAACAGTGTATTTAAACTGTATGTTGAAGCCCTGAGCACACAGCCCTGCAGATCAGCATATTGTTCTTTAGCACAACTAAGTAACAGGAATTCAGCATTTAGAAGGTGACTGCAGGGTCACACTTAGATGGCAGCACCCACGTTTCCACCAAACCTGTCAGCATTCATCAGAGATTTACTACAGGGATTTCCCCCCCCTCTACAACTTGGTTGGATAATCATTAGCTATGGAGCATCTCCCGCTGCATAACAGCTGAATAATGCACTGGTAATGCATTCCTAATGTACATCTTGGAAATAAGCGTAATAAAACATAAAGACAGCATCTTCCGAAATGTATTTTCTACATCACAGATTGATCCAGTATAAGAAGGCACCTGGTTCCTCATTGCCAATAATGAGAACACTCTATGCCCCAGCTCAGCACTGCTCTGAAAATCAGGATTTTGCAATAAACATCAATTTTAACGCAATGCTTTAGATGAAATTCCCAAAGGAAACCCACTCTAATTACAGTTATCAAACTTTCTCTGAGCGCATTTAGTGACCACGCTTCATTCTGTATTTGAGTTTAAATAGAGACAAATAATCACAGGGCTTTAGTTACTTGCTGCAGCTTCCAGCTTGCGCTTGTGAGGAGGATCCTCGATGATCCGGTTTATGTCGCCACGGTGCTTCAGGTCCACCGGCTTCTCCCAGACTGACAGCTGCATTGTAGGGTTGAAGAAGAAGACCCGGTCATCTCCAGTCCAGACTACACACCTATTCCAAGTGATAGACTATGCTTAGATAACGTCAGGTACACCCACAAACAAGCAGTTAACCCACAGCTGATTTAATGCACCCCTGTTGGCTGCGTGTGGGTTGAGGCTCCTCTTGGATTGACAGCCTGCTCCATGCCAGCCCACGCCAGACACCTCAGGTAGGATAAAATGTCATAGAAATGGTCTGAACACCCCCAGAAAAGCAGTAGGGGGAATATTCTATCACAGAAGGGAACAAGAACCAGGCGAAGAGGAGCGCTGTGGTGCTCACAGCAAGAGAAGACATAGGAGAACACAATTCATGTTCTAAAGACATAGCTGAGAGCAGCAAATAGCAGAAGCCTCAGCACTGGGGCTGGGTGCCCATCACCTCGATGGCCTTGATGACCATGAGTTGGTGCTTTGCCTGTTACAAGCAGGGAGGAGGCGCAATCACAGCATCCCCATGGTAACCCAATAGCATCCCCATAGCATCCCATGGCATCTCAATGGCAACCCTGCTGGCTCCCACCATGCTCTGCTCTGGGCAGGTACCACCAGCCACTGTAGAAATCTACCACGAAGGTTTAGGTTGGGTTTTATGGGCTCTTTCAAGTAGGAAAAACACGCTCAAGTGCTGCTGAGCAAACTGCAGCTCCCTGGCTCGGTCAGTTTAAAATGCACAGCAGCAGCTCGACTTCTTGTCCTGGCATTAATTTTAAATCAGGTAAAACAACATGAAAACAAGCATCACACCATCCTTAATAGACATTCAAACCCTTCAAGTTGTACTTCACTAAATCTATATACTAAATATACTAAATCTATATGTAAATAAACAACCAGAATATCAATCTCAAACCCACATGCTCTGAATCATAACGAAAACTAACAAACATCATCCACACACTTTGACTTCCTCATGCACGCAAACACTTATAATAGGAAAATGTTGGTCTCTGAAGCATAAATACATGGAAGGAAAAAATCTTATCATTAGAAGCTCTGATGCTTTATTGGGATTAAAATCAGGAACAAAACTGGTTAACAAAGAGACTGGTCTGGGTAAAAGACTGCAACCATAACAATACTCCATCACTGCGGAGTGCTCTAAGATAACCCAAGATACGCTGTGTACCATGGTAAGACATCACCACCGATCTTGCCCAGACATGTAATGAAAGATGCAAATCCCTGTAAGAAGCCATGGAGGAAGCTGCAGGGTGCTGGGAGCAACTTGGTATAAGTGTGCTCCCAAGCCTAAAAATCCCCGTCATTATGTTCAGTGGAGTTAAATGGTCTCTCAATAAAGACAAGCACAGAACTGGTTGTACAAACCCAGCTGCGGACTTCAGCCACACCCCATGGAGGTTCTGGCACCCTGGATGCAGGGACAGGGATGTGACAAGTATTTTAATAACTTTATGTTGATGCACAACTGTTTTGGATCACAAACAGCCCCACAAGACAGAGCTCTAATCCTCTGTTAGGGGATGATCATCATAGAATCCCAGCCTGGTTTGTGTTGGAAGGGATCTTAACGCTCATCCAGCTCCAACCTCCTGCCACAGGCAGGGACGCCTACCACTAGAGCAGGGTGCTACAAGCCCCTGTGTCCAACCTGGCCTTGAACACTGCCAGGGACAGGGTACGGTAACACACTTTCTGTCTCCAGGGCCACGCTGCTGAGCACAGTGCTCCTCTGGCCTCACACACACACGCTCATGGTGCTCCCTGACCTCCGAGTATCACCATGTCTCATGTGCCATCACTGCAGGTTAGAAACTCTGGGGTCCTTTGCTGACACCTCTTCACTTTCCATGACTAATATCATTTGACATTTAATTTAAGATTAAAGTCCCTTTCCCCCTGTAACACTTCTAACACTTCTACCCCTTTGGTATAATAACGGGTTCAGCTATCCAAAGGGAATAAGTGGTATTTTGCTTCAGTCACAGAGCATAAGCTGGAAATGCAGATATAGTTATGATCATGTTCCCCTTTAGTAAACTGTATTTTAAGAATGAGTACACAAGATAATGATGTTAGTGGGTTTTTTTATTCCATAAGTAAGGTTTGCTAAGATGCCTGAAAACTTTTCTGCCATTAAAAACTACAGTCTAGCTTCTTCTCACAGGAGATGGCACCTCAATCAATGGTCCCTACACACTAAACAACAACTCTGGCAACCGAGAAATCCTGGGTTTCTCCTTAAGAGACTGAAATATCACAAGCTTAGATCTGAGAAGGGTGCACTCGAGTGGAGGTCCTGGATGCTCGTCCCCCACCAAGCAGATGCTGCTGTAGGAGGGGGTGCTGTCAGATCCCACTGTGGGTACCATCAGCTACTGCTCTTTCCTATAAGAAGGGAGGAACCATAACCTGTCTATGACACTGCTGGACTCAAATGGCTCCTCTGCACTACACTACAGAGCAGCAATTGTTAAGAAGAGAAATGGCTGATGTAAATCACGTACTTATGATGTCGAGACTAAGTAGGATGTTGGACTGTGCTTACAACAGTGGTCTGTAAAACGGCACAATATAGTAATAACAAATAATGGCTGATATCCACATAGAGTGCCTTACCCAAAGATCCCACAGACAGGACAAGGGGGAATGTCTTTAACCTGCCAGAGGGGAGACTGAGATGAGCTCTTAGGCAGAAGCTCTTCCCTGTGAGGGTGCTGAGGCGCTGGCACAGGGTGCCCAGAGAAGCTGTGGCTGCCCCATCCCTGGCAGTGTTCAAGGCCAGGTTGGACACAGGGGCTTGGAGCACGCTGCTCCAGTGGAAGGTGTCCTGCCTGTGGCAGGGGTTGGAGCTGGAGGAGCTTTAAGGTCCCTTCCAACATAAATCAGGCTGGGATTCTATACCAGCCACAAAGTATAACTAATTATTATGAGATTCAGTTACCCAGTACGTAGTTACCTGAATGGGAACATGGGCAGGAACCTGGATCATGGGATTAGTTAGAAGCCCTAGTGGAAGCTCGGACAGGAACCCAGCGTTGCTACTTAACACCCAGGGCAGTGTGTCTTCCCCATGTAACAGAGCAGTAACGCATTTCTGGCAACGGAAACAGCACTGCTGAATGGCAATTGCTTACCATGGTGATCCCGGCACTGGAGTGGATGCCACGGGCTTGTTGCCACTGGATGAGCTGTCATCCTCATTTACTAGTTTAAAAGAATGCTCCTTGAAAGACAGATAGAGATTAGTCAGCAAATAAAGCCAATGCAGAAGGCTGCTATTGCTACACAAATCACTCCCTTTAACTTGAAGCGGCTCAGCCTCATTGCCATTGTTCCACAAGGGGCTTTATGAACAACCAGCTACCTTGAGAATAGCCCAGTTAAACAGGGGATCATAAAAACGTCGCCTGACTTAAAGCAATAGAAATGAAAAACCAGCAGACACACTTTCATCCACGCCAACAGCTCACTGGGGAGAGTGGATATGATTGCATGTTGCAGCCCGAGATGCAGGGGTCCCCCCATGACAGGGCCGGGATGTTTGGATGGAGCAACAGGCAACGCAGAAGGTTGTATGGTGCAGCCACCAAGTACAGCTGGTGTTTTACCAGCTGAAGAACAGCTATCTATTGTAAAAGCTTATGGAAATGAACTGCGAGGGGAGGTTTGGGAGGAAGGCAGTGATGTAGCTCAGTGCGGTATCAAAATACAAGGATCGTAGAACAAGATCACAGAGTGGTTTGTGTTGGAAGGGACCTTAAAGCTCCTCCAGCTCCAACCCCTGCCATGGGCAGGGATGCCTTCCACTGGAGCAGCTTGCTCCAAGCCCCTGTGTCCAACCTGGCCTTGAACACTGCCAGGGATGGGGCAGCCACAGCTTCTCTGGGCACCCTGTGCCAGCGCCTCAGCACCCTCACAGGGAAGAGCTTCTGCCTAAGAGCTCGTCTCAGTCTCCCCTCTGGCAGGTTAAAGCCATTCCCCTTGTCCTGCCCCTACAGGCCCTTGTCCAAAGCTCTTCTCCATCTTTCTTGTAGGCCCCCTTTAATAAGGAGGTTTTATTTAAGGACTGCGCAATTATCTGTAAAGGAGGGCTATGGAAGCGCACAGCAATTCAAATCAGTAACACGAAAAGGGGGCAGGAATAAATTCTTTCTTGCCCCTGGGGCTGATACTGCAATAAACAGCACAACACCCACCGAGGGGATGATCCTGCCCTGGGCAGGTGCTGAGCCACCTCCACAGGTCGCTGCCACCGCAGTGAGGCAGCAAATCACAGACACTGTGATTTGCTCACAGCTTCTCAGCACATGAATCGTTTTGTGGGCTGTGTCACAGCTCCACATATGCACACACACCCCCACCCATAGACTCACTTCTCCTCCAGGATGGGGAGAAAACCCAGCCGTCAGCATCAAACCCAGCCGCGAGCATCCCTCCTCCGATACCCTGACACTACAGTGACAGAGCTCCTACAAACCAAGATAAATTAGATAGATAGCGCTTTAAAATCGACCCTAGGAAACCATCCTGTATCAGCAGCACAGCTCCAGCCAGAGGACGGTGCTTTATCCTGACTTGGATTTGTACAGTTCCATATTGTAAAGAGGTTTAAAGGAGAAGACACCCCCCCCCCCGCCCCGCAGACCTTCTCGCCAGCGCTGTGCACGGGGGTGCTCTTCCTCTCCGTGTGCAGAATCCAGGTGGGTGGGCAGGAGGACCGACTCGATTCTTTGCCATTATCTGTGAGGGGAAAGGATTGCTTTTTAATGGGCAACAAATACATTCCCAACAAGCTGCAGCTGGTGAATTAAACCCAACCCCTCCCTGTTGCCTCCTCCTCTTCCTCCTCACTCACTTGTTGGCACACATACGTGTGTGTAACACATATATGTGCTGAGGACCACATTGCCTGCCTAAATATCATCCTGTGTTTTAACGGGACACATTCATACACTTCAGACTGAGGAGTTTATTGCTCTGAGATTTTTATCCTGCTTTCCCTGAACAAAGCAGAATCCTGTTGCGTGAGCTCCTGGTTGGCTCCTCACCCATCCTCATATGCCCTCCAGCCGGTCATCGACACAGGGAGTGACACCTCCTCCTTGCCTCCCCTGCCTGTATCCTTCCATTCCAATGTTCCAGGCGCAGAAGCCATCCCACCATATCTAAATGTTGCCAATAAGGTCGTAGCCCTGCAACCATGCCCACAGAATCATAGAATCAACATAGAATCATAGGGTTGGAAAGGACCTTAAGATCACCCAGTTCCTTGTCTAACTGCTCTTGTTTGTTCATAGGATTCCAGACCTGTTTGCGTTGGAAGGGACCTTAAAGCTCCCACGGCTCCAACCCCTGCCACGGGCAGGGACACCTTCCACTGGAGCAGCTTGCTCCAAGCCCCTGTGTCCAACCTGGCCTTGAACACTGCCAGGGATGGGGCAGCCACAGCTTCTCTGGGCACCCTGTGCCAGCGCCTCAGCACCCTCACAGGGAACAGCTTCTGCCTAAGAGCTCATCTCAACCTACCAAATAATGATGGTGCTTCAACTCACATATGACAAACCCCCACACGTGATGTGTGATCATCACCAAAGCCTTTCTGTGCCTGAGGAGTTCAGTACAGCAGTTCTATTGACAAAGGAGGCTCCAGCATCTTGGAGTCAGGAGCATGGCGACTCCTCCTCATCAGCTCTGCACCCACCCTACACTGCACCTTATGCACTGCACAGGCTCCTTGCAGAGCTCAAGTGCAGCCTTGCACTGCAAACACAGGCTGCTACTACCAGTGTTAGGGTGCCACGATGAGAGCAAGCTATGACATACCTTACCCCTTATCTATGCTTATCCATCCTTATCCTACTTTGCTTATGGAGCATGTTCTGTCTGCCTAACTGACAAAACCTCGGGGCAGTCGCTTCAAGAAACTCTTTGCAAGCAGGGCTTTTGTAGGACTGCATGTTACATAGCAGATTCACACACCAAAATACTATTCATTTCATTTCAAAATCACTCCGACTACAGCATAGGCAACGTGTAACAGGAGCTACACTGAGGGAAAGCTGGAGCCTGAGCCATTTGCTTCACCGTGGAATATATCATAATGCTAAATATTTAAACAAATGTCGTTTTTCTCAGAAGATAACTTAATTTTTATGGGCAGCGAAAAAGCAGCTTAACAAATCATAGCAATTAATTTCCACATTAAAGGAGCGAGGAGTAGGGAGCAGCTAATACATATCAAAAGGGTCTCTAAATTCATCTTTCTTCCCTCGACATCTGGTAATCGGGAATCAAAGTGATGTGGGCCACACGGGTCTTTGAACGTGGTACTGTCACACCGGCTTCAGCCAGGCCCCAAGCACCCGCCTCCATGGAGTAGAAGGAGAGCCAAGGACCAAGGATGCTTTCTGCATGCACTGCTTGGACAGACCTGGAGCCACAATTAGGGAACCTCGCTTCAATTAAACGGTGCTAATACATTCTCCACCTCTAAAACACAGCAGAAGGAAGACAGGGTGCAGTTTCTGAGCTATTTCATAGAATCACAGAATAGTTAGGGTTGGAAAGGACGCTTAAGATCATCCAGTTCCAACCCCCCTGCCATGGGCAGGGACACCTCCCACTAAACCATGCCATCGAAGGCTCTGTCCAACCCAGCCTTGAACATTGCTAGGGATGGAGCATTCACAACTTCCCTGGGCAACCCATTCCAGTGCATCACCACCCTTACAGTAAAGAATTTCTTCCTCATATCCAATCTAAACTTCCCCTGTTG
The DNA here is from genome assembly GCA_039720435.1 of Amazona ochrocephala. Lineage (NCBI taxonomy): Eukaryota > Metazoa > Chordata > Aves > Psittaciformes > Psittacidae > Amazona > Amazona ochrocephala. The sequence continues at coordinate 1,238,276 of CM077881.1, read as the reverse complement.
AAGTTTGAACCCGTTACCCCTTGTCCTATCACTACAGTCCCTAATGCAGAATCCCTCCCCAGCATCCCTATAGGCCCCCTTCAGATACTGGAATTTCAGATACTGGAATTATCTGCAGATACACATCCAGCTCCAGAAAAAAAAACCCAACAAATTTCTTTTTGGAGGTAGATAGGCAGCAGATCATCTCAGAATTTTACAGGGAGTCTGTATCTCTTCCTCTCCAATAAGAACAAAGAGATTTGTGAATGCACTAAGGACTGAAATTCAAGTATCACTATACAGTAATTTCCCCCTTTCCCATTCTATCTTTTAAACAGAAACATCACCTACCCCAGCCATGGCCACTTGCTGCTTTAGCAAATGCCTCTCCTGCCCCAAGGGCCACACTTCGGTGGCACATAGCCCAAGAAATTCTAAATAAAAAAATCTTACTGAAACAAAAAGGTCACAGCACCTGTGAATCGCCTAATAGATGGCAACGTGGGAATCCAGGGTAAGAGAACTGGCTCCCCACATAAAAGGAAAAGCAAGTTTGAACCACTGCAGCTGCTCTTCCAGCAACATGTTATTGAATTAGCTTGAACTACAGAGGGAAAAAGCCAATATGGGTAAGCCTGGCTAATGCTGTGTGCTTTTAGAACACAACCAGAGGAGCTTACTTGACCTTCCTGATCTTCCCTGTTAGAAAGAATGAACGTATCTCATTATTTCACCCTGTGTTTTCCTGTCACTCGGACTGCTCTCCCCCAGCGACACCCTTGGTGGCTCATTCTCCACCCCCATGGTGTGCAACGAGCCAGCCCTCAGCACTGCTGGTGCAACGGGTCCTGTACAGCCGCCTCCTTCCTGACGAGGGGTTCGAACCAAAATACATCTGTAGGGGATTAAAGGAACTTCCTCTCACGCCCCTCCACAGCAAAGGTTCCTTTGCACCTCATTGATTTTGTAGCAATGTAAAGCCCAAGGTTGGGATCCCTTTGCAGGTGCACATCTGGTGCCAGGCACATTCTGCAGGCGCACATTTGGCACGGGCACCACGGTTGACCATGTGCTTGGAGCCTTTCAGGGCAACGCTGCTGAGTGGCATGGTATGCCTCAGCATTTCTAGCTCTTGACTCCTGCTCATGAAACAATCCCCGGAGCAAGGAGTCTGGGAGGCCTGTTAGCTGCTGCTGATGGAAGAGCCACAAATCGCTGCCTGGATTCTGTCACCCGGACACGGAGCAGCAGCACTTGGGAAACGATGCCTAACAAACCTGGCACCTTAGCTTTGATTTGCAGGGAAATCCCACCACCCCCTCTCCCAGCTCTGCTTCTTTCTCTTTCTATTTCATAAGGAAAAAAAGCCTTTTCTTATTATTAGACTTATGCTTCCTTTGTAGCCTTCGTTATCACATTGGTTGAAGAAGGAGTCACGATGGTTCATTCATGTAGGTGCGTACACACACACGGATGAGGACCGCCCCAACTCATCTGCCGGGCTTTGGAAGCGTTGATGCAAATATAGAACTGTCGGTTGGCAGATTTAAACAAACCTTTGCACATGTGAAATTCAGCAGAGGATTTTCCCACAGAAGATGCTGAGGAAACGAAATAGGAGAGAGAACCTAAACCAGCCTTGGCACAGCGCTGCGAGCTCCAGCTTGGCGCAAAGCAAGGTACCGCACATGGAGTAAGTACTTTCATGACTGCTGCTCCTCCCCTGCTCTTTCATAAATGAAGATCGGGTTGAAGCATGGAGCAGGGGCGCTGCTCTCGCACACCGCAGCCATTCTCACTCCTCTTCTAACCTTGCACATCTTCAGCATGGAAACACTGCGCTGCAAAGGCCCAAGACAACCTCTGTTCTTTCCTCCTTTGAAAAGCCCCCTCACTGCATCCAAACTGGAAAGCAGAAGCCCCAGGGAGGAAGCTGGGTGCTGTAGACTTTGCTTGAAATACAGCACCACCAGCACAGCACACGTCAGTGCACTTCTGCAGCACACAGTGCATTAGGCATGCCCATGTGCAATACACCTTATACCTCCACAACATTCTGGACAGTCAGCATAGAGGAAATAAGATGGAAATAAAAACCCCATAAAATAACAGAAAGTCCTGAAAGTCACTGTGCACGTCAGGAGTCATTTATCTTTATATCGATGGTTGAACATTGAGACTGGTTTCCATGTAGGGTAAAGAAAACATAACTTGACCTTGTATTCTGCCCTCGAGCCCAGCAGTCACTTGCTGCCCCTGGAGCAGGGAGCACATGCCAGGGCAGGAGCACACCCCAGCTCAGCCTCACTTTGCTATGGAGAGACACCAAACCCCTGAAAAGCAAGGTGTGAGACCTGCAGCTACAATGGGGCAGGCAGAGAGCCCGTGCTGCTGAGCCACAGCCCCGCTCCGCTTCCAAAGGAAGGCATTAAGCAGAACACTGATAGAACTTCCTTAGATCACAGAATCCCAGTCCAGTTTGTGTTGGAAGGGACCTCAAAGCTCTTCCAGCTCCAACCCCTGCCACAGGCAGGGACACCTTCCACTGGAGCAGCTTGCTCCAAGCCCCTGTGTCCAACCTGGCCTTGAACACTGCCAGGGATGGGGCAGCCACAGCTTCTCTGGGCACCCTGGGCCAGTGTCTCAGCACCCTCATAGGGAAGAGCTTCTGCCTAAGAGCTCATCTCAGTCTCCCCTCTGGCAGGTTAAAGCCATTCCTCTTGGCCTTTCCCTACAGGCCCTTGTCCAAAGCCCCTCTCCAGGTTTCCTGCAGCCCCTTTAGGCACTGGAGCTGCTCTGAGGTCTCCCCTTAAGGAGCCTTCTCTTCTCCAGGCTGCCCCAGCCCAGCTCTCTCAGCCTGGCTCCAGAGCAGAGGTGCTCCAGCCCTCGCAGCATCTCCATACTCCCCCCCAGCTCCTTAGAGACTTCTCAGAACACACCGGGCACAGGCAGCCGGCAAGATGCGTTTACCCTCCAGCAGCAACCAGTGCACGTCTTTGCTCAGGATCACTCTTTTCTCACTAATTAAACCTTTATTCCCCTCTTTAACTTCAGTATGTATAAAAAACCACAACCTGACAACTAAGCTACTCTGACATGTTTCCAACATAATCACACACCTTTTATTGCCCCTAAACTTAGCAGTATAATTACTGATGATGTGTTCCCGCACTTGCTATAACGCTGCCGAAGGATGTGCTGGAGATGGGACGATAAAGATATCTGATTAAAGACACTTCTCCAAGGCTCCACAGCAGGTAGAGAGCCATGAATAATTCAGAGTATGAAAAATAAAGGTGAAGTAGCAAAACTGTCTTGGGTATATCACAGAGGATGTAGGTGTGCGATCATAAACATCTCATTAAAAGCAGAATTAGAGAAGGAGAGGAGAGAGGGAAGATTGATTCATGCCACAAGAAGCTACGGACAAGAGATTAACCCAAATATTTTGCCAAAGTATTTAGAAGCCAAACCTCCATTAGTTTAAAAAGAAGTTTAAAATTTGGATTCTAAATGTTTCACTGATTGGATTTACCTAAAGTGCACACATAGATGACGACAGAATCCTAGAACGGTTTGGGTTGGAAGGGTCATTAAAGCTCCTCCAGTTCCAACCCCTGCCACGGACAGGAATGCCTTCCACTGGAGCAGCTTGCTCCAAGCTCCTGTGTCCAACCTGGCCTTGAGCACTGCCAGGGATGGGGCAGCCACAGCTTCTCTGGGCACCCTGTGCCGGCTCCTCAGCACCCTCACAGGGAAGAGCTTCTGCCCAAGAGCTCATCTCAGTCTCTCTCTGGCAGGTTAAAGCCATTCCCCTTGTCCTGTCCCTACAGGCCCTTGTCCAAAGCCCCTCTCCAGGTTTCCTGGAGCCCCTTTAGGCACTGGAGCTGCTCTGAGGTCTCCCCAGAGCCCTGCATATCAGATGCTAGATACATGGCTGAAAGTGCTGGTACACCAGTTGCACATGCCAGTCCTCCCTTAGGTTCCACTGTGCTTCAGTGCTCCCGGCTGGAGACACTCAGGGAATTTTTAAAGGTCCAGAGTTTTGAAATGAGAAAACCCCCTCGAAACCAGGGGGATGGTTCTAAACCCACCTCTCTACCATAACTGCCCACCTGGCTGACACTGGTGACCAGCAGCAGGCTGATGTTCCTGCACTTGCACCCAAAGGTCTCAGCACGGAGTCCTGCTCAGCCCTGGCCCCCAGCACCCACTGACCAGGGACAGGCCACCCATGGGGTTCTGTCAGGCTCCCAGCATCTGCTCATGGGCCCCTCAAGTGCTGATTTGCTTTTCTGCAGTACTTTGAGGCTGTGAAAGGTGTGAAAACACCTTTATTACTGTCATTTCCTGTCAATTATGATTCCTGCTTTGATTGTTGTTCCACTGGAGATAAGGACAGTCTGCAGCAACCTGGAGAAGAGAGTGTGATCTCCTCCAAAACGCTAAAGCAAAATCCATCATACTTGAGTGAAAGCACCACTTTTCTCTTACATGCATTTGGTAGCAAAGCAAAGGTGAAAAAGGAGAACAAAAAAAGACCTTTTGTATTTTCCAGAGAGAGCTGGGAACAAAAATGCAATGTTTGTCTTATTTACATTACTTGTACGGATACAAAAACATAACAATTGTCCTTCCAAAGTGATGGCCTCCCAACAGCATGGGGCCACGTGGCTTAGGCAATCTATGGATCGAATGTCACACTGGCCTTGTCGTCAGATGCCACCTAGTCACCAAAAGGCTTTCTGCAGACACATCTTTATTCATCATGCCGGATAAGAGCAGGAGCATTTGTGCTTTCAAGACTGCCAGCAAGGAGATTATAAAGCATATTTGATGTGGAATACATGAGAAGCCAGGATTTCGGTTCCCAACAAGCTGCAGAGCAGCCGGACCCTTGCACGCGTCTTCATCCCTGCATTCTTTGAAGAGGTTTAGCGTCTCCCCCATCTCACTTGCTTCTGACAAGGAGGCAAGTCAACACAACTCTTGGGGACTTCAGGAGCAGTATGCAATTCCTGAAGCACAGTAACTACAGGCAGTAAAGGAGGCAGGTGGTTACCAGAAGCAAACCAAACCAGACGAGAAACTTTAAGGTGAAGAATGTCAAGAGACGCGCATGAGCGTTTCTGCAGGTTTAAGGTGTCCGTGTCAGTAAATTCACAGCATTTCCAGCTAGAGCTGGAATACTCAGCAACACGATTCGGTCAGAGGATCTTACTGAGCAGCAAGCGGACCCGCTTCAGAGGGACCCTCCAGCTCCACTTAGAGATCTGCCCAGCAGAGATGAGCACAAAGTGCTTTAAGAAGCTTTAATCTTAGCTGTGGGTAGAGGCAGTGAGCCTGCGGTATCCATGAAGGAAACAGCTTAACTGGACAGGTGAGAGCTTCTACACCAAATCCATCTCCATGAACAAGGACAGACCAAGCACATTAATTTCTAACTCTTCAACATCTCTACAACCGTGCTAATCTCTGGGTGTGAAGCATCAGATCAATGATGCCTGAACTGGCACCCAGCTTCCCTGGGCACCCTGGGCCAGCGCCTCAGCACCCTCACAGGGAAGAGCTTCAGCCTAAGAGCTCATCTCAGTCTCCCCTCTGGCAGGTTAAAGCCATTCCCCTTGGCCTGTCCCTACATCCCTTGGCCAAAGCCCCTCTCCAGGTTTCCTGCAGCCCCTTTAGGCACTGGAGCTGCTCTAAGGTCTCCCCTTCAGGAGCCTTCTCTTGTCCAAGCTGCCCCAGCCCAGCTCTCTCAGCCTGGCTCCAGAGCAGAGCTGCTCCAGCCCTCGCAGCATCCCCATGGCCTCTTCTGGACTCTCCCCAACACCTCCAAGTCCCACTTGTGCTGTTGCCCCAGAGCTGGATCAGGACTATAGGGGAGATCAATGATGTTCCCAATTTCCTATCAAAATCTGATTTTGATTGTGATTTGCAACACACATATGTGAATCTGAACAAAGCCACAAGACTTCCTCCAGCCTTTGGGAACAGCACTGCCCCTTCTCTCACAGTAGCACACATACACATTTACATGACAGTAAATGAACCAGCTTTATCACACAGTACAGCACAAAGCATCCTCTGAGGCTCCAGCCAACGAGGCTCCATGGAGCAACTATCCAAAAGATAACCCCATTATCACTGCAACGCTTGTGAATACCACTGGCATGGGACATGAAAAGCCCAAGGACATTTCAGAAACTTGCCTTTTGTACCATCAAATGCAAAGCAACTGCCAGATCGAGCACACAGGATCCAAACCCCTCTGAACACACTTGTAATGAGCTACAGTAAATGTCATAAAATTTGAGCTGATTTTTTAAGGTTCCCCCATTTCTATGCAGTATGGAAAGATGGTTTGGAAGTATGCAAATACACAACATATGCTTCAGTAATGTAATCAGTGTATAGAACCATAAACACACCTGCTAAGGCCTGATCCATCAAATTGGTTGCCATGAACGTCACCGTCGGTGCAGACACAGCCGTTACACGAGTGACTTGCGTTGGCATCAAGGGACCCACATGAGCATCCATTCTGGAGGCGGAACCTGCATTCAAACCACAAGGAAACATTTGGGGGTTTTCCAGTAAACAAAAATGCCTTTAAAAAACTCCCTTTTTCCAGCTGCATTTCACAGACGCTCTTTTAACCTCCTGATAACCACTTCTCCCTATGCCTGTCTGCATGGTAAAACAGGAGGGCTGTGTTACTTGAACTACTGGTCTACTCTGGCCATGACGTCCGTCACTTCACACAAAATAAGCATCGGCGGAAATCTTACATTAATAAAACATGGCCTTAAAATAAGAACTTCAAGGATATAGGAATGCCTTCAGAATAGGTTACAGCAAGACTAGTTTTCTTATTTAAGGTTAAATAACGGACCTCCAGTTTCTACTGTTCATTCATCACAAACTCTTTGTGTTCCACTCTGTCCATTGAAAATCACTTTGCTGACAATATAAACCAGCACCTCTATCCCTGGGAATCACAGTCTGCTCAGACAATGCAAAAAGCAGAAAATCACTAAATTCCTACTCTATGTCATTCACGTGAAATCAGTAATCCAGGTCTGCTGCCACAACTGTGCCAATTAAACCAAGCTACTTAATCCCTGGGAATTTGTGGCTATTGCCAAATCTGAGGTCAAACCTTGAGCATCAGCTTCCCATTAACTGCTCACGAAGCCATTTCTCAGAACCTGAATGACCCATAGCGCACATCATTTCATTTCAGAGGGACATTCCAGTGCCCCATTAGCAGTCTTCATATGCTGTGTACAAGCCACCATCTAAAAACTGAACTGGCAAGAGAGAGCTGGGTTGGCTCAGTCTGGAGAAGAGAGGCTCTGGAGAGACCTTAGAGCAACTCTCAGTGCCTAAAGGGGCCACAGGATAACTGGAGAGGGGCTTCGGGCCTGTAAAAATACATACAGAAAGCACAGATTTTCTTTACCCTTAATGTGCACACATAAGCCCAGGCCTGATGCCCAGTCTGACCTGACGAATGGGAACCCTCCACAGAATGGTGACGGTCTAGAACAAGCAAAACAGGCACCAAAGGATGCTCCTAAATAGTTAACATCGATGGAGCAGGGAGAGAGAGGAGACAGCACCAGCAAAACCTCTGTGATGCACTGACTGTCCCAACAAAGCAGCTCCATGCCTTTCTCCTGGTGGCCTCCTCCTTGGGATAGCAGAACCTGCTGCTGACAGTGACCCTGCAACAGCAGCAGCATGGGCTGCCTGGGGGCACAGGGAAGGTGAGCTACAAGGAGCTGCAGGAAAACACCAGAAAAGGGAAAGAAAGATATGATTATTTCTCCTTTTTTTCCCTGCCATCATCAGGATAAGAGAAATTCTGCAAGACATGATCAGGAGCACGATAAAATACCCTGCAAAGTACTAAGTTTAATCCATACTTGCTTTGAAGAAAGAATGACAAATGAAGCATGTACAGAAGAGGACCAGGTCAGTGCGATGTTTGTTGTGCTACCTGCAGCACAATAACATCACGGGAGGTACTCGTAACTTGGCCATCTCTAACAAGGCAGTGTGCCATTCTCCTGCCCCAGCTGCTGTTCAGACCTCAGGCAATAACAGCTTCTTTTTCCTGCTCCTGTCAAAGCCTCTGGCAAAACTATTACCTTTGATGAGCTCTCTGGATATAAAGAAACGCTGAGGAACCATCAATTCCTACACCGAAGTCTAAGGTGCCTCTAATTATATGGAGCAGCCCACACGACAGCAGACTCACAACAGCCCCTCCAGCTTTATAGAGATGCCCAGCAGGACGCCCACATGAACAGACTGAAACGCTGATTTCCATATCCTTGGAGACCATTTCTTCAGCTAGGATTCCCATCTGTAACTTAGGTTACGTTACTACACAATTAATTCCATGAGTAATATTTTATAAAGCAAGTGTTTTCTTTGCCTTCTCAAATTAACTGGGGGTTGCAGCTAGATGATATTTAAGGTCCTTTCCAACCCAAACCATTCTGTGATTTTGTAATTTTGATGACAACAAAAAGGACACTTTCATCCTATTGCTTTCAGAGCCTGATTAAAATCAGTCTCGAGTGAGATATATGCATGTGAATGCCTTGCTATCTACAACAATACCTTTGGAAAGGGCTACCCAGTGATTCTGAACTTATCCAAAATGACCACCTTAATGATGGCAGTCATCACCTTAAAGATGGTCATCATCTTTAGGTATTAGTGTTAGAGATGATCATAAAGACAGCAATAAATCCAAAACATACTGGAGATGAGCATGACCAGGCATCTCCAGTTTGCCCTTTAATGTCCATGTTTCCAGATGTGAACCCCTGCCCTGGAACAGGCTTGGACCTGGTCCGCTCCTGCTGCTGAAGCTCTCTGTGGCCACATAGCACTTGAAGAACATGTGGGACACATAGAACCATAGAATCATAGAATAGTTAGGGTTGGAAAGGACCTTAAGATCATCCAGTTCCAATCCCCCTGCCATGGGCACGGACACCTCCCACTAAACCATGCCATCCAAGGCTATGTCCAACCCCACCTTGATGCAGACACTTGGAGGTCCACAGCCTGATGCTGAGGTTTATAGGGACAACAGGTTGCTGGAGGCTCACATTAAGGTGTGCACATGAGTTTTGGTACACAGGCAAGTAGGGTCAATTCTCTACACCCAAAATTGGAACAATTTTCATGATGTGCTTAATTATGTCCCTCTAGTTGGACACATGAGATGAGCTCTGCTCATTTTGCTACATGCTCCATGCTCAAACATGACTTGCCATTACGCAGTTTCAATTGCTTCTTTATGGTGATTTATTATCACAACCAGGAACAACAAAATTATCAGTGCATCTTTTGGTGTGATGGAAGCAATTAGCTCACACCTTCTGCCCATACTGGAGCCAAGCATATATATATATATATATATATACACACATTATTTTGTATCCGCAGATCGAGTTCAACTGCTCAGTTTAATTACATCTGATGCTCACCAAACAAGCTTGAATGATTCAAGGCAATCTTAACCTTTGAGGAATAAATATTTATGCTTTCTAGTTTTTCATGCTCATAAAGAGCATGGATGGATTTGGAATACAAATAAACTCTGTGGATTGAGTTTAATGTCACGATGCAGTACAAGCTTTCAGCCTGAACTGAACATAACCTGGGCTGGAATAACACCTAAAGGTGAACCATGAAGAACCTGGCACCCACCTACAGATGTTCTGTGTGCTTTGTGATTGAGTTTAGGCAAATTTTATTGCAAACCACTGAATCCTGAAGAGCGGGAGGAGGCAAGTGATGCTTCCTATGAAGTTTCTGATGACTGTTAGAGCCAAGGAGGCCTGACCAGCAAGTCGTGCGTTTGGAGAACATCTGTCCCTGTTTAAGATTACTTCAGTGTGTTTTGCCATTGCTTACAAACACAAGCGACCTTGGTCTCAACTGCAACCAGGACGGTACAAGGACAAAGGCAGACGAAAGCAGATGAGTGAAAGGTTCAGAAACCTGAAGATCCTTTTGCAAGTGATTCTCTGCCCTGATTTGCATAACTAATGAGCAGACACTGATTTGCATGTCTGATGAAGGAAACCTCTGGGGAGGGCTGGGTGCCTGAGGCTCCCTTCCCCTGTGGAGGGGCTCCATGTACCCACCTCCAGCATGCTGGTCCCACAGCCATGAGGCTGAGCCCCACCTCAGGAATGGCTGAGCATCACCATGAGCAGAGAGGAAAAGGATGGTGTCAGGGACAGCTCCAGCACTGGCATCACTTCCCAGCCCAGCAAAAACCCTCCACGTGAGCAGCCTGGGGCCAGGGCTGGCATCAACCTGGGGATGTTTTCCCTCTTCTCTGCCCCCAGACAAGGGCAGCTCAGGGAGGCCAGCTCCTACAGCAGTCCTGGCCACACTGGGAATGGTTACAGCCACACTGGCTTAAACGGGAATGGTTGTAATAGACAAACCCATCACTTGGCATGTCTGAATCACCATTTTTGTACTGTTGCTTCAGCACCTGAAGAAAGGGAAATTCCCCATTACAGAATGACAGAATCATGGAAAGGACCTTAAAGTTCATCCAGTTCCAACACCTGCCATGAGCAGGGGCACCGTCCACTACAGCAGGTTGCTCCAAGCCCTGTCCAACCTGGCCTTGTTGTAACTGTCTGACTATTACAGCAGAAACCACCATCCCCGGGCATGCATCAGGAGCCAAATCAAATCAGAGAGCAGATTTTCCCCAGAACACACAGCTGACATTTCCACCTCTGATATTTCTAGCAAACAGTGTTTAAAGGCTCTTCCTTTTTCACCCCACACCACCCAGACAGATCACTGTTGCCACCTCCCTTCTCTACTTGCTTCTGGCCAAACAAGACCTGGGAGATGGAGCGGATGCAGTACTGACACTCATGGCTTGGTTGAAAGGGATCAGACAGATTTTTGAGGGCAAAACTGTTCCTATAAAGGTTTATTCCATGCCTCAGCAGATCCATCGTTTCTCATCACCTCATTCCACAGCACATGGATGTTAATGACCCATACTAACACGCCCATGGCAGAATAACATGATGCTGGTCCTGGACCACACTGCAGCTGGCCACAGCAGTGGAGGTCTGCTCCTGCTGTTAGGGGTTAATTCTTACCTTTTCCAATTAACCATGGCACTTCCACCTTAAGCCTAGGTTGGCAGTTTGACAAGGGTTTAAGCCTAACTTTCCTCATGGTGATTCAAGGAGCCTTTAACTGAACCCAAAAGAACAGGGGCCACATTATTTATTTATTTTAACTATTCGTCCTGGAAATACCCACAGCATGAGCATAATCTTACCCCCAGCAAGACAGAACAATTCTCTCCATTGAGCTTTATGGGCACTAAACACACTCACAAAACCAAAGCTTTTCTTCCTGCAATTTGCCTCTTGCAAAGCCACTCTTTATGACGGGGGACAAAAGCTCTTCGTGCGTTACTGAACAGCAGCATTTGTCGCTTGTATGTATTTTAGCTAAATATATCACAGGACTTGTATCCACTAACAGCTTTGTAAGGCTGCCACATGAATGGCACCAATGGGAAGAGTACAGCTGCTGGGGTGCCAGTGGTGGGGCTCCAACCAAGCAGAACTCAACCAGGAAAAGGTTTGCAAGGATTCCTAAAATACACCATGGAAATACTCCTTTGGTGAGAAACCCCTAAATAGGAAATTGGGTTTCCTGCAGGGAAGCAGTCGGGTGACAGAGCACTGCAGAGCATGTTCTCATTTCAAAAACTGGATGCTGCTCATACACCTAAACCACCCCTATTCCATTCACCTTCCTCCTCTTCTCGCACCTTTTAAGACATCGTTTATATTTGCCTGTAGTTACACGTCTGTTTCCCAGATATGAAAAGCACATTTAACTGAAGCACTTCCTACACCACTGAGATTAGATGGTTAAAGAGGAATATAAACCGAAGGCATTTTTGTCAATATTAATCCTACTTTGCCTGAAATAATTCATCCAGGAAGAGTTTTGTCATAACACTACAGACTCAGACTTTGCCTGCCCATCTACTGCTTGGCACACCTTGCTGGTTAGAGAATACCTAAAGGGGCCGACCAGAAAGCTGGACACTGACACTGACCCATCTGCCTCCTCATTTGGGCCTGGAATAGCCAAAAGACACAATTATAACACCAATGGAATTCCACTGCAACATGCTGATCTATATCCAGGTGAACACACACCAAGCACATGGAACCACACAGCACTTCATTTCTACCAAAGCTTTCCAAGCGCCAAACCTCCTGTTTCAGTGCTGCTTCCTATGCTCATCTGTGCTAGTTTAGCGTGGGAAAAGGACACCAGAACTCAACAGTACTTGGAAAAATCACACCAAGCACTGAGCAGCTTCCTCAGGGATCCGAAATGTTTTCCATGTATATTTACAATTAAAGAAAAAAACATTTGGAAGGGTTTCCATTTAAATGCGCATGCTATGGAAGTCATATAAAATTAAACTTTCACCTCTAAGCTGCCAGAGAGGAGACTGAGATGAGCTCTTAGGCAGAAGCCGTTCCCTGTGAGGGTGCTGAGGCGCTGGCACAGGGTGCCCAGAGAAGCTGTGGCTGCCCCATCCCTGGCAGTGCTCAAGGCCAGGTTGGACACAGGGGCTTGGAGCAAGCTGCTCCAGTGGAAGGTGTCCATGCCTTTGGCAGGGGTTGGAGCTGGAGGAGCTTTAAGGTCTGTTCAACCCAAACCATTCCCAGATTCATAGAATCATAGAATCATAGACTAGTTAGGGTTGGAAATGACCTTAAGATCATCCAGTTCCAACCCTCTGCCATGGGCAGGGACACCTCACACTAAACCATGCCACCCAAGGTTCTGTCCAACCCGACCTCGAACACTGCCAGGGATGGAGCATTCACAGCTTCCCTGGGCAACCCATTCCAGGGCCTCACCACCCTTACAGTAAAGAATTTCTTCCTCATATCCAATCTAAACCTCCCCTGTTTAAGTTTAAACCCATTACCCCTTGTCCTCTCACCACAGTCCCTAATGAAGAGTCCCTCCCCAGCATCCCTATAGGCCCCCTTCAGATACTGGAAGGCTGCTATGAGGTCTCCATGCAGCCTTCTCTTCTCCAGGCTCAACAGCCCCAACTTTCTCAGCCTATCTTCATACGGGAGGTGCTCCAGTCCCCTGATCATCCTCGTGGCCTCCTCTGCACTTGTTCCAACAGTTCCATGTCCTTTTTATATTGAGGACACCAGAACTGCACACAATACTCCACGTGAGGTCTCACGAGAGCAGAGTAGAGGGGCAGGATCACCTCCCTCGACCTGCTTCCATGGTATTCATTACATTCCATTTTATACAGACAGACTCACCTCTGGTTTCTAAAGACAGAGGAAATTTCCAGTGGTGTAAAGGCCAAGAATGTAATTTTCAAAAGTGTGCCCGTGACCAAAGAGTATAAAACCCATTTCCAATACCATTTTGTTGACTTTCAAGTCACTGATGCAAGAAGGAAAATCCCCCCCTCAATAAGGAGCCCATCGGGCACTGCAAGAGATGCTTATTTCTAAGTCAAACGTGAGCTGCAATGATTCTTTTTTACATCCAAATTGAAACATAATGAGAACGTATTAACAAAGAGTATTATGTATTCAGTGGTCTGGCTGTGCTGGGGAAAGGCTTTACCTTAATCCTTGCAAAAGGACCCAGGGAACAATGCTGACGCAAGGCAGGCTTTGGGCTTCGCCCTTTTGATACCACTCAGAGGAATTCCACGTCTGCATGGGAAAAATCAAACAAAACCCAACCCAACCCATTCCAGAAAAGCCAAAAGCAGGAGACAAACCAGATATGTGAAACTGAAGGCCAACATTAGATCTGAACACTCAGAAGAGCTTTCCTGACAGCGGCAGAGAGAGTTGCTGTTTCCTTTGTGGTGAGTACCTACAGGCAGCAAAAGGTCTGGGACCAAAGCACGCTACTCACAAACTTGCCATCAATTCCCTATTTCTGATGGATGCCTAGGAAGCCGTGGAGTGCATGAACACGGTGCTGTAAAACCTGCTTAGAGACGAGAGGAGAAATTCTGGCTCTGAGCATATCAAACTCTCCCTTGTCTCCTTAAGGTCTCTTCCAATCCAAACCACTTTGGGATTCCATGAAAAATGAAGTGCAGCTATGAGAAGCCATGCACCTACCAATCCCACAGCAGCAGCTAACAAACACGTCTGTGTTCCAGGGTGGGCACAAACAGCTTTATCCCATACCTGGAGGATGCAGTCCTACCCTGCAGACACAACCATTACAGCACAGAGACCATGAAAGGTGAGAGGGAAAGGTCCTTGTGCCCAACGCAGCATCTATAGCACCTTGTCAGCACCTACATCCTCTTGTCACTATGGTGGCTGACCAGTTCTACAAAATCCTCCTCGCTGTCAGCACTTGAGGCATTACATCCGAGAGGGATTTGATGGTGAGCACTAAACCCGGCCCTCGTCCAATGTGAGGAACATGTGTAATACCCAGCTGCTGCCACGGGCAGCTTGGTAGTTTGGAGCTAAGTACTAGGAACGAAAATCCAGCACGTGATGCTGCAGGGAAACCACAGCTTGCTTATAAAAATCACTGACAGCATTGCTCATTTTACTCATTTCTGTTGTCTCTCTAATGCCTCCTGCGGGATTTGGACTTGAACTGAGAGGCAGAATCATGGGAAGAAGATAACAACCTAAAGAAATACATAATTGGGATTCAGCAGGTCAGGCAAGAAGCATCAGCACAAACCCACTGCCCGATTTAAACCCAGCCCAGCAGAGAAGTTTTTCTACTGGCAAGGAAAGTCACAGGCAGAAAAGACTGCTAAAGGATGGTTCAACAATAAGGAAACAGAATCCATCCATACCTGGTCCGATCCTTTCATTACTGAAAATTTACTTAGGAGGGATGTGCCTGTTCCCAGCCCAAGGGCCTCACCCCGGTGAATGACAGCAGCATCAACACCAGGACAAGATGGGGACAATTGTCATCCCACTTTGGGTGACATGGTTTAGTGGGAGGTGTCCCTGCCCATGGCAGGGGGGTTAGAACTGGATGATCTTAAGGCCCTTTCCAACCCTAACTATTCTATGATTCTATGAGCACCCCTTTTGGTCACCTTGGTCTGGCCAAGCAGTAGGGAGGATTAGTTTGGGAAAATCCCTGGAATATGTAACACTTAGTTTCATAGAATCAAAGAATCATCAGATGGGTTGGGATAGAAGGTCCTTCAGGCTCATCCAATTCCAACCCCCTGTCACAGGCCGGGACACCTTCCGCTAGACCAGGTTGCTCTAAGCCCCATCCAATGTGGCCTTGAACACTGCCAGGGATGGGGCATTGGAGGGAGAAAAGCAATGAAATTCGTAATTGCAATCACTATCTAATAGCCAGTAGCAGTCAGACACAGAAACACGCTGATTTATTTTTATTATTGCTGTTATCATTTTATGACCCCGGAAGCCAGTGAAGATCAGGGCCCAGGGACTTGCTTCATTTAGAAGCCACATCCATCATGATAAGGTAATTTGGGGCAATACTGCTTATCTGCAAAGGATGGGAGAAGTCTCTTTGCCTGAACAAAGGAGGAACTGAACAGCAATGAAAAAGAAAATCAATTTTTACAAGCCATGCAGCCTCCTCCAGTGACATCCAGCCCCTCAGCTCTGCTTCCACCCTCTCCTCAAGGTCACACCACGCTTTTCCTCACGGCCATTTGCAGAGGCTGCCTGGAAGCCACATTAGCAGAATTCTCTTTCCTTGCTCTCTTTAACAGGCCCGGACACATCCATTAAAACACTCAGTGCTTCCCGAGTCTGATTCTCTTCTTCCCCCTCTTTAGGCTGCAAAACGCGCTGCATTTTCAGAGCAGCATCTGCCCTCACTGGTCTGTAAAGCTGCTGCTGGCTGAACCCTTGCAATAAACATCTCCAGCACAGATGCTGCCCAGCTGCTGAAGGGCTCTCAAAGCTCTGTCTTCCCTCTCAGCCCAGACTCAAACCAAGCCTCTCCCCTCTCCTTTCCTCACCTCCAGCACTGGGTGACCGCAGGAAATCTCCATCACGCTGCCATACACTGTGATGCTAGGTAGGAAAGCCACAGCCACCCAAAAAAATACCCCCGGGGAGCTGGGGAGGCTGTGTGGAAATGGCAATCCCTGTTTCCCTCTTTATAATCTTCCCTGGTATGTACCATGAAAGCGGTTACACAGGTTAATGATGATTTATGGTGTAACTTCTGCACTGAGCGCTTCGTCACCTGCAGTGTGCAAACAACCCCTTGAATCCTCTGTTAGAAACCAGGAACTGAAGCGAATTTCCTAATGAGAAGCAGACAGGATCTGTTTGCTTGCTTATAGAGAACCGCGGGCCATACCTGAACCACAGGTACGCCAGGAAGGTAACAGCCCATGGACCACCCGTGTCGGCAGGGAGAAGATAGGGAGAGGATTTTGTAAACCCAGACTTCAATTGTTCCCTATCCAAATAGAAACAACACTTTAAATTCTGGCAGCATCACTGCTGTTGGCAGAACCACCCTCACTGCTTTGCAGTTCTTTGTCCAGGCTTCTCGTGGGTTTATTTCTGTTTGACTTCCCCTACTTTTAAATTAAAGCAAAATAAAACATGCAATTGCTATTGAAGATCTATTTTGCTGCTGTACTGGTGAGTTACAACAATAATATATTCAATGACTTGGGATGGAAAATAGAAGAATGGCAATGAGCTGGAAGGGTGAAGGGTGATACCAAAATGAATATGAGTTTCTAGAAAGGACCAGCTCTCAGCAGGTTATGGTACCTCCCGGCACAGACACAAGGGACTCGAGGGCATCCCAGCAAACTGGAAAAGCATTAGGTGGCTTATCAAATCTGACACAGAGAATTTTTAATGTTTCTAGTTAAAAGTGGATAGTGCAGAGGATCAGTCACCTCATTGCTGTGCCGTCAGATTAATAAACTGCCCCATAAGGAGGTCAGAAAATTAGGATAGCCCCTTCTCTCTCTGGCTAAATCAAAACCAGTGGCATGACTCACATAACTACAGATGGATAAATATACACACAGACACGTATTTATCTGCACAGCTGAAAGACAACACGGAGAAGTACCAAAAGTCTATTCTAAAGAATAGAATTCTACATGGAATCAATCATAGAATCATAGAATAGTTAGGGCTGGAAAGGACCTTAAGATCATCCAGTTCCAATCCCCCTGCCGTGGGCAGGGACACTTCCCACTAAACCATGCCATCCAAGGCTATGTCCAACCTGGCCTTGAACACCGCCGGCGATGGAGCATTCACAACTTCCCTGGGCAACCCACCCCAGTGCCTCACCACCCTTACAGTAAAGAACTTCTTCCTTTTACATCCAACCTGAACTTCCCCTGTTTAAGTTTAAACCCATCCCCCCTTGTCCTGTCACTACAGTCCCCAATGAAGACATCCTCTCCAACATCCCTGTAGATCCCCTTCAGGTACTGGAAGCCTGCTAGTTTGAGTTGGAAGAGACCTTCAAAGCTCACCTAGCCCATCCATTTTCCACCTTTGCACTGGAATTCAGCTAAATGGTACCAAGAACAACTATTTAATATGAAATAAATTCCTACCACATGATTACAACTGTTTGACTCAGAATGCCTTTTTAAGGTCAATGCGGCAGAAAGCTCTCCCCCAGCAGCACCTCCCGAAACATCCACATACAGCACCCTTTGCATCCCTCCGGTGGCTTTCACGGCCCTCCTCGGGTATTTCACAGACAGCATACACAGCTTTGAACAGAAAGCCAGACTGAAGATCCCTCTTAAGAAGCAGGCACAGAAACATGCCAGCCACCACCAGCATCAGCGCAAAGCCCTTCATCCCTGGCTCATCGCTACACTGTTGGAAGGTCAGTAACGAGCTGTTTGTGGTGAGGAGCTCCCATCTCCCTACAGCTGCCTCAGCACAGCTCCAGGCTCCTACAGAACCAAAGGGTTTTCTTCATACCTTCCATTTCAGGGGATGTTTGCCCCTTAGTTCATCCACAAATACACTGTAAACCACTTCTGTACAGATCTGAAAAGAAAGGTTGAGCTTCCAAAGACTGGGCGAATCCCTCTGTACTCATAAGCGGCAACGATGAGGAGAAAGAGAGAGATGCTGAAAGTGCTCAGACAGAGAGAAGATGACAGCAAAACCTCATCTTTCCATATGTGTCTGAGCATCCACAAGAAAACAGCGCTCTGAATGTCAAAAAAAGCTCCAAGTGATGCTTGCCTTATTTAAATACCAAGAGGCATAAATCCATAGGAACTCCCCTTCATTAGGTCAGACAATTACTTCAGGAGGTAACTGCCCATCCCCTTGCACACTTACTGGCCAGTGGACGTGTCCATCTGGGCCATCAAGTACAAGCACAAGCATTCCTCTGACTGCCACTGAACTGCCCTGCTCTGAAAGCCTTGTCTTTGTGTCCTTCACCCCCGAGGAGTTACAGGCAAATATTTACTGTTCATTCCAATGATCCTCTGCTACATTGGCGAACGACGGTTGAGTGAGCGAATTCTGCATGAAAAACAGATTATTGGGAAACGTTTCCCGCTATGTTATTAGTAATCTGGATGCAATGAGAGGATCTGAGGCACCCCTGCATGGCAGCTGTGCCCTTGAGCAGTGTGAGAGGAGAGCAGCAGCACAGGCAACACCGTCCAGGCTCTGCCTAATGCCCCCAGGGGGAGTATTAGTGATAATCTACATAGCAAACAGCTGGGATGCCTGAAAAAGGTGCTTGAGAAGACAGATTCAGCTCTCAAAGCAGAGAAAATCAATATCTGTGTGTTCTGAAGGAGAATCTCCTTACTTAGGATGAGTACAAATGTGTATGCTCACTATGGTGGCTCACAAACCAACAGTTCTCTTTGTCTCACTCTCACAACTCAGTGCTCTGCCTGTGGCAGTGTTTCAACACAGGAAGATGCCAAGTCCCCCGCTGTGTTCCAACAGCCAGGCAGCAGCTCCAGCACACGCTATGCTTTCTCCCTGCATCCCACAAGGAAGTTCAGTAACACTTTTCATATTTGGATTTTCAAGGGAAGATATCTGGGGGTCTTTGATGGGCAGAAGTCACCCAAAGGAGACTGGGGCATCCATACACTAGATCCATTGGAAGGGTGGTGATCTGTCAGGGTCTTGAAGTCTTCAGGCTTCCCAAGACCAGAAAATAATATACCAGCTACTCCCTCAGTAAATTCATAGAGATGAAGGGACTGTAGTGATAGGACAAGGGGTTCAAACTTAAACAGGGGAAGTTTAGATTGGATATAAGGAAGAAGTTCTTTACTGTGAGGGTGGTGAGGCACTGGAATGGGTTGCCCAGGGAAGTTGTGAATGCTCCATCCCTGGTGGTGTTCAAGGCCAGGTTGGACAGAGCCTTGGATGGCATGGTTTAGTGTGAGGTGTCCCTGGCCATGGCAGAGGCGTTGGAACTGGATGATCTTAAGGTCCTTTCCAACCTTAACTATTCTAAGATTCTACTTCAGCACAATAAAAATGCAGCCTACCCTCAACTTAAAACAGAGCTGAGCCATGGCACCCTTCTGGTTCAAACCAAGATCAACTCTTCAACTCCGCATCTCCTAGATGCCAATTGAGATTTCCTTGAAAAACTTCATGTCTCATGGGATTTTGGGACCGGACTGCCATTTCAGATTTCACCTCATGTGCAGAAAAGCTTCTCATGACATAAATCTACTACCTGGAGTAAGGACCTATAGCATTTTCAAACACACTTTGCAAAGTACAAGTTCTTTGATTTTCCCTTTCCTCCAGCTCTTTATTTTGGGAAAGGGATATTTAAAACAAATGAGAACACATTGGCTCAGAATATGACTTGACCCAAGTGTCTGTGGAGGCCACCTAGTAGCTCACCCACACATGCAACCAATTCCTTCTCCTGGGTCAACCTGTGGAAATCTCTACAGTGAGAATTCCCATTGACTTATTCTGACCTCAGCTTTGGTATGGTCAAATATGGGAAACAGACAGTAAGATGTTTCCATATTTAGAAATACTGGAAATCTTTTGTCGTTTGGAATAGATAGGCAAATTTGCAATGCCTATGGAAAAGTATTGGCATCCAAGTTAATGTGCAGAGGTCACTCTCCTCAGCCTGAAGTCATTGCTTCTTAAATGTAGAATCATAGAATGGGTTGAGTTGGAAGGGACCTTAAAGCTCATCCAGTTCCAACCCCTGCCATGGGCAGGGACACCTTCCATAGAGCAGCTTGCTCCAAGCCCCTGTGTCCAACCTGGCCTTGAGCATTGCCAGGGATGGGGCAGCCACAGCTTCTCTGGGCACCCTGTGCCAGCGCCTCAGCACCCTCACAGGGAACAGCTTCTGCCTGAGCTGTGTTTGAAGGAATAAATCAGCAACAGAACACAAATCAAACAGGCTCCTTCCAAAGTGCCAAAAAGGATAAAAAAAGGGGAACCGTCTGGAGCCAAACCCATCCATAGTAATGCAGACTTAGTGGAGTGTTTCGTGCCTCATTTTCTGCCAGCTACGCAAACAATAGCTGCTCTGGGCTAGAAACATCCTTGTTTTAACCATGAAATTTTAAAGGAACCAGAACACTGCCTCAGAACCAGCCCGGGGGGGGGGGGGCGCAGCAGCTACAGCCTTCTCCTGCAAAATTCCATATAAAAATACACAGACCATGTGCTGACAGCCATGCATGGTGCTACAGTTCATTAAAGAGAAATTAGGGATCCGAATTCCTGTGGCCAAGTGCGGAAATCAGAGCATGGGCTAGTTACAGCTGCAAGGAGAAATTAAACCAAGGCATGTTGCACCTGACAGCAAAATGGAAACGAAGGATGAAATCACTGTTGATGAATACCCTCTCCCAAAGGTAGAGAGGCTCGGAAGTGCTGGAAAACTCCTTTTCCTATTAAAAGGGCACAGCTGGAAGTTCTTACTCATGCCATTTTCCCAGGTCACAATTTCATTGCTCAAGGTGTCCGTCCTCTGTAAATCAGCTGCAGTGAACATCAGACCGGTCTCCAGAAAAGAATGGGTTTGATAACTGATCTGGTGGGAGCCATCCAAGCACAATCCGAATGGCTCAGATTTACAGACGTTTGGGGAACTTGAATATTTGCCTCTAACTCCATAACTTCGAGGTCAAACGTGGAAGCAACGCTGGTTTTATGGGGGGGGGGGGGTGTTTTCAAGACCAAGGGGAGAAATGAAATCAGTGCACTTCAGCAGTGCTCTGTGTCTCAGAAATACACAGGATTTCATTGTTTAGATGCAGAATTGCTCTTTGTGCTTATACATCTGACACTGCCCACTAATACAAGTAGCTAAGGCATGGGCTAGTATGGCTAAATCATGAGGCAGACTGATTTAAAGCTCTGGGAGGCAGCAAGCATGCACAGCAGGCATGCACCAGGAGTGCTCTGCAGCCTCAACTCCCTTCCCTGGTCATGCTGGACACACCACAGCAACTCATCACTGCCACCACCTCCAAAACCTGCACCCTCCCTTCCTCAAGCCTGCTCGGCTTGTACATCCCATCCTGAATTTAACCCTTTTCTCCACCCTTGCATAAAGCTGAAAGAAGGAAACTGCTTTCCCATCACTGCTTTGTGACAGCAGGCATGGTGCCAACCTTCTGAATTTAAATGGCATTTTTGCCATTTAATGGCACTGGGTGGCTCAGTGCGAGATGCCAGCATGGGCCAACCACCCCAGCCCATGGAAATGGAGGGACCAGCAGCCCTTCCCATGCAGGAGGCTCCCAGACAAAGCCTTCCACCTTGGGATGCTCTGAGGCAACAGATATTGATGGGTTTGGTACCAACAAAACTTCCTCCCTTTAAAACGCTTGTTAGTTCTGCATAAGCCACATCAGGGTCCAGGAGACCAGGAGAAGTTCCAGAATCTCAGCCTGGGTTCCCACTTCCAAAGTCCTGGCATCGTGTTTCTTCCTGTGCTCCAATGGCATGTTCTCCACTGCCAGCTTTGTACAAACTGCAATTCCACAAGTAGCCACAGGAACCATGTTCTGAGTCGCAGAAAGCTCAAAGTTGGTCTCTGAAGATGTATTTTGGCTCCAATGTGTGCTACAGGAATAAGCTCTGGATCCCTGCTCAGCAGCGTGAGCAGCTAGAGATGTGCCAAGATGGGAAGTGCGTACATCTCCCAGACCCACTCTGGTACAAGGATGCGCCCATGCATCCTTAACTGCATCCAATATGCCCTGTCCTTTTTAAAGGGAGGATGGAGATGACTTTTCATAACAACAAACAGCCTAGAAGAATGCTCAGGCTGTCCTACTACATGATTGCACATTGTGATACTGCTCTGCAATGCAGTTTCCATCCGCCATGGTTTTAACAGGACAATTGATTTTTAGGGACCAAGGGAAAATACAATTTCATCTCCTCTCATGCAAGCGGATATTTACAAGATACAAATCATGAAGATGACATGGCTACAACTACCAGATTACAACCTGTGCTAGACTGACATGGTTTGCAATTACTTTGCTTCTGCTACAGCTTAGCCCAGAAAATGTCTCCTTCAAAATGATCTGCGTCGATTTCAAGTCTATGCTGCAGACACACATAAAATCTGGGCAGCTCCTGGGCTTCTCCCCTGCAGACACCAGGTGCTCTCAGCATCACCACAGATGCTATTTAGAGCATTAAAAGGATCTCCAGTTCAAACGAGGGCAGCGCAGGGAACACTCAGCAGTGTAAATACACCCTGTGTTGATGTGAAAACACTGAAGAGCAGCAAGATGACAGAGTAGGTGCATCAGCCCACGATCCACACACCCACAGCCAACTCCAAACCCCTAACCAGGGCTCACCACTGCATCTCCTTGTCCTTCACACCCGACTAAAGCTGCAGCAGCGACTACAAATCCAAGTGATGCTAATTCAGCCAAACACCCAAATTCCCATGGCAGTCCCAGTGCAGTAACTGGACACCTCGCGGCAGAATCTGCCTTTTCAGGAAAACTGAATCAGGAAGTGCTCTGAATTTGTAACTACCCATTTATGTCAATTTATGCAACCACAATCCAGTTCCAACCCCTGCCACAGGCAGGGACACCTTCCACTGGAGCAGCTTGCTCCAAGCCCCTGTGTCCAACCTGGCCTTGAGCACTGCCACGGATGTGTCCCGCATCCCCTGCCACCTCCCTGCACAAGCAGTAGCTGCACTTTGGTTTCTGCAGGGCAATGTTAAGCTTTCATTTCAACGTACCTTGGCACAACCACTTTAAGGACAAGTAAATGCTGAAGTAAATTGCTCATCAGAGTGGGAAGCGAAGATGTGCTGATAGAAAGTCAGAAAGAGCTCCTGCGATCTGCAGAGTAAGTACCAAGTGTCAGTGAGCATTTCCTGCCAATCAGCAGAGCCAGGTAACACTTTCCTATCCCCCTTCTCTCTTTTCAACAACCTGGGTTTTCAATTTCTAGCCGATGAGCATAGAAACACGTAAAGTCAAAGTGGCTTCAAAACCATCTTGAACTCAAAACTAGTCAATACCTTTAAAAGCCAACAGCTGAAGGGCCATGCTTATCCTTTCTTAGAAGCTATTCTTGATGCTTCTAAATACCATCTGTTAAAAAACAACCAAAGAACCTCTCCCTGACCCACAGCAGGGGGAAGTGATGGTACCAACCGCCCTCCCACTGCCTCATCCCAGGGAGGAGGATGTGAGGGGGGAGCACCTCCTGCACCACCAACCAGCCGGTTTTACCAAGCACAAAATACCCCCAAAAGAAAAACCATGTACAAACCTCCCAGCTCCCCTCTCCACTCCGGTTTTGCCATTCAACAGGCATCAACCTGTGGCGTATGGAAGACGGACTCCAGTTCTGGTGAAATCTGAAGACCTTCATTTCAGGTCTTCCGTCCCTTTTAGTCTTCTAAGTGCTAAGCAGTAACTTTTCACTCTCTTGCTTCCTCATTATCCCAATTTAGCAAAACTACTAAGGGTTACAAATATTCACATTGTTTGCTCAGTCTTTGAGATGCACATCCTGCTTTATCTTGCAAACTGCTTTGTTTTGCTAATCGATCTTTAACCTTCATTGATCTCTCTACAGTTCCCAAGGCTTAGGCCAGACCAGGGCATTACCACCTGGTGTTTTCTTCACCATTCCCAAGGCTTAAGCCCAACCAGGGCAATAGCACCTGCTGTTTTCTTCATTGTTCCCAAAGCTTAAGGGGGACCAGGGCGATAACACCTGGATTCATTTCGTTAACTATTTCTATCCAGTCACTCACATCAATCGCAGGCAGTCACAACTCTGAGTGCTTTCCAAAAGCACTGGTGCCGCACTCGGGACAGCTGAAAGTTCTCACTTTACAAGATTTCCTATAGGAATTATTTATAGATGGGTTTTCAGCATCCTCGCTTCTTCCTTTTTCAGGAGAAATGGTTCCTCAAGACCACACAGCAGCCCCGACACACACCTTGCCCAGACCCAACCACAGTCCCCCTGATACTGCCTTTAGCTGTGGCTGCCCCATCCCTGGCAGTGTTCAAGGCCAGGGTGGACACAGGGGCTTGGAGCAAGCTGCTCCAGTGGAAGGTGTCCCTGCCCGTGGCACGGGTTGGAGCTGGATGAGTTTTAAGGTCCCTCCCAACACAAACCAGGCTGGGATTCTATGGTCTGCAGTCTTCGGCAGGAACGAAACCCTCTGTGAATGGCATCAGTGATCTCCTGTCGTGGGTGCTTAATTAAAAAAAATCATTAAAGAATCTCAATTGGAAGGAGAGCTGCGTGCCCGGCAGCAGATGAGACAAACCATTTCCCAACTTTAATGAGATTTCTCATCACAAGAGACATAAAAGCAAGAATCATAATAATGGTATTAAAAATGACATATTTAATAACAAAAACAAGACTATTAAACACCACTTTAAGGCCCACAGTTAGAATAGCAAATGATGCAAATCCCAATTGTCTCAGTCAGCATCATCACTTAACGTTCTGGCTCCCTGGATGGCCGCAAACCCAATGCTGGAGCCACATTGCCTGGGTCAGATTCACACAATCGTATACTCATAGAACCCCAGACTGGTCTGGGCTGGAAGGGACCTTAAAGCTCCTCCAGCTCCAACCCCTGCCATGGCAGGGACACCTTCCACTAGAGCAGCTTGCTCCGAGCCCCTGTGTCCAACCTGGCCTTGAGCACTGCCAGGGATGGGGCAGCCACAGCTTCTCTGGGCACCCTGTGCCAGCGCCTCAGCACCCTCACAGGGAAGAGCTTCTGCCTAAGGGCTCATCTCAATCTCCCCTCTGGCAGGTTAAAGCCATTCCCCTTGTCCTGTCCCTACATCCCTTGTCCAAAGCTGCTCTCCAAATCCCGCAAGCTCAGAAGACTGAAAACACAAGTTCTGTCCAGAGGTTTCTTCTCTCCCTATTTATTTTTAAAGATGAATATTACAACCCAAGAGATACCAAGCTTCAGAACCATTGAACACCAATTCCCCACCTGAAGTCATAAAGGTGGGATTCTCCATCTCTACTGTTCCACATTTTCCTGCAGTGTTATGGATTGGGTGGCCACAGAAGGGAACCAAGAGACGCTCCAAAGGTTTCAACACAGGAAGGATCTTAATGTATTTTGTAGCAGAGACCTTCAGCACCATTTACAGCAAGCTCCTGAACAGCCGCTTACACCAAGTGTGAAATTAGATTCCCTGCTTTTGCTCCCATTAATTAACTCCTGGAATCCATCTCCGTAACCACAGGCGGTGCGACAGCCAGGGCTGGAGCTCCAATTCTCCCCCTTCCCAGGTGTTCCTCCTCCTCTTCCGCCCAGCAAGGATGCTGTCCTGACCAACAGAACCCTTTAACCCCACACCACAGCCCTGGCTGTCCTGGTCCAAACCTCATCATTTATCAAGGGAGCGGATTCTCCCCCCTTGCAGTCGTGATCCAGCTCTGGGGCAGCAGCACAAGAGGGACATGGAGCTGTTGGAGCGAGGCCAGAGGAGGCCATGGGGATGCTGCGAGGGCTGGAGCAGCTCTGCTCTGGAGCCAGGCTGAGAGAGCTGGGCTGGGGCAGCCTGGAGAAGAGAAGGCTCCTGAAGGGGAGACCTTAGAGCAGCTCCAGTGCCTAAAGGAGCTACAGGAAAGCTGGAGAGGGGCTTTGGGCAGGGGCCTGTAGTGAAAGGACAAGGGGAATGGCTTTAACCTGCCAGAGGGGAGACTGAGATGAGCTCTTAGGCAGAAGTTTTTATTTTCATTCCTATGAACAGTATGAGCTCTCCATGACATAAGAACTAAATTAGTTCCTGTAACACACCATGGGAACATGTGCCAGGACATACGTCTGCAGAGGAAACGCACACAATGGCACAGAGTCCTACAGCAAAAGCAAAAAGATCTTTATCCTTTCCAAATGACTACAGCCTTCTAGATCCAAGCGAGCTTGAATAGGATCCTCTGGAAAGCAAACTCATGGTGATGCAGGGAAGGAAAAATGAACTATTACTCTTCTCCCAGCAAAATCACTTTTGCCTACAGTAAAGATAGCGCGCTGGCCAGGCTTAACAAAGCCAGGGCTGGATTTGCACAGTGCTGGACAAAGCAATAGTTCGTCGTTAGAAGTGAATGAAATTCAGGTGTTAAGCTGGTGTGATTGATAAAGGCCATGGAATTAAAGCATCCTCCAGGTTTACCTTCAAAATAAGCACCGTATGAAGTGAAACCAAACTCCTCTGTTAGACTAGGGGGAAAATAATTGTTTATCCTTCTATCTTAAAATGATGTTGCTCCTCTATGCCTCATTTTAATAGTAAAGCCAATGCCATCCAACAGAAGGCAACACCATATAGGTTGTCACTGCTGAAGGGACTTACTGACCATATGAACCAGTCACTGGGCTCGTGGTCAACCTCCAGCCCCAGATTTACAGCTACTGAAGGTAGATGTAGGGTGGTCATTGCTCAACCTCCTTCACAGCCAGGAGTCCCTCTCAAGCAATGCTGAGCATGAAGGATGTGCAGGCACCTGCTCATGGATGCAATGCCTCCTGCCAAAGCCCCCTTCCCAGGAGAGCTGGCAAGGGACTGGGGAATCAGCCTGGCTGATGGACACTGGGCAAAGGAGAATATCACAATGATTTGTATTGGAAGGGACCTTAAAGCTCCTCCAGCTCCAACCCCTGCCACGGGCAGGGACACCTTCCACTGGAGCAGCTTGCTCCAAGCCCCTGTGTCCAACCTGGCCTTGAACACTGCCAGGGATGGGGCAGCCACAGCTTCTCTGGGCACCCTGGGCCAGCGCCTCAGCACCCTCCCAGGGAAGAGCTTCTGCCTAAGAGCTCATCTCAGTCTCCCCTCTGGCAGGTTAAAGCCATTCCCCTTGGCCTGTCCCTACAGGCCCTTGTAAAATGAGGTCCCTGATCTCACCTGCATGATGCTAGAGGAACACAGCTTAGAGAACTGAGCTGCATGTTCTCAGCATCTGATTTATTTACTGATATTTAAAAGAATGCAATTATTAATACTGGTATTAAAGTATCCATAGTCAACCTTTTTCTGGATTCTCATTTTGAGGATTACTTCCTCACAATTCCCGCTTGTAAAGGGCAAGCAACATTACTATTTCACCCTTCAGTAAAGCACAAATGAGACGTAACCGATGGCTACGAGGAGCAGCACTGGAGCTGTCGTGTTTTTCTAGCAGTGGTTCACGTGTGTTTCTAGGGACACATGTCTAAAACTCCACCGTGATCACTTCAGGCACCACTGGCTCCTGGTGCACTACAGAGCATAACACAGCCTCCACAGATGGAAAGAAAAGTTAATATTATATTAGATTTTGGCGAGTTTCCAGTGCAGCAGCACTTAACCTGGGTGAACTCCCCATGCAGGGGACCTCTTGAAGCCAGGAACGTGACAGCCTGCGTAAGATGAAAGGCTCCTTTTGAATTATTCACATGATCCATCATATGAAATTGGAAAATAAGGATATAGGTCCCCAAACCCAACAGCAGTCATTTATGCTGAGTGGGCATGGCACATTTCACTTGGAGCCGAGTCTCTAAGGGTGCTAATGAAGTGGTTCCCAGAGTAGAGGGTGAACCGAGATGCGCCAGCCAACACCGATGAGGGCTGCAGTGTGCCCATCCTGTGCCCATGGGACCAAGAAGCACATGCCCAGGGATGGGCAGGGAACAGTGATGACCACCCCACAGCCTTCATCTCTCGTAAAGCTTCTCCCTGCTCCATAACATGGTCCCACCTACAAAACTTCTATGATTTATTTCCAGCCTTATGAAAACGAACTCCAGCATAAAATTTCAATCTCTTCACTTAACAGGAGGCAATTCTGAGCGAATACACTAAACTATGCACTTACAAACCTTCAGAAATGCCACTTTCTCTCTGCTGTATGACAGTAATTATTTCTGCATGAACTAATCCTTTGTGTTTCAGGGTAAAATCTTCGAATGCTTATTTTCTACAAGGGTTACAGTTGTAAATTAGGGTTGGAGTTTTGAAACCAGCAAAGTAGAAACTAGAAACTCAATTCTCTTGCACGAGGTTCTCTTCCAAGGCCAGGTTGGACACAGAGGCTTGGAGCAAGCTGCTCTATGGAAGGTGTCCCTGCCCGTGGCAGGGGTTGGAGCTGGAGGAGCTTTAAGGTCCCTTCCAACCCAAACCAGGCTGTGAATTTTCACGCTCGTGTCTGGGCTGAGATTTAAGATAACTGCTTCTTGAAATCACCGTGGGGAGTCAATGTGAGGCCTGGAGGGAGGGGCTTTGTTTTCTGGATCCATAGGGCTCCGATTGGACTTTGCTGCTTTATCCATTCTCCTATCCAAGCCCTTCCCTCGGCTGCAGAAACATCATCACCCCGTTTTGCATGCAGTAGA
This sequence comes from Amazona ochrocephala, assembly GCA_039720435.1. Lineage (NCBI taxonomy): Eukaryota > Metazoa > Chordata > Aves > Psittaciformes > Psittacidae > Amazona > Amazona ochrocephala. The sequence continues at coordinate 1,209,347 of CM077881.1, read as the reverse complement.
CTGAACTAAATTTGTAATAAAAATCAATGTAATTCTACTTAGCTCCTCCAGGGAAGTATCTGCGGCATGCTCCAAATTGGGGAATTTAATTAATTTTCCTTATTTATATTCTGGCCAGTGGACTGAGATTCATTTTTACCTCGTTAAATTTATTTACACTTCTATAGTGAGGAGTGATGGAGAAACACATGAAGTCAACCAGAAAACATCCACTGACTCCTAATTGCAACCGGCTAAAAATACCATGAAAATCACTATAAACTTGTTTCCCACCATTTAAGATGTTGAACAGGCAGAGCTGCTTCACTGGCTTAGTAATAAGAATAATTACTACTAATAATAACACAAGCCCTGTGTCCCCCCTGGGGGCATGCCACATGCACATCCCTAGGGCTGAAGGACTAAAGCCACCAGCCGAAGGGCCATCAGGTCCTCACCAATGAACCACCCTGAGCTCCCACCTTTGGAGACCTCCCCATCGCCTGCAAGCTGCTCATGGGCATCAGCACAGAACTGCCACGGTTTCCTGACATTTATATTTAGGATGAGGTTTCCTTAGAATCAGCTTCCAAACAGGTATTGTTATGGTATTTTAATTTCCCAGATTAAATATAATTGCAGTCTTAAATTATCTGAAGGGCACTTTTGTGGCACAGGGTTTACTCAGTTCACAATTACATCAGACAAACTGTGTAGGGGAAAATCAACATACCATTAGCCTTTGAGAACCCATTCCATTCTGGGGAATGCTGTGAAAGCACTGCCTTGTCTAACACAGCACACTGCGAATTTTCAATCAGAAGGAACAAGATTCTACAGATGCAAATTCCACAAGATCAGAGCAGTTTAAGACCACGGAATTTCTTCCTCCATCGATGCTGGTTTTGCACTAAGTTTACACTACATACAGACAGGATTCAGTATTGCAAATTCAGATGAAGCATTGAGAACATGCTGGTTGAAACAAGATGCTGCCTAAAAGAAAGCTGAAGCCTATAAGAAACCTGGAGAGGGGCTTTGAACAAGGGCCTGTAGGGACAGGACAAGGGGAATGGCTTTAGCCTGCCAGAGGAGAGACTGAGATGAGCTCTTAGGCAGAAGCTCTTCCCTGTGAGGGTGCTGAGGTGCTGGCACAGGGTGCCCAGAGAAGCTGTGGCTGCCCCATCCCTGGCAGTGCTCAAGGCCAGGTTGGACACAGGGGCTTGGAGCAAGCTGCTCTAGTGGAAGGTGTCCCTGCCCATGGCAGGGGTTGAAGCTGGAGGAGCTTTAAGGTCCCTTCCAATACAAACCACCATATAATGAAATATATTTATAATATTAAAAGAATCCCACATTTCCCTTCTCACATTTTCCCTAGTGCAGGAGCCACGCACGCAACGGAACTTCTCTCCAGTCGCATCTTTCCACCTTTTACATGGATCTTAGCAAAATTTGTTCTTTTGTCCTGCTCTTGAAATCACCACAGTATTTCTGGTGGTACCAACACGCAGCTCAGGAGGAATGGCTTTGCCTCCTCATACCTGAATCATTTCGCACTGCAGCAACATTACATCGTAACCTTATTAAGCCTTGGCGACACATGCAAAGCTCCTAATAGTTTAATTGCACAGATAAATTTAAGCAAACAACAACAGCCACCACCAAAACGAGTTCCTTCAGCGCTGATTTAAAACTCACAATCACAAACAGTAATTCCCCTCCGTTCATCTGCTCCTAGAGGGGGGCAATAACAACTCTCTTCTTGAAACTATTATCCTTGCAAGACCTATTTCTTTGTTTCAGTCAATTGCTTTTTCCTTCTAAGACTTCTGCTCCACTTATAATACATCAAGTTTACCCAAGACTCTGCTTTAAGCTACAGAAATCTCAACTAAATCTGAGTCTGCAACAGAAAAAACATGAAGCAGCAGACTCCCTCATTGGAAAGTCTTCCAGGGGAAGGAATGGTGCTCCTTGTTGCTAACAAGGAAAAGCTGAACTGATTTGAAATGAACTGTTTGAACTCCCTGGCACATGAAATGGCCCCAGCCTTGGGATGATGCTTCAGGAACACTGGTGAGAAGGCTGGCACCTCAGGAACTGTATGGAATGGAGACCTTTCAAGGCCAGGTTGGAGAGGGCTTGGAGCAAGCTGCTCTAGTGGAAGGTGTCCCTGCCCATGGCAGGGGGGTGGCACTGGATGAGCTTTAAGGTTCCATCCAACCCGAACCAGTCTATTATATGATTCTATGGGTGCCCAGTAGTCCTGTGTGCCACAGGTGGGAGGAATTCAGTCCTTAAAGCAGAGATCAAGACCTAAAAGATCCCACCAGTCCTTTCCCATTCCAACCCCTTTCTTTTAAGCATGAGATTGAGACAGTGAGGGCATTCCCGTCCCATCAAGGCAGGATCTCAAAACTCCTGAGACAGAGATTATGATGCTGGCCAAATAATCACCAAGCATGAAAGAGAAAGAAGTGATACAACAGTGCACTTTCGGCTTGCTCCCACGTGTTGCAGCAAGGGGGGCTGGCAGCACAGTCCAGGAGACCCATGCTGCTGGGGAAAGAGCAAACATCACCAATGCAGACAAAGGTCCTCAAAGTGCCTTTGTTTTCCACAGGGAAAATTGCTAACTGCCCTATTAATGTTAATCTTCCAAGTGTGGCAGCAGTAACTGCCTGGTCTGCACCACTTACTTGTCTCTTGAATTGGGAAAAACCACTCTGCAGGTGTTTTAACAGTGTAAATGCTATTACTGACATGTGAAATCTGATTTAAACACTCTACAGCAGTGCAAGTGCATTTTCTGAAGAAGAAAAAACCCCTACTACTTGTTTTAACAAGCAGTTAAACATAGAGTAAATTAAGTCTGACTTAGTGACATTTACCAAGCAAAGAGCTGGGCCATTGGAAGGATTTGGGTGGTTTGTGTTTCCTAACTACTATGTGAAATGTTCAATTGAGTTTTTGCTGTTGCCAACATCTTGATACTACATTCAAGACACTGAATCACTACTTGTGGTTCACACCAGAGAAAATAGCTCTTTACCTAAGAGCATGGTATAAATGAAGGACTAGTTTGCAACTGATACCAGATTGGCTGTAGGATTCTTGCATGAGAGAAGATGAAGTACCTCAGCAGTACATTCCCTCTGCAAGCGTGTTTTTATACCACAAGAAAATTTTCCCTTCTACTATATGTCACGTCAACGAAATTCCAGGAAAAGGAGGATTGGAGCTGTCTTTTCCTATAGATACATAAGACATCATCTTAATGCTTGGGAACCACCATCTATTTGTACAGACTAAGTGCATCATGACAAATAAAGCCAGTTTAGCCCATCCATAATTTGCATCAATAAATGGTCCGTGATTGACTTTATTTTTCACCAGGGATGCTGTAATAAATGTGTACTATCAAGAAGTTCTGCCTGAGATCACTGTGCCGCTCCTCCTCATGCAATGCATTTGCCTTGGTAACCCAAAGAAATGGCTGAATTTCCACACAAATAAGAACCATCTTAGGAACAATTATTCCGTTTCTTAGAGTCTTAATTGGGCAGCTGAGCACTCACAGCTTCCAGCAGAGATTTGCTGCCCAATGGGAGGAAAAAATTGATACTCATTTGAATGTGATCCCTGGCATCACTTCAGCTCAGAAGCCCAGCGTACGTGCGTGCCTTCCCCTGCACGTGGCAACACAGATATGCAACAGAAAAGCAATTTTATGCTGAATATTAGCTCAAGCAGGAAGTTATCACTTTAATAACTATAAACATTCATTTGCCTGCTTCGTTACACAGCATTAAAGCTGGGCAGATCATTTACAACAAGCTCGTTAGAACTATTCCGTATTCATAGTCTAGCCTGCGAGACACGTAGGACACCCAGGAAAAGCTTCCTGAGTAGATAAACACCCAGTTTCTGGTTGGAATTGCTCACTTGATTTTCATAGAATCCCAGCCTGCTTTGTGTTGAAGGGACCTCAAAGCTCCTCCAGCTCCAACCCCCGCCACGGGCAGGGACACCTTCCACTGGAGCAGGGTGCTCCAAGCCCCTGTGTCCAACCTGGCCTTGAACATTGCCAGGGATGGGGCAGCCACAGCTTCTCTGGGCACCCTGTGCCAGCGCCTCAGCACCCTCACAGGGAAGAACTTCTGCCTTATATCCAACCTAAATCACCCGTTTAACTCTGAGCCCATCCCCCCTTATTCTGTTGCTACAGTCCCTGATGAAGAGTCCCCTCCAGCATCCTTGTAGGCCCCCTTCAGATACTGGAAGGCTGCTATGAGGATTTCACAGTTCTCCAAAATTGCTATTTCTTGCTCACCTAACATCTAGGAATTCTGCTCTACTTAACGGCTAGACTGTCTTAAATAACAGATGCACAAGGAAAATTGCCACGTAATGAATCCTCTTAATGATGGGAATAAGTACCTGCAGAAATGAGCCCTTCAGAGCCAGGAGAAACCACCTGAATGCCCACAGCTGCACACGCTTTCCAAGTGTTTACTCACCGGATTACACTTGTTAATGAGTATGGTTAAGAAAGAAAAACATCCACAGTTTCTGCAGAGTTTGGGCAAATTTCCTCATCCCCAAAGCCTGTCGGGAGGAGATGGGTGGAACAAGCCTCCAGGTAACCGAAAGACACCAGAGATGTCTGAGCTTACTCCTTAATTCCTTAAATTCCATTCCCGGAAACAAAACCTATTTCTTGCAGACAAATTTTATCCCATCTCACTTGCTCCATCTCACCTTTGGCAGCACGAAGAACCTGGGGAGGAAGAAGACATGAGGCTGAAATAGCCATCGCTTCGGCTTGCAGCGGGGAGAAGCTGCTCCTTCCAAAACCACCCCCAAAATAATTGAGTGGTTGTTGCTACAAAGATGTGTTTCATATCAGCAGAATGTGCTACTGAAGCAAGCTGACAGCCGTATGAAGGAGCATGTAGGGAAATGCTGGCATTAAGAGCTGGTTTTAACATAGAATGTTGCTTGGCCGTTAAGGTACTGATAGGGAAAATACTTAGTCACTTCCCAGCTGCTGTGTGGCAGCCTAAAACATTCAATGTAAACCATTAAATAATTGGGAAAGCAGGAGAACAGGTGGCAAACGGTTTACATGGCAGATGGTGCCTTTTTAATACTTCTACTCGCTGCTAATTTACGGAATCCGTAAGCACAGGCTCAAGTCTTACCTTCCTCACTCTGATAATCAAGAAATGGCCTATGGAAGTAAGAAATAAGTAGCCCGATTCTTAATACAGTGCCACAAAAGTGGGATTAGAGAGCACCAGATATCCCATCCCTGAATCGCTCCATGTACGTGACATTCCCAAAGTTCATTGAATTTGGGGGGGTTTTTTACGATAGTCCTCTTCAAAGATTTGGCTTCATAGTGCTGGAAAATTAACTTTGCTCTCTAGCAGCAGAGCACATAAGCGTGAAGCTGCAGCACAGTGGGTAGCTGCATCTCCACAAGCTCCTATTTAGCCTTTATGTTAAATCCAGCACAAAAACTAAGATAACAGCAAGGCTGGCATTAAATATTTAAGGGAAGATTCTGCCTGGTATGAACAGAACCAGCAGTAGATGAAAAAAGATGAAAGGGTAAAAAAAGGACTGAACAACCAAAACCAGCTCTGATAGCATTGCTGGAACCTTCTCCATTTTAACTCATTGATGCTCAGAGAAACAGAATCAGAGAATGGTTTGTGTTGGAAGTGACCTTAAAGCTCCTCCAGCTCCAACCCCTGCCATGGCCAGGGACACCTTCCATAGAGCAGCTTGCTCCAAGCCCCTGTGTCCAACCTGGCCTTGAACACTGCCAGGGATGGGGCAGCCACAGCTTCTCTGGGCACCCTGGGCCAGCGCCACAGCACCCTCACAGGGAAGAGCTTCTGCCTAAGAGCTCATCTAATGTTAAATAAATGCTATTAAAATGACTTGTAACAATTACCAGCAAGTTCTGCACACTCTCAGCTTTCCTTAATTCACCAGACCTGGCAATTTGCTTCAAGGAAGCTCCAAGAAATACCCTCTGTGAGGCTGGGAAGACACTGGAGCCTGGACCCTCACCTACTGCCCCACCTCCCCAGCCGCCCACCTTGTTTCACTCACCTGCTATTACCTACTAACTCACCAAGCTCTCTAATGAGGCTGGCAGGAGGTAAGGCTGCCATAAGGCTGCAAAACTAATCATATTAAAAGGCCTCCTTAAAAGCAAATATTCAATTATAAGATTATCGATTGAGCAAACGGCTGTGATTAAAACAACAGAACTACACAAGGCACTGTTATAATACCAATCTCCAGTATAGTAATTTAACAATGTATAAGTAAGTGTACAACATTCAGCCTCACGGGCACCAATATACATGCAGATTTAAGTTGGGAATAATTTAATCTTTGGTTTCCTAAATTCATTCCCATTAAGCGAGCACTGCCTTGCATAAACAATAGACAAGGAGAACATGGGAAGTTCATCAATTACCACGTTACTTTATAAATCACAGATGAATCAAAAAACAGCAGCTGCCCCAGGGTCTTACGCTCCTCTCCAAGATGCATTCCTCTTTGAGAACAATAAATCATTGTTAATAAATGCCCACGCACAATGTTTTTAACAGAGAGGCTGACAGAATTACAAAGCACTTGGGGCTACCTGCGCATTACATTATGCTTTCTTGATGCTCTCATGGAATCACAGAATCCCAGCGTGGTTTGGGTTGGAAGGGACCTTAAAGCTCCTCCAGCTCCAACCCCTGCCACAGGCAGAGACACTTTCCATAGAGCAGCTTGCTCCAAGCCCCTGTGTCCAACCTGGCCTTGAACACTGCCAGGGATGGGGCAGCCACAGCTTCTCTGGGCACCCTGTGCCAGCGCCTCAGCACCCTCACAGGGAACAGCTTCTGCCTAAGAGCTCATCTCAGTCTCCCCTCTCCAGGTTAAAGCCATTCCCCTTGGCCTGTCCCTACATCCCTTGTCCAAAGCCCCTCTCCAGGTTTCCTGCAGCCCCTTTAGGCACTGGAGCTGCTCTAAGGTCTCCCCTTCAGGAGCCTTCTCTTCTCCAGGCTGCCCCAGCCCAGTTCTCTCAGCCTGGCTGCACAGCAGAGCTGCTTCAGCCCTTGCAGCATCTCCATGGCCTCCTCTGGACTCACTCAAGCAGGTCCATTAACTTTCCCAGCCATTAACTTATATGGTGATGGAGGCATTTAGCTCTGACAGCCGAGAGCTGCCGTTGGCCAACTGACCAGTTCTTCCTGTACATTAAACCCAGTTTCAGCCTCTTGTCCATTAGTGTTCAAGCGAAGGATGCAGGAGTTACCCCAGTGCACACTGCCTTTAACGTGCTGGTTTTACAGCTTCTGCAAATGCTTTTTCCTCTGCTTCACTCATGCCTGTCAAAAGCCCATCTCCTTCATCAGCACTTACAGAAACCCTCACCCCTGTTTCACCAGGTAGTTGTGGCTGTGCCTCTCTGCATGCAGCCAGGGGATGCAGTGGTCCCTGCCCTGAGAACACCCAAATGCTCTTTCCCACCCAGCCCAGCCTCAGAAGCTGTTGATCAGACGGTGTTGACAAAGATGACCAAAACCCAACACCTCTGAGTCCTCTTCTCCACCAGTACAATAAAAAGGAGATTCATAGAAGTGTTTTATTGTCCTCCTTTGCAAGGCACCAGCCTCCCTCCAGAGACAGTGATTAATAGAGAAAAACGGTTAGCTGAATCCCAAGTTTATCGTACATGGACCGGGTGCTCTGGAGCTTTCTGTTCTAAAAAGCTACTATATATTCTGTAGGAGAAAGTACCCAGAAGTGTGTGGCTTACTGTGAATGATTGATAATAGGATGATTGCTCAGGCACTCAAAGCATGCTATTTGATAGCCTATCATACACTCATTCGAAAGGAAAGCAACAATTATCATGGCCTGACATGTTTATTACTGCGGAGCTGAGCCAGTTATCCAAGTGGTGGAACTTCCTGGCATTAGAGTATTTGATCCCGTCTAACACTCCCCACACAGGCTCCTCCAGCTGTAATTCACCAGCCCCATGACAGCTCCTCTCCAGATCGCCCGAGCATCTCCATTCGCATCTGGCACAGAATCCTGCACCTCAGCACACGTAAAGAATGATTTTTTTTCCCCTTTGGGTTCTCATCCAAGATCACGGAATCCCAGCGGTTTGGGTTGGAAGGGACCTTAAAACTCATCCGTTCCAACCTCCCGTCATGGAGGGGGGTTGCCAGTTTCTCCCAACCCAACTGATCCCCTTTGAACTTCCACATGTGAATTCCAGCAGCAACAAACAAGACAAGCATCCACCTCCAGGAGAGACCCTGCAGCTCCACAGAGCATCCTTGTCTTCCAAGCGACACCCTGCACCTCTGCAGGGGTGAGGACAGGGATCCTTCTCCGCTCTGCCCCATGCTCCATCCTGCACCTGCCCCATCCAAATTCATACAAGGGTTAACCTACAAATCAGTTTTATATCCCTCTCCTGCCCCATCCCTGCCTCCTGCCCACCCCCTGGCTGGTCCTCTGCTCCTCACAGGGCTTTGGGATCCTGACAAAGATGCTCACTTACAAACAGGCAACGTGGTTTCTATGGGTCAAATATCACTCATGGGAAGCAGCACCAAATCCCTGCCCGACAGCAGTAATTACTCTGCTTTCTGCTCTTACCTAGGCACTGCCCTTTCTTGACACAGTCTGAAAGACTTGTACCTTTATTGCTACAGGTCTGTTGCTCTCCAGACTCCCTAAACACAAAGACACTGCCCTCAGCAGGCATTTATCTGGGTGCTCCTAATGACTGCTCAACAGGAACTATAATTACTGAGTACATTTCTCATGAATAGATTTCATCTGAACACCAGCCCCATAACTGCACGCTGCCTGCGGAATCCAATCTCGCTGTATCTCGCTGTGTTACACTTCAAGTGCCATAAAGATGGAAAATGCATCCTAATTTAAATGTTTCACTTAATTGGAATATAACATTTCTATATTTAGCCACCATCAGCGTTCCAAGTAGGTCCCAAAATGACGCTGCAGACTTTCAAGCAGCCAGACCTCCCAGCGCATCAGGGGGCAGAGTGCCACAAGCAGAAAGCTGCTACGTTAAGTCACGTTAAGAAAAGAGCATTTTACCCATAAGCAATCCCATATAAAACATCACAAAACACACAAAACCAGGGCTACACTGTTCCAATGCATTTGATAACTACAAACACCCAAACAAACCTACTTCAGTCTTAATCAAATACTATTTCATGTTAAGCAGACACCTTTCCACTGCCAGCATTGCAACCCAAAGATCTGCTGCAAAGCCTTGGTGCACCAAGACCACGTTTTCA